>JAVJIF010003118.1:0-376430 GCA_038442645.1 Agave tequilana | reverse complement strand
CCCGCATGCGGAGTTAAACATAACCTCGCACGAGGCAACATCCATCCTCGCACAAGCTTTCTATGCCTCTTCGAGAGGGTTGTCCAAGTCAAACCTTTGACCTATTATTTAGTGGGGTTAATACCTTTTAAGTGTGGGTTACACCCGCCCTACTTCGCCTCCACGTTCAGTAAAACGGCCGGGTCATAGGCCATTTTTTAGGCTCATGCAAGCCTGTCTAACCTCGTATGCGGCTCATATTTAGCCTAGCATGTGCATTATAGCCTCGCGCAAAGCTAAAACAGCTTTCAGCGTGAGGCTAGCTGACTGTTGTCAGTAGTGGCTGATTTTAAGGGCGGTTACACACCCGCGAGAGCCTATAAATAGCTCATTTGAGAATGAACTCAGGGCAGGCAAGTGAGAAAGGAGAAAAGAGAGGCATCAAGGCAGAGCAGAAAGGAAAAGTAGAGAGAAAGCATCGGGCATGAAGCATCGAAGCTAATGGCATCGAGGGAGCTAGCAAGGCTAACTTTTTTTGTTTCCCAAAAGCTCTCCCGGGAATTTTTTCTTTAAGTTTAGGGTGTTAATCCCCTAAAGGCCTTCCTCCCTTTCAAGGAATCTCCAAACCAGTGAGAAAGAATTCCCAAGCAATAGCTTTCGAAGATCAATCACTCGCATCGTCAATGGGACAACATGATCGCGCGCTGTTTAGACTCCCACCGGCACACTTTCTCAAATCTCAAAGGAGTGTAATTTTTCTTTTAATTACTTTTAATTTTGCTCCTCAATTTTTTTGTAAGTTTTCCTTTTATTGATTTTTCAATGGAAACACGCTCAAGCCGAGATCATGTATCGATTCGCCCGAATCGTGTGTCGATTTCGCCAGGTGTTCATTGGAGTTCGGCTCAGATTTGAAAAATCTTCACCGAGGTGAGAATTATAGAGAGAGGAGTGATCGGGGGAAACTGGGCACAAAAGTGTATGTTTTGAAATCACGAGTTAAAGTGCGTGCTTTGGCTTCCTTGATACTTTCATTATAGCATAGAGGCTAAACGGGTCGAATCACAGGGACGGGAAGTGATAGAAGTTTTACTGGTTGATTCACATGTGGGTTAAAGTTTCTTCTATGTTTTAAAGAATGAAAAGAAGACAAAATAAAAATGAAAGAGAAGGGTACAGCGTAAACAAAGAAGTGGAAACATAGAAAAGAATTATTTGTAATTTTTGAGATATATCTAAAACAAAGTTAAAAAGAAGACAACGCATGGCTAACTAATGCTAATGGCTCCACTAACATTGCTAACCTCTTAGTGATAGTTGTCTCACATGTATCCTTGGTCATCACTAGTCCTTGATTCAAGAGCATTCAAAGCATGACCATAAGATAACTCATCATATCCAAACTCAACAAACAAGTACAAACTACACTTAAACCATCAAAACTAAAAAAGAGCAAACATGAATAAAGTAATATTACCGTGTTAGAGAGTTAGGATGTTAGAGTATTAGAGCCATCAATGGCACTTGCAAGAGCAAGACTAATAGAGGCCATTAGATTCATGTGGATTATCAAGTAAGAAGTTAGCAGGTTAGTGGTTAGTAGTTAGTTACCATAAGAAGAAAATTAGCTAAACATGTAAAAAATTAGAGAGAAGAAAAATATAGATAAAGAGAGAACCTTTCAGAGAGTGTTGATTGTACTCTAAAATTGCATTTTTTATCATCACTTTTACACATATCCTTGATCATTTCTTTATTATTAATCCTATTAACTCTTTTTTGATTATGGTGTGCAGTTATTTTAATGAGAGGATAAAGATACAATAAGCTTCATTCTATCCCTAATCCTATCTAAAGTTGGATTTTAAATTAAATTGAATCCAATGGAGAAAGGATTAATCTTCATCTCCTAAATTCAAGTTCAAATTTAGAAGATAAAGTCCTAAAAGATGAAGGTATAAGCTAACTCTACAAGATAAGGAGGATAATTCAAATTAAATGGAGTTCAAAATCAATTCAGACTCGGATTCAGACTGTACACCTTTTAGTATTCATCATAACTTTTGCTACAAATATTCAAATCTGATGATTCAAGATGCTACAGAACAAAGGCTTGAGGACTACAATTCTTCCGTTATCACTCTGTCAAATTCAGCTGTCTGAGAAGTCATATTCAGCAAATAACATGCTGACTTACTGCAGGACTAAATTTCCTATTGAATTAGGAAATCTTCTAATTTGTATCCTATTGTGATTAGATTTGAGGCCTATTTAAAGAGCTGAAATCTCTTATTATCAAGCATCTCCACACCAGAGATCATAACTTAGGATTTTTCTTTAGGCTTTTCTCCAAATTTCTTTTGTAATTTTTAGATTCTAGTTCTACTTCTAATTCAATTTAGCATAAGGAGAAGCCATTAATAATCGAGGTGACAGATCAATTACAAGGTTCTTTCGTTCTTTTCATATCTCTTTTGTTATTTACTTTATTTTTCTTTTTCTTGCTTTATTTATTTCTTGCTTTCTTTTGCTTGTTAGTTTACCATTAGTGGATAGATTTTTCTCATGGGTTGCTAAGGACATCACCACCATCACATCTAATGTCTAGTAGATAACTATATTAGATCATATGCATGCCTACTATAATTTTTATTCTTGAAGACTCATTAGGATAAGCAACTAGGTCAAATATTTGCTAATACTTCTTAACTGTTTTCTTAATCTATGCTTGTGAAAATCTTGATATTTTAATGTTAAACTTTGATTAGTGTTATTTCAATAGGGTTGAGATTTGCTAATACGTTCTATTGATTCTTTCTTACTTTATACTTGATTGACAACCTTGATATTGTAATTCTAAAACTTGGATGGTGTTATTTCAAATCTAACCTCGTTTTATATCTTATGTATCTTGCTTGGTTTTGTGGTAAATATCATGTTTAGGATTTGAAGTGAAGTAATTATCTATTTAGATTAGCATGTATTGTGGTTGATTTTAATAAGCTGTGAAACATTCTTTTAGTTTGATTTTTTATTCACTACAATTCATCTTTTCTTTTCTAAATTATTTAAATAGAGAAGATAATAAGAAGATAATATATCGAAAAGCTTCCATTGCATCTCTCCCTGAGGTTCGACCAGTTAGTTCTTGCTACACAGCGGTTAAATTGCAAACATTCAGAGTTAAAACCAATCACATACACTTTTCATATTCTCTGTACTATGTTTTGTGCAATCAAATTTTGGCATCGTTGCCGGGGAGGGAACGGTAAACATTGTTTTCTAACTAAATTATTTTCCTGTTTGTGTGAAAATTATATATAAAAAAAATTCCCCCTGGCCTATCCATTTCATTTGGGTACAATTTAGTTGATAGGTCAAGACTATCTTTCCATCCACTAACCTCTTTTCAAATTATTATGACTATCTCCACCCTAATCTATCTTTTTTACATCCTATCCTATATTTGGTACAATATCAAGAACCTCAAATTGACCAAAGTTTTGAAAAACCTTTTTGAAGATGACTTAACTGTTTGAATGATTCAATTAGGGATACCTTGATTAGTTACATACCTCCAAAAGATATAGTTATTCAAGTTTGAGAAGATGTAAGAGGATGAACTCATATTTCTAGGTATTTCATGTTGCACTAATAATATTTGTGATAACGGGATGAATTTGTAAAGAGTGGTGGAGAGAAAAAAAGGAGGAAGAGGAAGTGATGAATAAGTTGGAGAGGATAAGAGCTAAAATGACAAAAGATTGATCTCTCCAATGTCACCACTAAAAAGACACATTGGAATGATAGAAAGCGAATTAGAGGGATAGACCTAAATAAATTTATAAGTGTTCCTCTTTTACATTTTATTTCATGCATTGAGGACAATACATGAGATAAGTGTAGGGGAAGGTTTACTACATACTAACATAGGTTAGATACTAACAAATTATTTTTTAAAAAAACTTTTGAAAAAGAAAACAATATTTTGATTTATTTCTATAAGTAATTAAGTTAATTTTAAGGAATAGGAAAATCATAATTAGATTTCTTACACTTGGTCAAAATAAATATTATTTGTTTGATTTTTAGGTTTAGGAGAAAAAATTGAAAAATAATTTAGTCTTAATAATATTACCTTGATGAAATATGCATGCTTTTACTCTTACACACTTGGGATTCAAAATAAAGACTCTTGTGTCTTAGAAAAATATATATATAATAAACATCTAATTATTGATTAGCTTGGTACTTTGGCCTAAAAAGGCTTGGTACTTACGTGAAAGGTAATTAGATAAGTTTGAAAAAAATAAAATATATACATATATGTATTAACACATCTAATAATCAATTAGTTAGATATTAGGACCTCAAGAAGCCTTTATACTTGCACGAAAGAAAATTAGATGAGTTTACATATTTAAAAAAAAGAAGTGCTTAAAAGGCACGAAGTGCTAATACTTCGAACTTCTTATAAAAAAAGAGAAGAAGAAGAACAATAATAAATGTATAAGAATGAGAGTTGAAGTTGAAGATCTCAAATAAAAAATTCATGTCACAAAGATACATATGATTTAAGGTAAGAACAATAGCTCGATGAGAATTCATTTGAATCCTAACCTAATTGATAAATATATTTGAATAAAGATAGCGTATAAGAACGATCAATTTGGTCATCATAAAAAACTTATAAATTTCTTAATTTTTACAAAGATATTTAAAATACTGTTCTCTTTCAAATACTAACATTTTATTTTTTTCCTTTATGAATTTTGTGGGTGTAATTTACTGAAAACCCTCAGAGACAACACTCATCCTCTAAGGTAACCTAGACATTTTTTTCGGCTTGTGGACGTGCTAAGTGCAATCGTGATTCCTATGAAAGTGAGTTAGGTTAGATTAAATTAGTTTCTAACTTTGGTTTTACTCAAGGATGATCAAAGATAGGTGTGGGTGTGATTGTACTCCAAATTGTATTTTTATATCATCACTTTTACACATATATTCTTGATCATTTCTTTATTAATTAATGCTATTAACCTTTTTTTTGATTATGGTGTGCAGTTATTTAAATGAGAGGATAAACATACAAAAAGTTTCATTCTATCCCTAATCCTATCTAAAGTTGAATTTTAAATTAAATTGAATTCAAAGGAGGAAGGATTAATCTTCATCTCCTAAATTCAAGTTCAAAATCAGAAGATAAAGTCCTAGAAGATGAGGGGATAAACTTCTACAAGAAATAAGAAGGATAATTCAAATTAATGGAGTTAAAATCAATTCAGACTCAGATTCAGACTGTACACGTTTTAGTATTCAGATCATAACTTTTGCTACAGATATTCAAATCTGATGATTCAAGATGCTACAAATGAAGACTTGAAGACTACAATACTTCTGTTTATCACTCTGTCAAATTTAACTGTTTGATGAGTTATATTCAGTAATAACATGCTAACTTGTAACAGACTGAATTTCCTATTGAATTAGGAAACCTTCTAATTTGTATCCTATTGTGATTAGATTTGAGGCCTATTTAAAGAGCTGAAATCTCTCATTATTAAGCATCTCCACATCAGAGATCATAACTTAGGATTTTTCTTTTAGGCTCTTTTCTAAATTTCATTTGTATTTTTAGATTCTAACTCTACTTCTAATTCAAGATTTGTGAGAAGGAGAAGCCATTGTAATCGAGGTGATAGATCAATACAAGTTGCTTTCGTTCTTTTCATATCCTTTTGTTATTTACTTTATTTTTTTCTTGCTTTATTTATTTCTTACTTTCTTTTGCTTGTTATGTTTACCATGAGTAGATATTTTTCTCATGGCTTGCAAAGAAGACATCACTACCATCCAGCTAATGTCTAGTAGATAACCATTAGATCATATGCATGCCTACTATTTTTTTCTTGAAGAAGACTCATTAGAAAAGCACTAGGTCAAATATTGCTAATACTTCTTAACTATTTTTCTTATCTATGCTTGATGAAATCTTGATATTTTAATGTTGAACTTTGATTAATGTTATTTAAATAGGGTTGAGATTTGCTAAATACATTCTAATGATTTTTTCTTACTTTATACTTGATTGACAACCTTGATATTGTAATGTTAAAACTTGGATGGTGTTATTTCAAATCTAACCTAGTTTCTATACTATGTATCTTGCTTGATTTTGTGATAGAATATCATGTTAGGATTTGAAGTGAAGTAATTATCTATCTAACATTAGCATATATGGTGATTGATTAATAGTAGCTGTGAAACTTTCTTTTAGTTTGATTCTTTATTCACATGCAATTCATTTTTCTTTTTTAAATTATTTAAACAGAGAAGATAATAAGAGAAATATTACCGAAAAGCTTCCATCGCATCTCTCCTGAGGTTCGACCCCGTTTAGCTCTTGCTACAGCGTTAAATTGCAAACATTCAGACTTAAAACCAATCACATACACTTTTCATATTCCCTGTACTTTAGTTTAGTAATCAAGTGTCACCCTCCATTACAAGCACTCTTGCTTTCATCTTATGTGCTACTCTCTTCCCGATTACAAAATCTACAAGAAATGAAAAATAAAAATAGAAAGAAGAATCAACTAACCTAAACTACCCTAACACTACATATAATGATAAGAAACAACCTAAAAACCTTCTCAAAACTCCTCTCCCTTCAGCTCTGAAAATCCCAGGGTATTTATAGGAAAAAAGGGCACCAAGGAGTGTGTACGAAGCCGCACGTCATATCACAGCGTGCGTCTCTAAGTTTTGGCCGTGAAAACGTGACCATAGCCTCATTTCCATGGCCATAAAGGCGCCGCACGCGTGGCGCCACCTGCCACGGTGCGTCACTTCGTTCCCCTATCTGTTGTATCTTCTGGTTTCTAGATATGGGCACCCAGTTTTGACAAATTCACCCTCTAAAGTCAATGGCTATATGTGTAAGCTTTAAATCACAAAATAAATAAGATTTTTGGGCTTCTTCTTCATTCCACACCATGGACCGAAGAACATACAAGAGGTGTTTATTTGTTGGCACGGAGGCCTTCCTCTCTAGTTTTGATGATGATTAACTCATGTAGTTATGTTTACTAATAATCTTGTGATTTTAAGTTTCACATCATTTAGCAAGATATTAGTTAGTGATTAGCTTCAACAAAGGAGTTTGGAAGCTTTCACATGATGATTCCAGTGCCCGAGCATCAAGATCATACCTTTGCACTCGGTGGATCACGTTTGGGATCGAGTCGGCTTGAAGATGGAAGATCATCAAGAAGATTTAGGTATCCTAGTTTTAGTTTAGTGTGTTAGATCCATTTGTAAAGCTTAGTATAGTTGATATGCTCAAGTGCACAACACCACACGTTTTATGGTTTTTCGTTTTTTAGTTTAACCGATATTTGTTTTCATGATAGATTGATCAAAACAAGTTTAAATGGTTTATATGTATAGTAATATATTCTAGTTATACATGCATGCTAACTTCTTAAACAAACTTATTTTGACTTTCCTATTCATGTATTGAAAAATCCAGTTTGATAAAATACAAGTTTTGGTTTTGTAAAATGATAAGACACAAAAATAGTCTAACTTGCTTGATATTTGAGTTGAAATTTTTATCACATGTTTATATATCAATGCAAAATGTTAAAACTATTTTTTGGGGACTTTACAAGACTTAAAAGAATTTTTAGAAATATATTTAACTGTTTTTCTGACCCAGTTTCTGACCCAGAACTGGCTAACAGGCCAGGTCGGTCGACCGCACCAAGGGCCGGCGACCGTGGAGCGGTCGACCGACGTGCACAGAGCTGTGCACGTCTGGCAGCACAGTGGGCCGGTCGACCGGACCAGAGAGCTTTGCTCTCTGTATCTGGGCGGTCGATCGGGCGGTCGACCGGATCAGAGAGCCCTGCTCTCTGTATCTGGGCGGTCGGCCGGGCGGTCGACCGGATTTCCCCAACGGTCAAATTTTTGACCGTTGGCGGTCGACCGGGCCGGTCGACCGCAAGCCTGTCAGGCTGACAAATCAGCCTAACGGATAGTTTTCTGTTTGGCCTATATAAACCCCATTTCTTTGGGATTTTGCAAAGATTTTTAAGAGCAAAAATTTCCCTATTCTCTGGTTTATAAAACAAGTTTTCAAAGTGTTTAAGAGCCAAAAGATCTATTTTTATATTGTTTTAGGTTTTTGAAAAAATCAAAGAAAAGAGTATTTTGGGAGATTTGTCTGGCTTTCATTTTCTATCTTTTACAAGAGTTTTCCCAAGTATTTTTCTTTGAGTTTTGTTTTCCAAACACTAGTTTTTCACACTTGAGCTATCATTCTATCCTAATCTATTTAGGATCTTTGTTTTGTGGAAAAGAGATTGTTTGAGGTTGATTGAGCCTCCAAGTTGTAAACACCCTTGCTTTTGTTGTATCCCTCTTTGGTAGAGGTTGATCGGGTGATTGGTTTGCTCCCTCTTTGGTAGAGGTTGAGATTGTGGTTTGCTCCCTCTAGTGAGAGGTGGAGTTTGGTTTGTAAACCCTCTTCGGTAGAGGTGTTGGTTGTTGTTTGGCTACGGGCCTACCCTCGGTTGTAATGTGGTGTTTGAGAGAGGAGTTCGGTACTCCCTTTGTTGTAAGAAATCCTCCTCGGTGGAGGTTCCCTCGGTGGGAGTATAGTGGATTAGAAATCCTTCTCGGTGAAGGCGGGGACGTAGAGCTAGGGGCTCGAACCTTGAAACATATCTTTGTGTTTGCGTTTGATCCATTGTCTCTCTAACTCTCTCTCAATTTGTGCAAAGCATCATTCTTCATTCATATCATTCATATTGCTTGTGTTGCCTTGCATATATTCATATTGCCTATTCATCTTATACGCTTGGTTGTTTGTGTGTGCCTCACTTATACTTAACCACAAGAGCTTCATATAGCACCTCAACCCATATCTAGGGGAATCAAGAGGAGTTAGTCCAGAGCCCTTCACGGGGAATTCGGCTACACTTGTTGGTTGTATTAAGTGTGATTGCAAAATTGTCTTAGCTTCCGCATTTAGTTTCTAGATTAGCATTTACACCTATTCACCCCCCCCCTCTAGGTGTTTTTCAATTGGTATCAGAGCCTACGCTCCTGATACTTTAGGTTTAACAACCTAGGAGTGAGATCCTTGTTTGCTAGTCTACATTTGCATTTGCTTGTTTGTACACATTTAGTTTGGACCCATGGACTTCATGACCTCACCTTGTTTGACCCTTCCAACATTCTTGTTTGGAAGACTAAGATGTCTATTTACCTACAAACCCTAGGATATAAGGTTCACCTTGCCATTACCAAGGAATCCTACCTTAGTGATAGCAAGCATATAGGGGCCAATGCACAAGCCCTCAAGCCATTAGAAGCACATTAAATAAAGAATATCTTATGCTTACTTCTAACTTTGATTCCGCATTTGCAGTGTGGAACATGTTGACAACCACCTCCATCTCCGAGCTTCAAATGCCAATCCAACACGAGGAGGAATCTAGCGGAGACTCCGAGTCACAATGTTTCATGATCCAAGGGAATGACTCCCTTGAGGTACAATCAGAATCTCAACTAGATAGTTTTGATGCTAGTTCTTCATGTGATGAAATATTGATGCCCATGTGTTAAATGAAGAGCTATCTATTATTTGTGAAAAATTAATTGAAAAGTATAAAATTTTGAAAAAGAAGACATGTGTTTTAAATAAAGAAAATGAAAAATTGTCTTCGAAACTTGACAAGGTTTTGCAAGAGAAGGTTGAGGTTTATATTGAAAGGGATTCATTGAGATCTCAACTTGATCTTGCACTAAAAGAAAATAAAATTTTAAAATCAAAAATGATTGTGAAACTCTTTTAAAGAATAATGATGTTTTGTCTTCAAAAGTTGAATTTGTTTTAAGAGAAAATGATTCTTTGAAAAGAGAAATTGATTTTATTTCAAAAGAATAGAAATTGTTTAAATAAAAATAAATCTTTGAAAAATGATATTCTTCTCATGTTTGCCATGCTAGGGTAGTATCTCACACTTCACCCATTGCATGTACCTCTTCTTCTAAGATTAATGATGATATTTGCTTGCTTAAGAAGAGTGTAGATTGTTTGGGCTCCACTTTGAGCCAATGTGTAGTGGGTCATACACGTTTGAAAACTTTGTTTCGAAAGAAACAAGTTCCATCTATTCATGCACACCCTCCATGGCATACACATGCTACTCACGGTCACCATCTTCACACCATGTATGCTCATGTGTACACTTGTACACATTGTGGACGTAAGGGCCACCTTGCTAAATTTTGTTATGATAGAATACATGTTTCAAATTTAGCAACTAATTTTGTTTGGGTTAGAGAAGGTACTAACCCCCATGGACCCAAAAAGTTGTGGGTACCAAAGACCACCCCTCTTGTATTTGATGTAGGAGTGGGCTCTCGCCTGACGTGAGAGTAGCGGTACCTTGGAGTGGATGTGTTCCGTACTTAAAGGAAAACATTTTGGATGCATCACTTTCAAGGAAAGTTTGGTGGAGATGATCACCATGTTTTGGAGACAAGGAAAGTTGCCTTCTAGGTTTTGGTAACGATTCCTAACTCCTTATTTATGTTTGCATGCTTTTCATGTTTATTATTTATAGCATGTTTTGATGTTTATAGATTAGTATGTAAATGCTATGTTTATTAGATCATTGGCATGCATGTATAGCCTTTGAGACACCCATGTTTAATATGGACTATTATTTTTGTGTTCTCACTTTTTTTAGCTATCATGTTAATCATAGCTCTAATAACTTGTGTCTTTACATAATAATCATGTTTATGTTTTTCATGTTTATTCAAATCTTGTTTTATGCTTCATGTGTTGATTACTTGTTTAAATGTTAGTTTTCATTAAGACTAGGTATATACTTGTACATATAGTGGGCCACAAATAAATCTATATATATTTAAGCTTGAATGCTTATTTAAACCCATTAGATGTGCTAGTATAGTCTAGTTTTGATGATCCATGCATTTTAAACTTATATTCCATTTTTGAATTTGTTTTATGTATTTTTGTTTAACTTCATGTATATGTCTATTTTATCCAAACTATTATTATACATATACATCCTTTTAAGCCACGTGCCTTAATGCATATATCTTTGTGGACTCGTTGTGTTTGGATATGTATGTATACTTTAGTTTGTATAGGACATACATATACCTTGAGATTAAATAGTTTTGATGATTTTTATGTTTTCATGTTTCAAGAATATTGAGCTTATTGTCCATCTTTCATGATTATGATCTTCACATCTTATTTTTACACTCACATTTATTGTTTACTCATGTTCTTATTTTTATGAGTCATATTTATGCTTACTTGGCTTAGAGTGTTGATTATTTGTGAATTTCATGTTTTCATGAAAAATATTTTTGTTTTATTCCTTGCTTGAAGGATTTCGTACTAGTTTATAAATTTTCATATAACAAGTTACGGTATTCTTCGATATGGTAGAGTTTTTCAAACAAACCTTATTTTCAAATCTATTCTTTTAAAAACCCCTACCATCCAACGGGCGGATGGATGGGCGATCATGCTCATGTATGCCTTATATTGAAAATCATTTTAAACTTGAACATGATTAGGAGGATAGGTTATATGAGTTATACTTTGATATTATTGTTGCTTCAATTGGTATCATTGGATTCTTTCAATTGGTATCAATTTTGATTTTTCTTGTATACTCATATATGTTGTATGTATGTATGCTTTCAATTTCAATAGTATCAATTTCGATTGGTATTAAATTTTCATACATATATATTTTGTTTATGCTAAGCTTGAGCTTCAACTTTGTTTCAATTGATTCAATTTCAATTGGTTTCTTAAACAAGCTTATGCATGTGTTTTGTTGGTATTTCATAAAGGGGGAGAAAATTCGATTTTCATATTTCAATTGGTATTTGTATTTTCACTCCCTTGCTTTATGATAGAAAATAAAAAGTTTAAATTGATATCATATACTTAAAAGAAAAATACTCTCTTTTGATATCAAGATGTTTATTTGAATGTTTTAAAATTGGTATCTCAAAATTTTGTTTAAAGATAAACAGTCAAAATGTTTTGATTTGTATTGCCTATATGCAAGGAGAGCTTAACATCTCTTCTACATATAGATTCATGTTGAGTGTATCTTGTATTGAGGAGCTTGACATCTCTTCTTTATGTGGTACACGTGTGTAGGGGGAGCTTCACATCTCCCCTTATGCATTGCATAGTATACGTTATGTGAATTAGGGCTTGTCATCCCTCCTTCATGTATGTATCTATGTAGGGAAGCTTCACATCTTCCTCTTCATGAATGTATATAGCATATACCATTTATTTATTGACCTATGTTTACTTTCAATTGGTATCAAGATGCTACTTTGTCATATTTTCAATTGGTACCTTAATTGATTGTCACCCCTATTTGGTTTTTGTTTTTGTTTTAGACAAAAAAGGGGGAGAACATTGTTTTTATTAACCCCTTTGTTGATTCTTTGTTTCGAAAAAGAGAGAGAAAATTTATTGATTTAGTTTTGCTTTTACCCTTTTTATTGATGATTGTTTCTTTGTAGTAAAAAGGGGGAGAAGATTTTGTTTTGTTTTGATTGTTTACCCTTTTGTTGATGATTGACAAAAAGGGGGAGAATAATTTTATTTATGCATGTTGATGCATACATGTTTTATGTTCATTCATTGCATATTTATTGTTTATTTGTTTATGCATGAGTTAAGGGGGAGCTTCTTTGAAGCATAACTTTAATCCATGCATATATAACTCCATGAGTTTTGTTATCATCAAAAAGGGTAGATTGTTGGCCCGGAGGCCTTCCTCTCTAGTTTTGATGATGATTAACTCATGTAGTTATGTTTACTAATAATCTTGTGAAATTAAGTTTCAGATCATTTAGCAAGATATTAGTTGGTGATTAGCTTCAACAAAGGAGTTTGAAAGCTTTCACATGATGGTTCCAGTGCCCGAGCATCAAGATCATACCTTTGCACTCGGTGGATCACGTATGGGATCGAGTCGGCTTGAAGATGAAAGATCATCAAGAAGACTTAGGTATCCTAGTTTTAGTTTAGTGTGTTTAGATCCATTTGTAAAGCTTAGTATAGTTGATATGCTCAAGTGCACACACACACGTTTTATGGTTTTTCGGTTTTTAGTTTAACCGATATTTGTTTTCATAAATAGATTGATCAAAACAAGTTTAAATGGTTTATATGTATAGTAAATGTATTCTAGTTATACATGCATGCTTAAACTTCTTAAACAAACTTATTTTGATTTTCCTATTCATGTATTGAAAATCCAAGTTTGATAAATAAAAGTTTTGGTTTTTGGTAAAAATGATAAGACACAAAAATAGTCTAACTTGCTTGATATTTGAGTTGAAATTTTTATCACATGTTTATATATCAATGTAAAATGTTAAAACTATTTTTTGGGACTTTTACAAGACTTAAAAGAATTTTTAGAAATATATTTAACTATTTTTCTGACCCAGTTTCTGACCCAGAACTGGCTGACAGGCCAGGTCGGTCGACCGCTCGGTCGACCGCACCAAGGGCCGGTCGACCGTGCGGTCGACCGACGTGCACAGAGCTGTGCACGTCTGGCAGCACAGTGGGCCGGTCGACCGGTCGGTCGACCGGACCAGAGAGCTTTGCTCTCTGTAGTCGGGCGGTAGAGGTCAGAGAGCCCTGCTCTCTGTATCTGGGCGGCCCTGCTCTCTGTATCTGGGCGGTCGGTCCGGATTTCCCCAACGGTCATATTTTTGACCGTTGGCGGTCGACCGGGCCGGTCGACCGCAAGCCTGTCAGGCTGACAGATCAGCCTAACGGCTAGTTTTCTGCTTGGCCTATATAAACCCCATTTCTTTGGGATTTTTGCAAAGATTTTAAGAGAAAAAATTTTCCTATTCTCTGGTTTATAAAACAGTTTTCAAAAGTGTTTAAGAGCCAAAAGATCTATCTTTATATTGTTTTAGGTTTTTGGAAAAATCAAAGAAAAGAGTTTTTTTGGGAGATTTGTCTTGGCTTCATTTTCTATCTTTTACAAGAGTTTCCCAAGTATTTTTCTTTGAGTTTTTATTTTCCAAACACCTAGTTTTTCACACTTGAGCTATCATTCTATCCTAATCTATTTAGGATCTTTGTTTTGTGGAAAAGAGATTGTTTGAGGTTGATTGAGCCTCCAAGTTGTAAACACCCTTGCTTTTGTTGTATCCCTCTTTGGTAGAGGTTGATCGGGTGATTGGTTTCCTCCCTCTTTGGTAGAGGCTGAGATTGTGGTTTGCTTCCTCTAGTGAGAGGTGGAGTTTGGTTTGTAAACCCTCTTCGGTAGAGCTGTTGGCTGTTGTTTGGCTACGGGCCTACCCCTCGGTTGTGAGGTGGTTTTGAGAGAGGAGTTCGGTACTCTCTTTGTTGTAAGAAATCCTCCTCGGTGGAGGTTCCTCGGTGGGAGTATAGTGGATTAGAAATCCTTCTCAGTGAAGGCGGGGACGTAGAGCTAGGGGCTCGAACCTCGAACATATCTTTGTGTTTGCGTTTGATCCATTGTCTCTCTAACTCTCTCTCAATTTGTGCAAAGCATCATTCTTCATTCATATCATTCATATTGCTTGTGTTGCCTTGCATATATTCATATTGCCTATTCATCTTATACGCTTGGTTGTTTGTGTGTGCCTCACTTATACTTAACCACAAGAGCTTCATATAGCACCTCAACCGATATCTAGAGGAGTCAAGAGGAGTTAGTCCAGAGCCCTTCAAGGGAATTCGGCTACACTTGTTGGTTGTATTAAGTGTGATTGCAAAATTGTCTTAGCTTCCCCATTTAGTTTCTAGATTAGCATTTACACCTATTCACCCCCTCTAGGTGTTTTTCATTATTAATAGAATTTAATATTGAATAAATGTGAAGATGTGGTACGAAATATGCAATTTTTGAGACTAATCATACCCCCACACTTGTCTTTTGCTCGTTTCGAGCAAAACAGAAAAACTAGCTAACAAGATTATTACACCACTTTCGTAGATGACGCGATTGCACTGAGCGTGTGCAACAAGCCGTTAAATCTCTAGGTTTCCCCTAGAGGAGTTTTGTCTCCTGAGGGTTTTCAGCGAATTACACCCACAAAATTCAAAAGAAAGAAATCAAATATTAGTATTTTAAAAATGCATTTTGAAATAGTGGAAAGTGTTGAAATATTTTTTCAAAAATTTAAGTGATCCAAGGTCGTAGGAAAGCCATAAATTATTCTTCTTTAAACTAAGTCTAAATGCAAATTCTTGTTATAAATTAAATGTAAGAAATTAAAATTTAACCGATTCTTTGATCTTGCATAAAACTCTTAGAAAAATATGCACTTTGTGAACTGTGAAGATTTTTAGAATATTGACTCTAACTTTCATGCTATTTATTTGTATATTTTTTTTCCTTAGTTTTCTTAGGCTTTCTTATTTACTCGGGTAGTGAGCCTTTAGCTGGTGACTACCAAACCAGATGATTTTAGGGCACCAGATGAGAAAACATCACTTGGGCTTAAGGACTCGAGTAAACAAGGCCACAAAACTAAAGGAAATTATTTGATTTTATCCATCTTTTTACGCGTGAATAATCATGCTTCTTGAGGCATAATTACCCAGCCACAGTAAAAGATTTTGTCATCATTTTTTATACATATATATTTTTTGGCATTTTCAGTTTTTGTTTCAATCACAAAAAAAATGTGTAAGTGTGAAGTGCATATATCTAAGGTAAAAATTCAAGATCAAATTATCTTTTCAATCTTACTTTCTTATCATAAAATTTAAACAAGATCTATTATTTTGACTCGGTTTTAAAAAATTCATACTTTTAGGTCTTTCAGATTTCTAAGATAATTTTAATTTTCTTAAAAATAAATCAAAACTATTTCTCTTATTTCAAAAAGTTTTGTAAAAAGAAAAGAAAAGATTTTTAAACAAAAGAAAATTTTAAAAATTTCCTAAAAAGAAGTGTAAAAGAAAGAAAATTTAAAACTATGTTTGTAAATCCTCCCCCACACTTATCGCATGTATTGTCCTCAATGCAACATGAATGTGTTTATGCATGAAACAAAATAGGGAAGGAAAAATTACCTCAGGGTGGTGGTTCTGGTGGTGGTCTGATTGGCCCACGAAATGCGGCCCAAATCATATATTATGGAATTTGCAGGAACCCACCAGTGGCCTTTCGAATAACACATAAAAAGAATGATGAAGTGAATGGTCTTATTTAAAAAATTATCCCCACCTAATTCTAATTTTCAAAATATTTACTGAGTCATTTCTTCAACATCCTTGTCCAACAATGAAGTGTGATTTTGGGAGATGATTGATTTGGATTCAAATAGAACAAGAACAAAAACTGACACCGACTTGAGAATTTGACTCAGATCAAGTCAAGATTCAAAAAGGAGAGTTGAAATTGGTTAAAAAATGGGGTCTAAACCAAAGCATTGATGTTAACACACTTCCCCATCAATGAAGTATAATCATAAGATATTAGTGATTCAATCTCACATTGTACTAGTACAGAATTCAATGTTGACTCCGAGATAGAGAAAAAAATTCTGATAAAGATATCAGAGTCATTATTGAGTCAAAAAGCGAAATAGAATTACCAATTTGAGGTTCAGGATGACTTTCATGTTTAATTCAATTTCAAGAAAAGGATAACTTGCCAAAATGTCAATGTGATTTTCAAAACTTAGAGTTTGGTCATGTCCAATGGGTAAGCTGAAATTGAACCTTAGTTTTCAAAATAACATGATTCTTGAGTCCAATCAATAGAGTTAGGGATATAAGAATTGGTTAATGGTTGACAAGAAAGACTTTCCTCATTTTCATTGATCAATTCACTCATTATTGTGTCTAACCTACTTATAGGCCGGGTAACAGAATTTTGAGTCTGAATCATGTCTTCCATACTCTTGGCAATTGGTTCTTCTTGAACAGGTGAGTATGAAAGTTGGTTTTGAAAATTATGGTGAAGTCGTGAGTCCATTAGATTTTGCGGTTGTTGCTCGGATTCACTCAAGAGATCCATATTCATTTTCAGGATAGATGATTGTTCATTTTGAATCGGTGCGACTAGAAAAGATGAGTATGACTCTTAAAATTTTGGTTGAGGTGATGAGTCCAACATATTTTCAAATTGTCGCACTGTTTCACAAAAGACTTCTAAACTCTTTTTTAACTCAGATTTTTCTTCAATTGGATGTTTTAGAAAAGGAGTATATAGAGTTTGATATGGGAAGGATTGTGAATTGAGCAAATTTTGAATTTGTTATTGGGACTCAAGCATGGCTTCCATACTCCTTTCCAATCAGATTTTTCTTTAGAGGATGGTTCTGGAAAAGGAGTATAGTAAGAAAAATCAGGAAATATGAGAAAATTGTGGACAAGGTGGTTGAAAATTTGACACGGGGGAGGTGAATCTCCATTGACTCTGTGAAGAGTAAAAATTATTTTAAAAATTATAGTCATAGGATTAGGGATATGGGTCATATTGAGTCGGATAATCTCAATCCGGTATACATGGTTGGTTCATGTTGTACATAGTCGGGTCGAAGTTATCAGAGTCAAATAATGTTGAAGTGAAAAATGGATTTCATTTGATTGAAAATTTTTTGGTTATAATCCATTTTATCACAATAATCACAAAAAAACAAACAAACAAAGAAAAAAGAAAAAAAAAAAAACAAACCTATACTAGGGTTGACCTAGACCTAGACGACTCCTAACTAATTAGACTGTCCACGGGGGTACCTTATAGAAATCTGATCACAAGTTAATCGGCCAGGTAGGGATAAGATCAGTAAGAGGTATTCGTGCCGGAGCAACGGGCCTAATTATGCCAACCACTGTTCTTCGAGGTTTCGCCTCTTAATCTCCAACCTTGGACACCGAATTGACATGAGTCACACTCTAACAACTTTTCCCTTAGGTCAATCTCCTAAATGAGTCTGAGATGTCCCTAGGGTCCAATGTCTAACAAATTTTAGTTAGGCTTGGGTTGCTTGAGTGAGGAGATGGTTTTGGGCTAAGAAAGAGTAATGACTTTCCCATCTTATCGTGTATTAGGTTTGCCCTTAAGTTCAATTCGTGCAAGTGTGCAATACAGAAAAGAATGAACACACAAAGCGTGTAAATCACCTACGTGTTTGTCCTATGCTATATGCAATAACATATGTATACGTCGGTCCAGATCACAACAACAGAAGAATAAAATACAATATATTGAAATGAAAATTGACACGTGCCTAAATGCAAATATGTAAACCATTTTAAAATATTCAATTATTATATTTAGTTCTTAAAATTATTACAGTGCACAGGTAATATAAAGAGAAACTAGCAGCAGAATATAGCAATATACAAGAATTTACCCAACCACATAAAAGGAAGTGTGGACTTCTACAATGCTAAAAATTTGACCTGCACACCAAAAACAAAGAAAAAAGTTTTTAAAAAAGTGAAATCAAACCGTTCTCATCCCCGACAACGGTGCCAAAATTGATCGTAGGAAAATCATGCACGAAAAGTGTATGTTTTGAAGTCACGAGTTAAAAGTGTGTGCTTTGTCTTCCTTGATACTTCCGTTATAGCATAGAGGCTAAATGGGTTGAATCCACAGAGACGGAAAGTGATAGAAGCTTTACCAGTTGATTCACGTGCATGTTAAAGTTTCTCTACATTTTAAAGAATGAAAAGGAAAGAACAAAAAAATAGAAAGAAAGATACAGTAAAAACAAAGAAGTGAGAAATATAGAAAGAATATATTTGTTATTTTTGAGATATATCAACAAAAAAGTGAAAAAGAAAGAAAACTCATTGCTACTAACTATTAATGACTCCACTAACCATGCTAATCTCTTAGTGATTGTTGCTTCACATGTATCCTTGGCCATCACTAGTCCTTAGTTCAAGAGCGTTTCAAAGTATGACCCATAAGATAACTCATCATATCCAAACTCAACAAACAAGTGCAAGCTACACTTAAACCATCGAAACTAAAAAAGAGTAGCATGGAATAAAGTAATGTTATATTATTAGATAGTTAGGATGTTAGAGTATTAGAATCCATTATCATGAGCCATCAATGGCTCTTGCAAGAGCAAAGCCAAGTAGAGACTATTAGATTCATGTGGATTATCAAGTAAGAAGTTAGCAAGTTAGTGGTTAGTAGTTAGTTGCCATGAGAAGAAAATTAGCTAAACATGTCAAAGGAGTTAGAGAGAAGCAAACAAGTAGAGATAAAGAGAGAACCTTTCATAGAGTGTCACCCTCCATTACAAGCACTCTTGTTTTCATCTTTTGTACTACTCTCTTCCATATTACAAGATCTACAAGAAATGAAAAATACAAAAGAGGTAGAAGAAGAACAACTAACCTATATTATCCTAATAACTATATACATGGAGAAAAAACAACCCTAAAAATCTCCTCAAAACTCCTCTCCCTTCAGCTCTGGAAATCCCAGGGAATTTTTAGGCAAAAAGGGGCATCAGGGAGCATGCATAGAGCCACGCGTAAAATCACGACACGTGGCTCTAAGCTCTGGCCGTGAAAACATGGCCATGACCGCATTTTCACGACCATAAAGGCACCGCGCACGTGGCGCCTCCTGCCACATGCTGTCACTTTGTTCTCCTATTTGTTGTACCTTCTGATTTCTGGATATGGGCACCCGATTTTGACAGATTAACCCTCCAAAGTCAATGGCTATATGTGTAGGCTTTAAATTATCAAATAAATGGGATTTCATCTTCTTCTTCATTCTAGATCATGGACCTAAGAACATAAAGAGAGGTGTTATTAACAAAGTTTAATATTGAATAAATGTGAAGATGTGATATGAAATATGCAATTTTGGAGACTAATCAAGGAGATGAGGATATAAAAGACATTGGAAGAGCTTTAAAACTCATTAGGAAAATAGTGCAGAGACCGGAAGCCAAAAGGAGAGAGAACGGAACTTGTTATAGGCCAGGACAGAGCCCGGTCAATTGGTGTACACGACATGCACAGGCATGGCCCGGTTGATCGCCCGATCGTCCGTGACAAGTAAGCGGTCCACTGACGCAGTCGACGACTAAAAGGCAATTGCTCTCGGTTGGTCTCGGTCGACTTGGCCGGATGACTGAGGACAAGGGTCGATTGACGGCCAGTCGACTGATAGAAACGTTTTGTTCTCCTTTCAGGATTTGCACTCCTTTTCTGTTTTGGGGTCGAATCCAATTGGGGTTTCCTAAATCCCTGAGACTCTCTGGCTGGCTATAAATAATAGTTAGATCCCTCATGAATTATTTTCCATTGAAAATCTCTCTTGAAAATTCCTTAAAACAAGGAACAAGTTGTAATCAATTGTTGAATCAATAACATCTCTCTCTTCCTTACCCCGAGACGTAGGCAAATTGCCCAACCTCTTCAAATATAGTGTTGTATTGTTTTTCTCTTGTTTCTTTGTTCTTGATTGTCTGGGTACTTCTCTGTTGCATCTATCTCTACTGGTAGATTCCTCATTCGTTGTTGCCTCATGCGCAACGATAACAGCACAAAAGTGATCCTCATTTCTAGTTGTTTTGATGTTTAAATCCCTTAATTTTCCTGATGAATGCAGAGCAAGGTTTGTTTTCCATTGAAAATGATCGGAGAAAACTTACAAAAAAGGATCGAGGAGCGAAATTATAAGTAACTAAAAGGAAATTACAAGTAGATCTCCTCTGAGATTTCTAGGAAAGTATGTCGGTAGGAATCTAATCAGTGCGTGATCACTTTATCCCTTTAATAATGTAATCAATCAGGAGGTCACACTGCCTCCTAATAGGATTTCCTTCTCACTTGGTTCTGGAATTAAGGATTTAGAAATAGGAGAACAAGAGCACACTTTTGCTGAGAATCTCTTCTTGAATTTTTTCAACCAATATCCTCTGTCTAGCCAGCTAGCTCCTCCTTGGCCTAGCAGGGGACTATTTATAGCAAAAATGGGGTGTAACTGCCCTCTTGAATTCAGCAAGGCTGAATCAGTTTTCAGCTTCGCGCGAGGCTACAAATGACCTTGCGACGAAGCTACTTGCGAGCTTCCAACGAAGCTAAAGAGTTCGTGTGAACTCCTCCTCGTCGTCATGGCTTAATTATCTCCACTTAATGTGAGACGAAGTGGGCGGGTGTAACCGCCCACTTAAAGTGACATTAACCCCACTAAATTAGTAGGGTTCACCTATTAATCCTCGTGGGATTTTGAAAAAGTCAATTGATGACCTAGTAAAGCTCGTTGTGGAGCTAAATGAGAAGCTCTCCTTGTGGCGAACTTATCTTTGAAGCCTCATGCGAAGCTAAGGCATAGCTTATAGCTTCAGGTGAAGTTATCGTCAAAGCCTCGTGCAAAGCTAAGACTCAGCCCATAGCGGAGCTAAACCATCTCTTCCTTTCGGCGAAGCTAGGAATAAAGATTTTAGCACAAAACTCTTGGATCAGCCTCTGGCGGGACTAAATGGGAAGCTTCATGCGAAGCTTATGGCTTCGGCCTTTTAGTAACCCCGATTTAATCAGACCTGGCTTCATAGACTTGCATTGGCTTCCTCACAGGAAATTTTGGTTTATTGTCCGCTTTACTGGATCAATAGAGCCTAAGTTGTTACCTTGTCCCTGGTCATCAGCTTATTTGCGACTTATCTTTTGTAAATGTTGATAAGTTAGACGTCGTTCAGATCGGTTGAATAGAAATCTGAGAGTTTTGTCTTTTTAGAGTGCCAACAAGACCCCCTTCAAAGTTTTCAATGTGGAATGGATTGGTGCATATTCTTAAATACTTTGAATTTGAAACCTGATATCACTGAACTTAAATATTGTACACATTGTGTACACAAACTCTTCGCATAGCTAAGGACATGTTCTTGGTGAAGCTAGGGAATTAGCCCTTCAATAGGGTTACAACATGAGCTTTTAGCAGAGCTAAGCTCTCAGCGGAGTTAACATCAGCTTTCAGCGGAGTTAAGCTCTCAGCGGAGTTAACATCAGCGAAGTTAACCAAACGTTGCGTGAAGTTAACAATGAACTCATAGCGAAGCTACAGGCAACGTGTAAGTTCGCATCTAAGCGAAGCTAGATGCCTTCACTATGGGCGGTTCTTGAAATTAGAACCGTCGTTTAAAATTTAAATTTGAAACGACAGCTTATACTCTTTTAGGAGGCGAAGCTATGGGCACACACAATGCCGGAGGCGCAAAGTTACAGGTGCATGCAGGGCCTATAAAAGCCAAACCTAGATATTCTCACAAAGTCATCATCTCTCTCGAGACCTTGAGTTTATTCTTAGAGAAAAAAATTTCTCTTGCTCATCTTATTCTTAAGCTCTTTCAGAGCTTCCTCCATGCTCTAATGGTCCCCAAGCAGCGTCCTGGGAAAGATACGGTGACCTTCGTCGCTGCTCCATCGTCTCCGCCGCTGGCGGTCGGACACCCCATTGTGGGTAAGAATCCTTCCTTTTCAGAGATTTTCATCTCTTTTTGAAGCCGTATTTGGCTATTTCATGGTGAATCCCCTGTGATTCACCATGATCTTAGTGATCTCAGGGAGTTTATCTCCCTTATTTCTTGATTTTTTCTGAATTTTAGGGGATTTAATTCCCCTTTAATTTCACAAATAGAAACTAAATAGTTTCTTTCTTTCATGCTTCGCCGCGAAGCTAGCCCTTTGGACTTTTCACATTCTATCAAGTGACAGGGTGCAAAGCTAGCTTCAGAAGCGTAGATAAAAAGAGGACTTTAAAGTCCCCAGAATAATTTTAGGCACAAGTGCCTTTCCAGCAAAGCTAGCCCTTGGGCTTTTGCATTCTGTCAAGTGACAGAATGTGAAGTTAAGCTTCTGAGTGAAGCTAATACTTCATAACTTACTGCACTTCTGCCTTTGTGCAGAGTGTGAAGTTAAGTTTCTGAGCAAAGCTAATGTCCAGCTAGCTTCGCTTGGAAAGCGAGGCTATGCCTTTGGTGATTTGTTTTCTTCTGTGCTCTGCCTTTTTGCAGAGTGCAAAGTTAAGCTTCAGTGTGAAGTTACTATTATGCTAGGTTAGCTTCGCTTTGAAAGTGAAGTTATGCCTTAGCATTTTTTGCTTTCTCCTTTCCTTTTTAACTTCTGGGCTAATATATTTTCTCCTTTTGTTTTGCAGTGCACTATACTCCTGGACCCTTGAACAGCTTCTTCAGGCTAGCCAAGGGACTGGATGAAAACATCAATCAATGGCATGCTTCGTTGTCTAGTGAACGGAGTACTCCTGGCTGTGATGCCCTGATCCATACTGGAGATTAACGCACAATGAGGAGTATTTTGACTACTGCTCCTCTAGATCATTGCCACCGAAAGATTTATCGGAATCCCGGCTTCATGTTCGGAGACGCAGGGCCTGACACAGATCATCAATTGCTGGCTGAGGAAGGGCAATGGGTCCTTAATTTGAACGGCGAGAAGTACTACCTCCCGTCTAGCAAGCGTCATTTACCACTATCCTTCTTCCAATGTGTAACGAGGCCTCGGAAGATGAAATGGCAAGTGACCCAGACCACCGACTCAGTCCACGTGGGTATTCTGACAGCTACTTTTCCCGGCTATGCAAGGGCAGGCCCCCCTCGATGCATATTGGGTATTGACCCCAGGAATGTCCTACAAGACATCCCGGTGGAGGAAAATCAAGCTATAGCTCAAACCTTTGAAAATCAGTTTTCAGAGTCAATGGCAACTACCCAGCAACTGACTTCAGGACCCCAGGTTTGATTCATCCTCCCAAGGCCTGGTGTAGAGACTTGGCTCTGTATGTTTTAGCCCATTTTGAGGAGGATTTGGAGAGGCTGGAACTCCGCGAGGCTATCAGAGCTACCTGTTATGGCATCCAGATGAGCATAGTAAACTTTTATGCTATCTTCGAATTGTACTGCCCAGCTAGGCGAATTAGGCATGGCTCTGCATGAGATGTGGGAAGTCTCTGCTTTGTTAATGGGATCTCTCCCTTATGAAGAATACTTCCCATGTGAGACGGAATTGGAGCTTTTGGAGAAGCAAGAGCCCGCCCTGTTTGAGACCTATCGAGAGCTGATGTGCCACTTCAACATCTGCTCGGACATGCATGGCAATCCTAAGGGAGCCTCGAGCAGTTTGAAGAGTTGGGGGAATATCTGTTCCTCAACCTAGAGAATGCCCCTGAAGAGGCTCAATGTGGGGTTGCGGATGAGGATATCTTCCGAAGGATGAAGGAGCATGCGCAAGAAGACATTATTCTGGAGGAAGACGATGGCATCTATGAAAAGGGCGACATTCTTAGGATCTTCCATCATCAGGCCCGCCAACCAATATCCCGGAAAGCACTTTTGGTCGTGTTTATATCAGTCTGCTGAAGAGATGTGTGGTGCCATCTCCCTCTAGCAATGTTGTCCTTCCTACTGTCTTAGTGTCGGTCATTCATCTGGTACACGGTCATTCTCTAGGACTTCTTCCAGCAATAGTGTGATGTATTCAATGGGTCTTCGAGCATTGATGGAGGCTTTCTGCAGACCACCGACAATGAAGAGGGGGAAAGGGACGATCTTACCGTGCGACAGACTAAACCCCAGGATCTGATTGCCATATACTTAATTGATGGCATGGTTCGCTCTTCATTGTCCGGCTATTATTCAAGCCAGAAAAGAGCCTCCAGAGGGTGTTTGGGTTGCGCACTTCGCCAGTTTGAAGGATCTTCATGGTCACAGATCTACGTATCCGCAATCCGCAAACTATTATACCGGTACGACGTATATAGTCTCTTTCGGTGTTTCCCCTACATCCGTGATGCGGGATATGGTGACGAGTTCAAGGATGTCGGGGATGGTAAGATGTCGTTGAGCCGGGGAGTCTTCAAATGGCTGGTTAGCATCCGGCCTTCTCACCTGGTATACAGAAGCGGAGATACCTGCTACTTGGAGCCATATGTCCCCAGCCGGTTTGCTCGTCAGTTCAAATATGACCAACTCTTCATTAGCAATCTGAACACTAACCTAGCCTTCATGGGGAGCTTAATTGACGGTGCTCGCTGTAGGCTATCAAAAAATTACTACGGACAAAGCCTCAGACGCGAACCTCCCAGATGCGGAGATAGCTTCCAGTCTCAGACGTGAACCTCCCAGACGCGAAGGTCGCCAGACGCGGACCTCGCGTCCTTTCTCAGCCAAACGCGGGGTCGCCAGACGCAGACCTCGCGTTCTAATGTCAGACGCGAAGGTCGCCAGATGCGGACCTCGCGTCCTTTCTCAGCCAAACGCGGGGGTCGCCAGACGCAGACCTCGCGTTCTAATGTCAGACGCGAAGGTCGCCAGACGCGGACCTCGCATCCTTTCTCAGCCAAACGCGGGGGTCGCCAGACGCAGACCTCGCGTTCCAATGTCAGACGCGAAGGTCGCCAGACGCGGACCTCGCGTCCTTTCTCAGCCAAACGCGAGGGTCGCCAGACGCAGACCTCGCGTTCCAATGTCAGACGCGAAGGTCGCCAGACGCAGGCCTCGCGTCCTTTGTCAGATGTGGACCTCAGACTGCTCCGCGTTTCAACTCAAACGCAAGCCTGAGCAGCTTCGCGTTCCAATACAGATGCGAGCCTGTGAGCTCCGCGTCTCAACATCAGAGCGAGGACCGCGTCCAGCGCGAGGCCTGCATCTCTGCTATAACTGACAGCCACGAACTTAGTCAGTTACACCCCATTTTCTCTCCACATAATGGGGAACAACTTCCCATTATGGAGAGATTTAAGGAGTTGGTTACACCCTAATCCCTCTATAAATAGCTATGAATAGCTAGAGAAAAAAAAGAGGGGGGACGGAGCTCGGAAGGAGTGCTGGAGGAATACAACTCTAAAAAAAAAGGGACCCCCCGGGGGAGGGGACCTCTACTAAAAGAGGCTGAGGAGGAGAGTCCGATGGAGAAAGCCAAGAAGTCATGGGCAGAGGAGGAGAGCTACCTCAGAAGAGTTCAACCTTGAAGCTTCGACTCTTTCTGTTAACTTGCTAAAGTTCAAGTTCTTTAAATCTCTTTGAGATTCCATTACTGATAGGAGCTGTGATACTCCACCAGTAGATCCAAAGAGAGGATCCATAAGAGAAACTTGATGTTCAGCCGGTCAACGGAGAACAAGACTCACTCTCCACCGCCACGTGAAGAACCCAGCTTTAAATAAAAAGGAGAATCAATCAAGAGATTCTCTCTCTTTTGTAATCGGATTGTATCCGTTGTAATCTTCTATTCAAGTAAAAGAATTTTGCAATCTTGATCTTTTCCGACGCGTACAAAAGATGGCAACTCCGCCGGGGAGTATACTTTGTCGTTTTCAACCAACGAGAAAGTGGTGGCGCAAGCTGACGTCAAGATTCTTGGATTCACAGTCGAATCGCTTGTGATCGAATTCGACTAAGAGAAGTTGAACTCCCCCTAAGCTTCGGGAGTCTCCCGTGGAGACAACGTGGTCAGCCCCAACGTCTCTTCAGAGACCCACACCATGACCCACGGTTAAAATGGCAATAGGGACCAATCTCCCCTCCATCCTTTTATCAAGGCACTTCCAGTTCCGGATGCCGGGGGTTCTCAACAACCTCTGCGACTCAATCGGAATGCCGAGAGACGGCGAAGGTGTTGCACTCATCGTCAGCAGACAGGAGTGGTCGCAACAGCATATGTGGCCCGCATCAATGTCTCCTACAAGACCCGCGAGGCCAATGATGATAAAGGCAAATCTCACCGCAAAACTCCTCTCAAGGCTCAGCAAATTCAATTTGCAGGGGGTTCGCATCAACTCCTGCGAGCCAAACGGATTGCTGATCGTCGACAAAGACGCCAAGTGCACCATCAGCAAATAGAGCTCGCTTTCACCCCCGCGTTTTGGCACCAAACGCGAAGTTCGCGTTCAGCCCTAAGAGGTCATGTTCAAATATGAACTGAAAAGCTCTCATCTCATGGGTTCGAATGTCATTACAAGCAGTTCATATCGGCGGTGCTCTTGATTGTCACTGCAACTTTCAAATGACTGAGCCGTCAGTTTTAGCCTGTAAGACTTCAAGCTCAAACTCCTCCAAGAGACGCAGACCTCGCGTTCCAATGTCAGACGCGAAGGTCGCCAGACGCGGACCTCGCGTCCTTTCTCAGCCAAACGCGGGGGTCGCCAGACGCAGACCTCGCGTTCCAATGTCAGACGCGAAGGTCGCCAGACGCGGACCTCGCGTCCTTTCTCAGCCAAACGCGGAGGTCGCCAGACGCAGAGCTCGCGTTCTAATATCAGACGCGGAGGTCGATAGACGCAGACCTCGCGTCCTTTCTCAATCAAACACGGAAGTCGCCAGACATGGACCTTATGTCCTTTCTCTGACGTGGAAACACGAGCCTGAGTAGAAGGTTTGCTAAAAACCTTGAGGGACTTGGTTCCATCCACTCCTCCAAAATCTCCTACCAATTCTCTTTCATAGAATGGTAGGGCCACAAAAATACCTATTTCATTCCTTCAATGAAATGAACTGAGATTTGTCATGTTAACAATAAACCTCTGACAAACCAGATTTTTCAATCCCCAGTGGATTCGGTCACGTTAATATTAAACTCTGATAGTTCATTTTATTTTCCACCAAAATCCCCTACCAATTCTTTTCACAGAGTGGTAGGTCCACAAATACAATCATTGTTAAGTTTAATATCAAACCTCTGACAGTGGAAAGTTTCAATACTCCCCAGCGAGAACAAGCCTCGCTTGTCGCTCCTCTACATGGAGTCACAAATCAATGATTGTCAAGTTAATATTACACCTCTGACATTCCAAACTCCACTTGTCAATTCTCATCAATAGAATGACAAGTCCTCAAATTGCTCATATCGCAAACCAACTACTGTCATGTTAACATTGCACCTCTGACAAACTACTGTTATGTTAACATTACACCTCTAATAGTGATTGAGTTGCTGTCAAGTTCAATATTGAACCTCTGACAGTTACTTTTCCTCAGGCTTCCATATCGAAGCTGGGACGAGCGATGCTAAGTTTAATATCACACCTCTAGCATCCAATTCATTGTTAAGTTCAACATTACACCTATGACAATGACTTTCCCTCGAACTTTCGTATCGGAGTCGAGATGACCAATGCTAAGTTAACATCACACCTCTAGCATTACCTCCACTGTTAAGTTTAACACCACCTATGACAGTGATATCTTCAGTCTCCCCAATGAAACTGAAGTTCTTATGGAGCTAAGTTAACAGTACACCTCTAGCTCACATCCTTGTCAAGTTAATATCACACCTCTGACAAGATTCAATTTGATCCGTTAAGTTAATATCACACCTCTGACGGTAAAGAAATATTTAGATCCCCGATGGGTCTAGTCTTACTTGTCATTCCCTTCAATAGAATGACATGTCCACTTAAATTGCTTAAATAGCAAAATCCCATTACTGTTATGTTAAACATTACACCTCTAACAGTAAATCTTTATTTTCTAGGGAAATCAATATTTGTTATGTTAACAATTACCTCTGACAACTTATTCCCTAAAATCCCCTCCAAAATCCCTTACCAATTCCCATCCATGGAATGGTAGGACCACAAAAAGCCTGTGACTATTTTCCCAGTGAAATAATCACAGATCAAACATGCCAAGTTAACATTATACCTCTGGCATATTCACTGTCAAGTTAACATTAACCTCTAACAGTGATTTCTCTCAATTTCCTCAGTGGAATAAATTACAAATCGAACCTGTCATGTTAATATCACACCTCTGACAGTAAGGCTTTGATGTTTCCCTGGGGGCAAAATCTCAACTTGTCAGTCCTCTTCAATGGGATGGCGAGTCCACCAAACTTGCGCAAATCGCAGAATATCTCGGTCAAGTTAACATCACACCTCTGACCAAACTTGCTCAAATCGCAAGACAACTCTCGGTCAAGTTAACATCACACCTCTGACCAAAATTTCAACTTGTCAATTCTCTTCAATAGAATGACAAGTCCACTCAAAATACTGTTATGTTCAAAATCACACCTCTAACAGTAGACAACTCTCGGTCAAGTTAACATCACACCTCTGACCAAAATTTCAACTTGTCAATTCTCTTCAATAGAATGACAAGTCCACTCAAAATACTATTATGTTCAAAATCACACCTCTAACAGTAGATAACTCTCGGTCAAGTTAACATCACACCTCTGACCAAACTTGCTCAAATAGCAAGACAACTCTCGGTCAAGTTAACATCACACCTCTAACCAAAATTTCAACTTGTCAATTCTCTTCAATAGAATGATAAGTCCACTCAAAATACTGTTATGATCAAAATCACACCTCTAACAGTAGACAACTCTCGGTCAAGTTAACATCACACCTCTGACCAAAATTTCAACTTGTCAATTCTCTTCAATAGAATGACAAGTCCACTCAAAATACTGTTATGTTCAAAATCACACCTCTAACAGTAGACAAGCTCGGTCAAGTTAACATCACACCTCTGACCAAACTTGCTCAAATCGCAAGACAACTCTCGGTCAAGTTAACATCACACCTCTGACCAAAATTTCAACTTGTCAATTCTCTTCAATAGAATGACAAGTCTACTCAAAATACTGTTATGTTAATATCATACCTCTAACAGCAAACTTTAATTTCTAGCAGAGTTCTAGTCATGTTAACACTAAACCTCTGATAATAGACTCTGGCATAATCCCCAGCGGATCAAACTCCACTTGTTATTCATCAATAGAATAGCAAGTCCACAAAACTTATTCAAAACACAATCCAGATCTCACTGTCAAGTTAACATCACACCTCTGACAGTAACCTTCTCAAACTCCCCCGATAGAGTTATTTAATTTGCTAAGTTAATATCACACCTCTGGTAATTAAAGCTCTTTCAAAGAAGCTTTGAGCGTGAACTTTGCGTCTCAAGTACAGAGCCGCGTCTCAATGAACTTAAGAGTTGCGTCTCAACAGCAAGTAAAGGCTGTGTCTCTACAGAAATTGAGAGCCACGTCTCTACAAATAATTGAGAGTCGCATCTCAACTTTGGTGAAGCTCGCGTCTCCAAATGATATTTCTTGGAGGCTTCAAACAGTTCAATAGTACAATCACGACCAGAACCCAGACAAGATCAAGCTCGAGACTGCCTCTCAGAAGAATGCCAATCTGATTACAGGAAGTCCCGATTCAACTAAAGTCCAAAGTATTCTGAAATCCGTCTCAGTCAACCATGGAGTTTCGAAAACTTTGGAGGGGGTTCTGTAGGCTATCAAAAAATTACTACGGACAAAGCCTCAGACGCGAACCTCCCAGACGCGAACCTCCCAGATGCGGAGATAGCTTCCAGTCTCAGACGTGAACCTCCCAGACGCGAAGGTCGCCAGACGCGGACCTCGCGTCCTTTCTCAGCCAAACGCGGGGGTCGCCAGACGCAGACCTCGCGTTCTAATATCAGACGCGAAGGTCGCCAGACGCGGACCTCGCGTCCTTTCTCAGCCAAATGCGGGGGTCGCCAGACGCAGACCTCGCGTTCTAATGTCAGACGCGAAGGTCGCCAGACGCGGACCTCGCGTCCTTTCTCAGCCAAACGCGGGGGTCGCCAGACGCAGACCTCGCGTTCCAATGTCAGACGCGAAGGTCGCCAGACGCGGACCTCGCGTCCTTTCTCAGCCAAACGCGGGGGTCACCAGACGTAGACCTCGCGTTCCAATGTCAGACACGAAGGTTGCCAGACGCAGGCCTCGCGTCCTTTGTCAGATGTGGACCTCAGCCTGCTCCGCGTTTCAACTCAAACGCAAGCCTGAGCAGCTTCGCGTTCCAATACAGACGCGAGCCTGTGAGCTCCGCGTCTCAACATCAGAGCGAGGACCGCGTCCAGCGCGAGGCCCGCATTTCTGCTATAACTGACAGCCACGAACTTGGTCAGTTACACCCCATTTTCTCTCCACATAATGGGGAATAACTTCCCATTATGGAGAGATTTAAGGAGTTGGTTACACCCCAATCCCTCTATAAATAGCTATGAATAGCTAGAGAAAAAAAAGAGTGGGGGACGGAGCTCGGAAGGAGTGCTGGAGGAATACAACTCTAAAAAAAAAAGGACCCCCGGGGAGGGGACCTCTACTAAAAGAGGCTGAGGAGGAGAGTCCCGATGGAGAAAGCCAAGAAGTCATGGGCAGAGGAGGAGAGCTACCTCAGAAGAGTTCGACCTTGAAGCTTCGACTCTTTCTGTTAACTTGCTAAAGTTCAAGTTCTTTAAATCTCTTTGAGATTCCATTACTGATAGGAGCTGTGCTACTCCACCAGTAGATCCAAAGAGAGGATCCATAAGAGAAACATGATGTTCGGCCGGTCAACGGAGAACAAGACTCACTCTCCACCGCCACGTGAAGAACCCAGCTTTAAATAAAGAGGAGAATCAATCAAGAGATTCCCTATCTTTTGTAATCGGATTGTATCCGTTGTAATCTTCTATTCAAGTAAAAGAATTTTGCAATCGTGACCTTTTCCGACGCGTACACTCGCTCTTAGCGGTACTTCAATACTGGTTGGCCAAGGCACGACTATGCATGCCGTTGAGAACCCCAAACCTATTGATGACTTTGGGGTTCTAACAATGGTACAGAATTTTGAGCTCTGCGCCAGCTGGATTTTCTATCAACTCCTTTGGCTTGAAGTAAATCACCCAGCGCCTGAAGCAAAAAGTCACTGCAAAGAGAGAGGGCAAAAGAGTCCGGGTGCCAGGCATTCCAGAGTTTATCACCACCGCCGACAGTGAAGCTCTGAACGTTGAAAGCCCTCGCTTCGAGGATGTTGCAGGTGCTGAGGTTCCAAAAGATGCTCCGGGCGGGGTAGGCACGGCTCCTATAGGGGAGGTGATAGTCGAGAAGGAAGAAGAGAAAGATCCCGATGTTCACTTCAAGCGAAAGCGAAAGGGTGAACCTCGCAGAAAGAGGGTGGTGAAGAAGCCTCATCGCCATACTTCTACTATTATTACAGAGAGTGAATCGGCTGCAGTTGTTCCTCCTCCTAGCCCGTTAGTTATCAAACTATCAACGTAGAAACAATCAATTGACAAAACTGTTCTTGGCTTGGGTAACACCAATTTCATTTTTGCAACACACACACACACACACACACACACACACACACACACACACAATATATATATATATATACGTATACATATGTATATATTTATTTTTATTTTTTTTATTTCCTCTTCTCTCATGAAGCTAACTTGTTTAACTTGTGATTCAGGAACTGAAGTCATAGGAGAACAGAGGGATTATTATGATCCCTTGTTCTCCTACCGGGAGGTCGACAAAGCCAGCTACTTCATCATTTTTGAAGATTTCGAGGGTGGTGCAGCTGATGTCGATCCTTCTGGTGTTGGTGCTTCGAAAGAGTCCAATAGCTTCAAGCTCCAAAGGATGGGTTAAAGAGCCTTGACGAGCGAAGGCGAGCCGGACATTCTGGCTATGAAAACCGTCAGGACAGATGAAATCCTTCCTGAGATTGCTTCTGGTGCTTCTCCTGCTACTGCCAAGGTTTCTTCTATAGAGCCTGCTGGAGTTAGCGTCGCCATTGAGGGAGTCCTGGGGGACACTGTTGTTGAGGCGGTTGAGGCGGTGTCTCTTATGATCTCATCACCTCTTAGTAATACCTTAACCATTTGTAAGCAATCTTTCCTTAATATTATTATACCTTGTTTTTAATAAAGAACTCTTCCAGGTGTTCCGTCTTTGGGTGCATCAACTTCGAGGGAACCAACGAGTCTTCCACGGAAATTTAGGGAAGAGACAAGTACTTCAGCTACTGTGGATGTTGTAGAGTTGGACGTCTTGTATCGCAACTTGCCTTCTTACCAGCCTAAGCCTACCGGTGACTCTAAAATGGCTGAGGAGATGATGGCTGCGGAACTAATCACACTCCCTACTGAGCCGGTTGGTGAGATGACGGTGGTTTCTCTGACGCTGCCAGTGTTTGCAACTATTGGGCTAAGGGTAATCATCAGCCCTACATCTCCAACGCTGGTCATCGAGCCAGTTCTTTCTGAAATAGTTTCCAGCCCAACTTCTATCATGGCTGGTGTACTAGTTCCAATGAAGACTCCTCCTTGATCACCGGTGATTCCTCATCTTTCTCTAACCAGTGCTTCTGCCATTTTCTCCACTATTATGACAGTGAAACTGGTGAAAATTTTGTCTTCTGGGACTACTCACTTACGGGGAGTAATTGAAGCTGAGAAAGAATTTATGGCTGAGATGGTTAACAGCTTCTACAAGAGTCCAAAGTGATATATTGCTTTGATCTTGAAGGGCTCGACCACCTCATTTTTAGCTCTAAAGGTGATCCTCTCTGGAAATATTTAGAGCATTGGGGACTTAGAGGGGATGATCAAGCTGTCGCATTAGAGCTTCTGGTGGAGAAGTTTGAGAAGGACGTGGGTGAATGTCGCCACCTCAGCAATTCAGACTATTCTTCAGTTGATGAAGAGCTTGAGCGCCTCGTCACCCAAATGCGAGAGGCTCACTTTGCAGCACAGGAAGCAGCCAAGGCGGTATCTTTAGGTTTGAAATCCTTGGAAATAAGGAAAGTAGAAATTGGAGATGCCATTGACGCTTCCAATAACGCTTTTCTTAATGCTGAGGATAAGCTTGAGAAGGCCAAAGAGATGATCAGGCTGACTGGTGCGTCTTGAGGAGATTGCTTCGCTAGAGCAGCTCAAAGCCTAAAATGATGAAGTTCTGCAGCAGGAGATAACACAAAGGGCAACTTTGGCTGAAATTGAGGCTCGTTTGTCCCAGACAGCGAACTTTAATGAAGCTGAGTTGAGATCGCAGGCATTTATCAGCGCTGCTGAAGAGAGGAAGAACAAGCTGGCCACCCTCAAAGAACGGATCAAGTCCTACGAAGCACCATCGTAGCTTGTAATCCATGTATCTTTTTTTCTTCTTTTGAATCAATAAAAAATAATTTTATTTGACTCTTCTGTTGTATTTTCTGCATATTATATCTTCGGAGTTTGCAATAATTTCAAGTTATATTATAACTCTTAAAAGAAAGGAGATAACGGTATAGTCTTTCAACTTATACCATAAAAGTATTAACTAATCTATTCAGAGGTCAACAACATGATAGAATTAGTTATTTGATAAATTATCACCAATAAATTTAAGAAATGACTCGGTTCAAATCTTGGTGGGATAAAAATGGGACAAAGTGATTTGACGATCTTACTGTTCAGAGGTAATATTAACATAACAGATTAAAGACCATCAGATTTATAAATTGGTTGTGATTAATTAGACACCACAACCATGTGATAGTTCCTACTGAACTAGAAAAATGAAGTCTAGAGTTTGTCAGTTAAAATTTGACAAACTACGTATGATTGGACGAAATTTTGCCATTCAGAGGCGATAATCTGGACATGATGACAAAATAGAGGTGAACCCGACTTTAGGGACCCGTCTATTCAGAGGTGATAAACTGAACATGATAGACTAAGGCACACTAAACTTCGAATCTACTGCCAGAGGTAGTCGTATTAACTTGGTAACTAGTCCACAAGAGACTGCAAAGGTAGATTAGATCTGGGCTCCTGTTGGTTCAGAGGTGGTTGACTGGACATGACCAACTAAAGGATCCCGAGCTTGCAATATGTTGTTCAGAGGTTTATTGTTAGCATGACAGCAAGAACTCTCAGCCTTAACAGAGGAAAGGAGAACAAAGTTATAAACTCATCTGTTCAGAGGTGGTTGACTGGACATGACAGTTATAGTACCATAAAAGGGAGAGATCTAGACATTTATCGGTTCAGAGGTAATATGGACATAACCGTTTGGAAGTGGCTAGACTCAGAGTCCTGCCGCTCAGAGGTGGCAAACTGAACATAACGGCAAAGGGATAGTCCCTACTGGACTGAAAGATGAGACTTGGTTATTTGTCGATTCAGAGGTATCATGGACATAACCGATTGAGAAACCACCAAGCTCGGGATTTTTACCATTCAGAGGTGACAAACTGGACATTACGGTAAAAAGAAAGAATTTCACTGGAGGAAATAGGATTTGATCATAAATTTCGTGGGGATATTGGTACTACCCTCAGATGTAATTTGAAAGAAATTGTCAAGGTGTATTGTTAACGTGACAACCAAGAGAGTCTGTTGGGGACTTGAAAGGGAAATAATAGACTTCAAAAGGAGTCTACTAGAAACTTGCTGGGGAGTTAGAAAATGAATCCATGAGAGATTACATGTCAGAGGTAATTATTAACATAACAAAAAGAACTCCGTGGGATTTAGAAAGAGATTTGTAAAGGAGCCTATCAGAGGTGTTTGAACATAACAGCAATTTAAATGCACCTGTCATTGATTTTATCTGCCAGAAAATATGTTAGAGTCTCACTACCAGAGGTTTAATGATAACATGATACGTTTGACTCATGATTCATTTTGCAAGGAAAATGAATATTATTTTATGTGGTCCTACCATTTCATGGATAGGAATTGGTAAGCGATTTTGGAAAGGAATCAAATGGGATCGGGTCCCTTAGGATTTTTAGCAAACCCTCAGCTGTCAACGGGTTTGATATGCCTTTACCAATTACCGTATGGGATGGGCTAGTCATGCTATTCCCCTCAGCATGATGAGTTATCGAGGACTTATGTTGGACTTAAAAGCCAACATTTTCCTATATCCTTAGCCATTAGAGGCGCCAGATATTGTACAATGTGCTTCTTTTATATAAGCTGAGGGCCACAGAGGTAAATATGAATTCTGTGGGGGTTTTGTCTAGAGATTGGCCTCTTCATGGAGTCCCCTTCGATCCTCATTTGTTGCCACGTTTTGTCATGAATGTGGGAACAGTGGAAAGGTTCTTCTTCAATGAGTTTGGCTTGATAAACTCACTTGATCTTTCATTCGATCGATTGTCACATTTTGATATGAACGTGAAAACAGTGAAAAGGTTCTGCAAAAGGATGCATCACGAGCCTTCTTCAATGAGTTTGGCTTGATAAACTCACTTGATCTTTCATTCGATCGATTGTCTTGTTTTGATATGAACGTGGAAACAGTGGAAAGGTTGTGCAAAAGGATGCATCGCGAACCTTCTTTAAAGAGTTTGGCTTGATAAACTCACTAAATCTTTCATTCGATCGATTGCCATGTTTTGATATGAACGTGGATACTGTGGAAAGGTTCTGCAAATGGATGCGTCATGAACCTTCTTCAATGAGTTTGACTTGATAAGTCATCAGATAAACTCATTTGATCTTTCATTCGATCGGTTTGGACTCTTTGGTTGTTGGGTCGAGCTTAAATCGATCGAACAGGAGCAGGGAGGTATGCCACCACTATATATAGAAAAGTTAGGCTAGATAAACCATCCTTCTGATTATAAAGAAGAATGCCTGAAACTGTTGCCTGGACATACTTGACTTCAAAATATGACTATTCTTGTAAGTTGAAAATAGGTACATATTTATACACTAGAGAAGAATGAGAAGGCTAAAAATTTGACATTTTGCCTTTATCTTTTCTTCGATGCTTACATCATGCATCATAATATCACCTATGTTCGGTCGACTTGGCGTTATTCGACCATGATGTGATCCATTGAATGAGGAGGAAAGAAGCTTTTCTTTGGCGCTCTTTCAAACATTTTGAATCCCGAACCCTAATCCATCTTTGCCATTACTTTAATGTTGACATCATGCATTACCAATGTTTAATTGGTTCAGCGTCGATCGACGGTGATGCGATCTGATGATAGGACAGCTTCTGACGAGTTCATAGGTGAACTAGAGAAGAGTGACAATGCTAAAACTGAAGTTTTGCACTTTGTTTCTTCTTCAATGCAACCAGTGTTCGATCGGCTCAACACTGATTGACAGTGAATTAGAGAAGAGTGACAAGGCTAAAATTGAAGTTTCTAACCTTTTTCTTTATCAATGTAACCAACGTTCAATCGGCTCGACACTGATTGACAGTGAATTAGAGAAGAGTGACAAGGTTAAAACTGAAGTTTCTAACCTTGTTTCTTTATCAATGTAACTGGCGTTCGGTCAGTTCGACACTGATTGACTGTGATATGGTCCATTAAAAAAAGAAAGAAGCTTTTCTTTGGCGCTCTTCCAAACATCTTGGATCTGAAAGTTCTGATCAGAGGTGTAATGTTAACCTGATTATAAGAAGGATCCTATCAAGGATAACACTTCTTCAAAAATCTGCCGTTGATCGGCGTCATAAGTGTATCACCGTCTGGGGTTATAAGGCAATATGCTCCATTTGAGTAGACTATTTCTATTACGAACGGTCCTTCCCATTTGGGCTGAAACTTGCCTTTGGTTTTGTGCGTCATGATCATGGGTCGTCTAACAGCTAAAACTAAATCTCCTTTTTGGAATACCCTTTGCTTAACCTTCTTATTGAAGGCTTTCAAGATTCGAGCTCGATAGAATAGAATGTGTTGTTGGGCTTGCAGTCGTTTCTCATCTAGGGCTTCAAGTTCTTGAAGATGTAACCGGTCATTGTCTTCTTTAGTCATCGTGGTTGCTAAGGCGACCCATAGTGACGGCATCTGAATCTCTAGCGGTATGATTGCTTCACACCCGTATACCAGAAAAAAAAATGTGTATTGCTTGTTGGGGTTCGAACCGTAGTTCAGTAAGCCCAAAGACATTCACTGAGCTTCTTATTCCAATCTCGTTTGTTTGATGAAACTAATTTTTTAGTAGCTTGATAGTTGTCTTATTGAATGCTTCTGCCAAACTATTAGCAGCAGGGTTATAAGCAGTTGATATCACATTCTAAACCCGTACTTATTGCAAAATTGATAGAATACTTGGCTTGCAAATTAGGGACCATTATCATGAATAATCCGCCTGGGGACACCAAACCGATGAATAACATGGTGTTTGATAAAGTTGACCACGTTGGAAGTTTTAACTTCAATAAGTGGTATAGTTTCTGCCCATTTTGAGAAATAATTGGTTATTGCTAAGATGAACCGATGACCTTTTGTTGATGAGAGGCTAATAGGTCCTACGATATTGATTCTCCATGCTTTGAATGGCCACAAAGCAACAGTTAGGTGAAGTAACTCCGGAGGTTGATGTATAAAGTCTATATGGATTTGACAGGTTTTACACCTCTGTGAATATTTGATAGCATCAGCTATCATGGTTGGCCAATAGTAACCAAGTCTGTGCAACCATCCTTGATTTTCGGACCTGGTTGATGAGCTCCGCATATACCATTTGTGTGCCTCTTTAAGCACTTCTTGTGCTTCTGAATTAGAAAGGTAACGGAGCAGGATACTGTCATATGAGCGATGGTAGAGTGTCTTTACTATCGGATCATAGTAGAAGCGGAGGTGTGATCGAGCCAAACCTGCACAGAAAAATAAAGAATTTTAGGAACAGTGCTAGGTCATCAATTCTACCGTGTAGCCTAGGGCTAACGGGTCGTGATCCATAGGGAGGGACAACGATGAAAGCGTTGTGTAAGTTTCCCTCTTTTAATTTATTGAAACTAGTTATATTTATCTTCTCAATTTTATAAAAAGAAAATAAAATTATTATGTTAAGTTAAGAAGGAGATGGTAGAAGAAGATATTGTGGTGCTATTGTTTTATTTATAAAAAAAAAAAGAAAGACTAAAAAAATGAGAATTATAACTCTAAACTAATGAATTGAAAAAGAAAACAAAAAGTACTTACCTCTACCGTTGAATCATAACAAAAACTTACCTCAGCATGAAGTAAAGCAAATCAAATAGAAAAGAATAAAGAAAGTAGGGCTTAGGCGAGATCAAGCACAAGAAGGAAAAGTAAGAAACCTCCATTGATTGTCACCTTCAATATCAGTTTCTTGAAAAAGGATTACAATAGTGTCACTCTACGATAACTCTTTCTCTCTTTTAATCATGTAACTCTCTAACCTAACTTATAAAGAAAAATAAAAATTATATTGAAGAAGAAAAGAAACCTAAACTAAAGCTCTCTCTGAGATGGTGCGTTTTTGCCTTCGAAGTATGAGGGTGTTTATAGGAGAAAACTAGAAGGATAGAGAGAGTATGAAGATAGCAAGATCTGGATAGTTATGAATTTGAATTCTCCCATTATCTCCAAACTAAATTTAATTTATCTAAAAATTCAATTCTGATCTGTAAGCTGTTGGCGTGTTAATTGTTGAATATCAATTACCAATGATAGAATTAGAACGAGTGATCAACATAAGAATTGTAGCCCTTTAAGTTTTCTTTCTGTAGCATCTTGAATCATCAAATTTGACCTTCGGTAATGAAAGTTATTGATTGGTCGCTAATGTTGCATATTTAGTATCATATTTCCATACTTGTTATAGAATAAAACTTTGCATTGTCCTAATTAATTGTTTGATTTATTTGCAGGCCTATTCTTTAAGGAGATGAAGAGAAATGAGCCCAAAGCCCACCAAAATTTTGAATTAAATCAGAGTTAATTCGAGCTCAGAGAATCAGGGCAAAATCAAGAGGTTGAAAACCGGTTGAGAAGAATCCTCTCAGAATCGATCGGTTAAAGCCAAGAATCAAAGGCCATTTCGTCACACTCCTGGACTCAAACTGAAAATCCAACTACAGATAAAGTCAGAAGGTAAAACCAGGGCGACCCACCAACAGGGTGTGGCCACCTGGCCATACCCTGGCCGCGAAAACACGGCCAAAGCCGCGTTTCCGCGGCTTGGTTGGGGAGTTAGGGGGAATGTTTGATTCCCCGATCTCCCCGGGATCCTGCACGTTGGGATTTTGCCTATAAAAGGCCAGTATTTGCACTGAAAATGGGACGACCATGCAGAGATAGGATTTAGCCTATTTTTCCATTTTGTAGTATAGGTTTTGTCTTCTTTTTATGTAACTTTAATTTGTATGTAAGTTTAGGTTAGATGAAGATTCATGTAAGTAAGAGAGAGAGGCTTATGTTGAGAGTGACACCGATGTACCCTCCTCCTTTCTTCCATTGTTTCTGCAAGCAATAAAGGTAAATACTTTTTTATGTTCGTCTCTTTACTTTTGTTTTCTTTTGTTTTCTTCTTTCTCTTTCTACTTTACCTCTCTTGGTTTTGTTGAGCTTGCAAGTGAATCCAGAAGCATAAGTATAACGATGTTGTCTGAGTGCCAACGATACTTCATGAAGATGTTCTCCTCCTCAAAATCCGTATCACTTCATTCTTGCGCGGCTTAATGATATAATGCGAACGGGGACTGAGCTCGATCCTATGACTTATGCGTTGAACGCCTCTGAAGCAAGGTAGAGCATGCAAGGTTTCTAGGTAAGTCATCAACCAAATTAGGTGAGTATTTCTTTAACCTTCTCTCTTTTCTTTTATTTCTTAGTTTAGATCGCCAACACGATTTCCTTCACCACATCTTCCAAATCTTTCATCATTTCTTTTCCAACTCATTTGTACATAGTCGCTTTCTGATTCTCCACCTTCTTCATCTATTGCTTTCTTTTTAACTTTAACCTTTAACTCTTCTTTCATTTTTTTCTTAAAACAAAGAAGAACATTCGTTTTGTCTTCATAAAGATTTCAATACAAACCCTAAAAAGCTTCTATCGCTAACCCTCCTTGTAGATCACGACCCGCATAGCCACTTGCTATTGCGGTAGAATTGAGCACATGCACATCTCTATTTCTAAATCTAATTCTGTATTTTTTGTGTAGGTTTTGCCTCAATCAAATTTTGGCGCCATTGCCGGGGAGGGTAACGTTTTTATTGAAATCTGATTTTTATTAAAAAATTTTAGAACTAAAACGAATTTTCTTCACTGTTGCAGGTTATAGGGCAAGCAAAGCAGGAAATTAAGATTGCAGTAACATATAAGTGGTATTGGGCCTCTGCTCTAGAAAGCAGAGACCAAGTGACTCTGATTTGCCACATTTTCTCGGCCCAAGCCGCGGTTCCGCGGCAAAAAGGAGTTGACTACTAACGTTGTTTTTTGCAGGGCTGCTTGACTTGCAAAATTCTAGTTTTCTGCAATTTGGTTTTTCTTATATGCCATCACCATAAGCCTGCTAATAAACCAACAGTAAAATACTTGTTGGAAAAGATAAAAAAATTGATTAGATGTTTGCATTTTAGGCACGTGTCTTTTCAATTATTTTTTTTACTGTTGAAGAGTACTGGAGCAAGGTACGTTCGCATTGCATGTAGAATAGGACTCACCTCTTGGTTGATTTTCATTGCTTTGAGTGAATCTTATTTACATATCTTGTACACTTGCACAAACTTATCTTAAGGGCACTAGCCCATAACAAGATAGGGTGGGGATTTAATCACCCTTCCTTGGCCCAAAAATCAGAATCCAAGCACTCACTAACCCAAGCCTAACTAAAAATCAGTAGACGTTGGCCCTAGGGACATCGAGGACTCAATTAGGAGATTATCCTAAGGGGAAAAAGTGTTAGAATTTGACTCCTGCAAAATCAGTGTCTAGGAAAGGGATTAAGGCCGAAAGCCCGAAGGTTGGTGGTTATTTAATTAAGGAACGTCTTTGACGAAAAACCTCCCACCAACCTTGCCCTGACCTGGCTGATTAGCTTGTGGTCAAAGTCTGCATTAAACCTCCCGTGGACAGTCTAATCAGTTAGGAGTTGTCTAGGTCATAGGTCTACCTTAACTTAGTTAGAATTTTTTCCTTTTATTTGTTTGCTTATTTGTTTGTTATTTCTTTCTTTTTGTTTGTATTCTATGTGTGATATGGCTTATAATAACAATTTTTTCAACTTCAATAATAATCCATATTACACACCGACTTCATTTTCGGATATTACCAACCCGGCATATCATAACTTTAACCAGCCTACTGTGTCGGATTGGTCTTATCCGAATCAATATAACCCATACCCCCAATCTAATGACTATAATTTCCATAATGATTTCAACTCTTCACAGAGTCAGTGGGGATTCACCTCCCCCGAGTCCAATTTTCAACCAACTTGTCCTCCTTCTCCACCTTGTCCACAATATTTCCAAGATTCATACTCAGTTTCACCAGTCCAAAATAGAAAACTATCAATTTCAAAAATGAGTATGCGTGAGTCCAAACACAAATCCCAAAATCTGATGGACTCACAATTTCACCACCAATTCTAAGACAATACTTCATCTTTTCATCAAAACAATGAGTCAATCAACTATGAAAAGATGCTTAAAGCCATGACTCAGGCTCAAAATGCTCGTAATCGTGACATAGATATGATGGTCCAATCTTTATGTTCCCATCGTTTGAACAGTTCTGATGTCACTAACCATTCTGTTAGAGCCGATGAGTCAGGTTGTTTTGGAAATCAAGGTTCCATTTCAGAACAATCATTTGAACTTGCCCAAACTCCAAATTTTGAAAAGAATATTGACAGTATGGCAAGTTATCCTTTTCCTGAAATCGAACTTGAAAATGAATATGATCATGAATCTCAACTTAGTGATTCAATTTTACTTCCTGATTCAATAATGACTCCGGTGTCTTCACCTAATTTTAATCTTTTTTCTTTGAGTCAACATTGAATCCTGTGCCAATTCATAATGAATTGAATCACTCATTCTTGATGATCATATTGAACTTGACCAATTTTACACTTTTGAAAATCCTATTAACAAATTGGCAAGTTCTCATTTTTTGATATTGAACTCAATGAGATATGTGACCTAGATTCTCAAATCTGTGATCCAGTTCAACTTTCTGAATCAATATTGACTCTTGTTTTGTTATCAAACTTGAGTAATATTTTAGAGTCAGTTTTGATTCCCCCACCTATCATTCCTGAACTTGAATCACCAATATTAGGTCACATTCCATTGTTGGAAAATAAATGTGGACTTGAGTTTCAACTTCTTGACTTGGACCTACTTCCTGAACCAATCTCGACTCCTGAACCTTTACTTGACTTAAGTCACTTTCCTGAGTCGGTATTAGTTCCTATACTTTCTGAATCCAAGTCAATCATTCTATTATTTCATACTCCATTTTGGGACAAGGTGGTTGACAAATTTGACTCCGAAATCAATTATGGAATTTGAAAATTAGATGGGGTCAAATATTTAATAAAAATCCTTCATGGATACATCATTCTAATGGGTTATATTAAAGAAATTTCTGGTGGGTTCCTCCGAACCCAACGAAAAGTTGATTGGGCCGCATTTCGTAGACCAATCAGACCACCACCGGAACCACCACCTTAAGGTAACATTTTCCTTCCCTTTCTTCTTTTTCATGCATCTATGCATTAATTCATACATTGAGGACAATGCATGAGATAGGTGTGGGGGAGGGTTCTAACATAACTTAGGTTTTTTCTATTTATTAAAATATATATATATAACATTCTTTACTCTTAAAAACTTTTTGAAAATAGAAACAATACTTTGACATATTTTTTTGTAAGAAATTAAGTTAATTTTAAGGAATAGGAAAATCCAAATTAGGATTTCTTATACTTGGTCAAAATAAGATTATTTGTTTGATTTTTAGGGTTAGGAAGATAATTTATCAAAGTAATTTAGTCTTGATCTTTACCTTGATGAAATTTGCACACTTCATACACTTACACACTTAGGGTTCAAAAACAAAGATTCTTATGCCTTATAAAAAAAAGAAAAAAAAGATAAACAAATCTAATTATTGATTAGCTAGGTGCTTTGACCTAAGCAAGTCTTAGTATTTATGCGAAAGATGATTAGATAAGTTTAAAGATAAAATAAAATAAAATCCTCTGATTAAGCTGGGTATTTGTGCCTAATAAAGCATAAGTATTCACGCCTAAAAGAGGTTCAAATAATAAAATCCTTAGTTCTGTGGCCTTATTTGCTTGAGTCCTTAAGTCCTTGGAGTGTTTTCTCACCCGGTGCCCTAAGACCGTTTGGTTTGGGAGTCATCGATTAAAGGCTCGTTACATGGGCAGATTAGAAAGCCAAATAAAACTAAGAAATAATACCACAAAAATATATATATATATATAAATAAATAAGGCATAAGAGTTAGAGTTAATGAACCCTTAGTCAAAATTTTTACAATCACAAGGTGCATAGACTCAGGGTAAAGTAACAGACTAGATGAGAAGTACAATTTAACTCCTTACTTGGATTGATAACAAATTTTTGAATAGAGACTAAGTTTAGGAATGAAAAATTCAGTCTTCCTATAACTTATAGATTGCTTAAATCTTACAATTATATTTCAAATATTTTTCTCTTTCAAAATGCTTTTCGAAAATACTAACTCTTTATTTCTCTTTCTTTATGAATTTTGTGGGTGCAATCCGCTGAAACCCTCACGAGACAAAACTCGTTCTCTAGGGGAAATCTAGAGGTTTAACGGCATGTTGTACATGCTCAGTGCAATCGCGTGACCTGCGAAAATGGTCTAATAATCCCTAGTATAGTTTAGTTGTTTTGCTCGAGGACGAGCAAAAGATAAGTATGGGGGTGTGATTGGTCGCTAATGTTGCATATTTAGTATCATATTTCCATACTTGTTATAGAATAAAACTTTGCATTGTCCTAATTAATTGTTTGATTTATTTGCAGGCCCATTCTTTAAGGAGATGAAGAGAAATGAGCCCAAAGCCCACCAAAATTCTGAATTAAATCAGAGTTAATTCGAGCTCAGAGAATCAGGGCAAAATCAAGAGGTTGAAAACCGGTTGAGAAGAATCCTCTCAGAATCGATCGGTTAATGCCAAGAATCAAAGGCCATTTCGTCACACTCCCGGACTCAAACTGAAAATCCAACTACAGATAAAGTCAGAAGGCAAAACCAGGACGACCCACCAACAGGGTGTGGCCACCTGGCCACACACTGGTCGCGGAAACGCGGCCAGAGCCGCGTTTCCGCGGCTTGGTTGGGAAGTTAGGGGGAGCGTTTGATCCCTCGATCTCCCCGGGATCCTGCACGTTGGGGTTTTGCCTATAAAAGGCCAGTATTTGCACTGAAAATGAGACGACCATGCAGAGATAGGATTTAGCCTAGTTTTCCATTTTGTAGTATAGGTTTTATTTTCTTTTTATGTAACTTTAATTTGTATGTAAGCTTAGGTTAGATGAAGATTCATGTAAGTAAGAGAGAGAGGCTTATGTTGAGAGTGACACCGATGTACCCTCCTCCTTTCTTCCATTATTTCTGCAAGCAATAAAGGTAAATACTTTTTTTATGTTCGTCTCTTTACTTTTGTTTTCTTTTGTTTTCTTCTTTCTCTTTCTACTTTACCTCTCTTGGTTTTGTTGAGCTTGCAAGTGAATCCAGAAGCATAAGTATAACGATGTTGTCTGAGTGCCAACGATACTTCATGAAGATGTTCTCCTCCTCAAAACCGTATCACTTCATTCTTGCGCGGCTTGATGATATAATGCGAACGGGGACTGAGCTCGATCCTATGACTTATGCATTGAACGCCTCTGAAGCAAGGTAGAACATGCAAGGTTTCCAGGTAAGTCATCAACCAAACTAAGTGAGTATTTCTTTAACCTTCTCTCTTTTCTTTTATTTCTTAGTTTAGATCGCCAACACGATTTCCTTCACCACATCTTCCAAATCTTTCATCATTTCTTTTCCAACTCATTTGTACATAGTCGCTTTCTGATTCTCCACCTTCTTCATCTATCGCTTTCTTTTTAACTTTAACCTTTAACTCTTCTTTCATTTTTTTCTTAAAACAAAGAAGAACATTCTTTTCGTCTTCATAAAGATTTCAATACAAACCCTAAAAAGCTTCTATCGCTAACCTTCCTTGTAAATCACGACCCGCATAGTCACTTGCTATTGCGGTAGAATTGAGCACTTGCACATCTCTATTTCTAAATCTAATTCTATATTTTTTGTGTAGGTTTTGCCTCAATCAGTTATGATTAAAATGCTAAACTGTATCCAGTCTGAATCCAAATTTAAATAGTTTCATCTCATCCGTTGATCTTCTCTCTATCCATTTATCCTCTTTGATTTTCAGTTTATCTTCTAGAATTGATAAGATATTCACTTATCTTCAACGAAACAGATAGGGTCTTCAAACAATTCATTTTCTCTTGAAATTAGATAATATTATCTTATCTGGTATATCTAGTTTTCAGATAAGATAGCTTCTAGAACCTTTGGATTTGAATCGATCCCCTTTCTTTTGAACTTTTGAATTTAATTGAATAAATTTCATGATTATCTTCTCCCTATCATACCCTGCATGAATTAGGACATTAAGACAAGTTATTTGCAATATTCATTGCAGAATATATGTAGAAATGTAATAATATTTATGCAATATCTGTGTCCAAACACACCCCCACACTTATCTTTTGCTCGTCCTCGAACAAAACAAAGAGAGAAGAAAAACCAAACTAACTCACTTTCGTAGGAATCACGGTTGCACTTAGCACGTACAACAAGCCGTTAAACCTCTAGGTTACCCCTAGAGGACGAGTTTTGTCTCGTGAGGGTTTTCAGTGGATTGCACCCACAAAATCCATGAAGAAAAAGAAATGAATTGTTAGTATTTTTTTAAAAACGCATTTTGAAAAGAAAAAATATTTGAAGTATTAATGTAAAATTTCAAGTAATCTATAAGTCATAGGATTATCAAAACTTAGTCATTCCTAAACTTAGTCTTTATTCAAAAACTTGTTTTCAATCAAGATAAGGATTAAAATTGTATTTCTCATCTAGTCTATTATTTTACCCTAAGTCATATGCATTTTGTGACCATGGCTCAGGATTCATCAACTCAAACTCTTATGCCTTATTATTTTCCTTTCTTTTTTCTTTTTTTTTAATCAAAGGCAGTAATATCCCTTAGCTCTATTAGGCTTTCTAATTCGCCCATGTAACGAGCCCTAGTCGGTGACTCCCAAATCAGACGGTTTTAAGGCACCGGGTGAGAAAGCACCCCAAGGACTTAGGACTCGAGCAAACAAGGCCACAAAACTAAGAATTTTTATTTATAAGAACCACTTTAGGCGTGAATATTTATGCTTTATGAGGCACAAATACACAGCTTAATCAGAGGATTTTTTTTGATATATGTGTATATATATATATATATATATATATATATATATATATATATATATATATATATATTTTATATAAGCATAAGAATCTTTGTTTTAGAACCCTAAGTGTGTAAGTGTATAAAGTATGCATATTTCATCAAAGTAAAAATTAAGACTAAATTACTTTTTCAATTTTTTTTCTAACCTCAAAATCAAACAAATAATTTTATTTTGACCAGGTATAAGAAATCCTAATTATGATCCTCTTATTCCTTAAAATTAACTTAATTTTTTACAAAAATAAGTCAAAGTATTATTTTTCTTTTCCAAAAGTTTTAAAGAAAGTTTTTTTTTTATGTTTTAAAGAAAGTTTTTTTTTTAGATTAGTAAAGTTAGCGTGTTAGTAAACCCTCCCCCTGAAATCACCTAGAGGGGGGGTGAATAGGTGATGGCTATATGAATTATGGCAATAATGCGGAATTTAAAATTTAACACACAAATAGCACAAATATAGACTTGCAATAAATAGAACAATAAAAGTGCAAGAATTAAAAGGAGTAGAGTTGAGAGAAAATTTGAGCAAACGCAAACGCAAGGATGTGTTTCCGAGGTTCGAGCCACGCTCTACGTCCCCGCCTTCACACTTGAAGGATTTGCACTATTATCGTTGATCCCACCGGATCGCCAATACAAGGACACACTTGTCCCTACACTTGTGATGCCGCAACACCACCCGAAGCTCACTAGCTCCCTTGAGGCCGATGCCTCTACAACTTCACTCAAGAAGAAAGGTGATCACACTTGATCAAAATAGCTCACTTGCACAATCCTAGAACCAATGATATAGATGTAGAGCTTGGGATTGTGGTGTGTAAAAACTAGAGAGAAGGTAGAGAAATAGGCTATAAGTTGGGTGTTGGGAATTTAGGCTTTGAGAAATCTTTTGTAAAAGAAAGAGAATTGAAATTCTTAGTAAAGCTCTTGTAAAATCTTTTTGGAATTTCTTTGTAATAGTTGTCTTATCAATATGAGGTGACCCTCTATTTATAGGGGTCAAAAACAGCCTCACAAAATCGTTGGTGTCAAAACCCAAAAGAGAATCAGCCTGAAAAAATAGCTGTTGGATCTGTCAGAACTTTTGACAGAGTCCGGTCGACCGGGTCGGTCGACCGCCAACGGTCAAAAATCCGACCGTTGGGGCAGGCGGTCGACCGGGTCGGTCGACCGAAAAATCCTGTGAACACGAAATTGCCTCGGTCGACCGGACCGGTCGACTGATATAGACATGCACAGTTTGTGCACATCGGTCGACCGGGTCGGTCGACCGGTTACTGTGAGTTCTGAAATATCAGAACTTCCAGAACCAGAATTTTGGGTTTTGGGTTTATGGTCTTGGGTTAAATTTTGGAACTTGTAAAAACATAGAGTATGAGCATATGTCATACTTCTATCATGTTAAAATAGTTTGATAAAAATCCCTTTGATAAAAACTTGTTTTTCCATAAAAGTGTTTTTCCAAAACTATTGTTTTTCTAAAAAGCTTATTTCCAAACATGTTCACTTTAAAAACTAAGTTAGAAATGGAAATTGAAAATCTTTTTGAAGCCATGAACCAACTAAGAGGTGTGTGTGTGATAATCCCATAGCTCTACTTCTAATATCTAGCTTTGACAAAATATCTAAAATAAAAATAAAAATATAAATCTTGTTTTCTTTGTCTTCTTGATCTTGTCTTGATCTTCACATCATCATCTTGATCCCGAAGCATCCTAGTTGTGCATAGCTTAGGAATCTTCATTTTTGCGGCGTCCAAACTTGTGAGTCTTTTAGCGGAGCCGTCAAAAATCTGTTCTTGAACCTGAAATCCTTTTAAACAAAAATATTAAATACATAACTAAATATGTTTTGTTATCATCAAAATAACTGGGATAATGGCCTTTGGGCCAACAATCTCCCCCTTTTTGATGATGGCAAAACATATGTAGTTATCACAAAATATTTTGGGTAGAGACTTCAAATGAAGCTCCCCTCAACACATGCATATATAGGAAAACATATGTAAATGATAAACACCATATTTCCATGCCAACAAATGATACCAAATACTCATGTCATAGAATAGATGAAGGAAATGAGTTCAGATATGACATAGATAAGAGATACATAAAAACAAAAGATAACCATGTCCACAACACATACAAAAAAATACATGTCCAAAGCAAAATAAAAAATACTACATGTCCAAACAACAAATACTACATGTACTACATGTCCAAACAACAAATACTACATGTCCAAACAACAAATACTACATGTCCATCACAAAATATCCAAACACAATACTACAAGATAACTCTCCCAAAATAACTCTCCCCTTTTTGACATCATCAAAAGGGGAGGTCACTCCTCAGCACCATCATCACCGTCATTGCCATCTCCGTCATCATCACCATCTTCCTCTGAAGAAACAACCTCCTCTGGATCCATGCCATCTACTCTGGTGCGCGGTGGTGGAACAGAAGAACGAGCTCTGGGAGGGAATGGAGGACCGGTGGCTGGTAGTCGACAAGCAATCGGAGTACGGTCAGGAACGCGCATGTCAAATTTTGTGAAAAGAGCCTGAAACTGAACGTCCACGAATCTCATGGACTCAGCAAAATAAGACATGTTGTTCCGGATCTCCGCCCGAAAAGCAGCATCCTGAATGGCACGAGCATCCAACTCCGCACGAATAGCTGCGTCGCGCTTCTCGACCCAGGCCTGGTGCGCCTCGATCTGAGAGCGGACCTCCGAAGAGAGAAGGGCCTAAAACTCAGGAGGAAAAACAGGGGCTGAAGAGGAAGAAGATCCAGGTGCAGAAGATGAGCCAGGACCAACAGGAGGAATAGGTGGTTGCACAGGAGCGTGTCTACGCAGCTGAGCTTCCATCATCTTCAGGACAACTCCGTTGATGTTGGTCAAAGGATTGGAGGGACTTTCGGCAGAAATATCAAAATCAAGAGCCCTAAGAAGATGGGTAATTAGCATGCCGTAGGGCAAGCTTCTACCCGCAGTACGAATCTGATCAGAAGCCATGTGAGAGGCTATGACTCTAGGAAAGTTTATCTTAATGCCTCGAAGAAGGCAATAGATAATCAAAGGTACGCAACCCCTAGCGTGGCTATACTCACAATGCTTGAGGACAATGTTGAAGAAAATAATCTTAGCAAGGACCTGAGCAGTGAGAGTGTACCTACTCACAACCTCATTCCTTACTAGACCGGGGTTGTCATCCCCGTGGATCAAGGTAGAGGCGGTGAGCGCAGACTCACCGTCCGGAAATTCAAAGTCATGCAGATCATGGGTATACACATCTGCTCCACCAGTGGAGAGATGCAGAATCCTAGCAAATCGACCGATAGAAAGGTCGATGTCCCTACCTAAAACCCTAGATGTGATACGATTACCATCAAATTCAAAATTAGCATAAAAGTAAGGAACAAGAGAGGTGTAAACTTGCTCCTTGATGGTCAAAAATTCCACTAAATTGTTGGTCTGCAGAATGTGGGGGATATTCAAGTGTTCGAAATCTTGGATAACAACAAATCTCCCCGAGTTGATATTCCTAGTGGAGAGATGGGAATACCGATCAGCAGCAAGATCATTTAGAAAGAGCCTAACGGGTCTAGGAACCTGAGATGAAGATTGAGCAACAGCCTTCCCTTTCTCAGTTCGAGATCGTTTCGGCATGATGAATAAAAATTAGATTTTTAGGTTTTAAACAGGTTAGGGCTTGATCTAGATGCTTAGAAACCTAGAATTGATGACAATAGATAGTTGATTCCAAAGAAGATATGAAAACAGAGTCAAAAATCGGATTTTTACCTTAATCTTGAAGAACTGAAACCCTAGATCAGTGAAAACCGAATTTCTTCAAATCCTGCGGTTGGATGATCCTGAAATTGAAGATCTGGAAGTAGAAGAAGGAGTTGGAAGTGGGTTTTAAATTAATTTGGGATCGGTTGAGAGATTGGAGAGAAAAAGAAAATTTTGGAGAGAGGAAAGAGTCGGGTTCGTCGGCTGAGTGAGAGAGAGAGAAAGAAAAAAGTGAAAAGAATTGACAGATATAGGGCAGAATTCGACGATCGGTCGACCGGTCCGGTCGACCGAAACAACCCGAGAGTTCTGAATTTTCAGAACGGTCGACCGGGTCGGTCGACCGAATTAACCCGAGAACTCTGCAGACTAGATCGGTCGACCGGGACATATAATCGGTCGACCGATAACAGAAAAGAAATAAAAATTTCTTCTCAGGCAGAGTCGGTCGACCGGGCTTTATAGGTCGGTCGACCGGCTTTGCCTGAAATCTGTTAACAGCATCTGGCCCAAAAAAAAATTTAAAGAAATTTGTAATCAAAATAGGTATGACATATTAAACATATAGGAATACACCAACAGGTTTTAAATCTTCATTAAGTTATTACAACATCAAAATTCATGCAATCCCTTTTAATTTTAATTTTCATATTTAAACAAAGATTTTAAAGATGTTGAAGCCGAATACCCAGTGACGGGTTCTGAACTTCATCCTCTTGATTCCTCTTGAATGAGTTGAGGTGCGCAATTGCCATCTTTAAGGTGTTTGTTTAAATAGGAAATTTTACAAATGTTTATTTTTATTTATGAAAATAATGTGTATATGTATACAAGTATATAATCACAAATTATAAACTATACATGTGGACATACATTAAACAAGGCATGAAACAAAAGATATAGAAGTTAACACAAGGCACATATACAACATGATAGAAAAGTAGTTCTATACAAGCATATATCAATAGAGTACAAAAGCAAACTATCAATTCTATACATATGTATACATAACTAAAAATCAAAAACTTTTAAATGGAGATGTTACCAATTGAAGGGCAATCTCCAAAATAGGTGCCTCCACGATAGTGATGCATGCACGATTTGTTCTTTAAGCTCCGATGCATCAACCACCCGGGCACCACCTCCTCCTAAGTCTTGGAGGGGGTAGATCCACCTATACCTGTATCATTTAAATTCGGTGGCTCTTTTGGTACCCAAATCTTAGTGGGTCCTTTGGGTTAGATCCGGGGCGAACCCAAACAAATTTATTCTTAACATTGTTCTTAGCATAACAAAACTTTTCTAAATGGCCTTTGCGGCCACAATACGTGCAAATAAAAATTCTACCACTATTGTACATAAAAGCATGGTTATGTGTGTGTGCATGTTTATGTGTAGCATGTTTATGATGAACATGTTTCCCTTGGGCTACTCCCTTAGGAAATTTAGATGCAAGCTTGTTAAAATCAAATGCACATTTCTTTAAAGTGTTATCTAAAGAATCAACACGTTTTTGAATTTCAACAAAAATATTTTTATTACTAGAAATCATGGGGGTTTTTCCTTTATTAGCTACCTTATACTTATCAAAATCATTTTTCAATTTTTCAAAAGAACTAGATAACTCATTTTTCTCTTTTAAACAAATTTCAAGTTTGTTCTTCAAAACATCATTTTCCTTTTTCAATTTCTTATTATGAGATTGTGAAATCTCATACCTATGTTGCAATTCTTCAAAAAATTGAGCAAGTTCATCCATTGTGAGATCATCATCATCAATAGAAGTTTCTAGACATACCTTAGATGAATCCTCACCTTGTGCCATAAAGCACATGTTAGCGGCGTCGTGCTCCTCTTCGGATTCTGACTCCGAATCATCCCATGTAGCAGCCAAGGCTTTCTTCTTCTTCCCGTGCTTGGAGGTGGTTGCTTGGAGAGCGGGGCAATCGGCAATTAGGTGACCGATCTTCTTGCAATGGAAGCAAGGACCGGGTTCTTCTCTTTTCTTCTCGTACCTTCCTTGAGGCTTCCCCCTTCGGAAGTTACTTTGCCGTCCCTTCTTGTAAAACATCTTGCCCACCTTCCGGATGAGCATGGCGAAGTCCTCATCTCAATCTTCCGATGAGTCGTCTTCTTCGTGTATGGTAGGAGTGGCTTTGAAGGCAATGGTCTTCTTCTTGGGTGCCTCCCTTTCTTCTCGAACTTTCATCTCCATCTCATGCGTCTTGAGATTTCCGATGAAGCCGGAGAAGTCCATCTCCTCTTTATCATTAAGCTCCTTGAGTGTGGTCGCCTTGACTTCCCAAGATTTGGGAAGAGCTCTAATCACTTTCCTTATCTTTTGATCATTATCAATCTTGTCGCCTAAGGAAGAAAGAGCATTAGTTATTTTTGTAAAACGGGTGAGCATATCATCAATGCTCTCATTTTCAAACATGTAAAAGTTCTCATATTGAGAACGTAGCAAGTCAACTTTGGCTCTCTTGACTTGAGACGTTCCCTCATGAGTCACAATGAGTATGTTCTAAACCTTAAATGCGGATTTACAATTAATTATGCGTGCAAGGTCATCCTCATTCAATGCTTGGGTCAATGCATATTGTGCCCTAGCATTAGCCTCATAGTCTTTGGAAGTATCCTCGGACCATGTGCTCTCATCACTAGTGGGTTCAATAAAATCTTTGGTTATAACCCTAGCTACCCTAACACCTAAGGATTTCAAAAATAAGTTCATCTTGACTTTCCAAATGGGAAAGTTCAAGCCATCAAATTGGGTGGGGATTTAATGCTAGAAAAGTCCATGGATGCCATGAATGCACAAGCAAATGTAAATGCAACAAAAATGTATATAGCCAAATATGGATCTCCCTAAGGTGGTTAGACCTAAGTTGTAGGGTTAGGCTCTGATACCAATTGAAATCACCTAGAGGGGGGGTGAATAGGTGATGGCTATATGAATTATGACAATAATGCGGAATTTAAAATTTAACACACAAATAGCACAAATATAGACTTGCAATAAATAGAACAATAAAAGTGCAAGAATTAAAAGGAGTAGAGTTGAGAGAAATTTGAGTAAACGCAAACGCAAGGATGTGTTTCCGAGGTTCGAGCCACGCTCTACGTCCCCGCCTTCACACTTGAAGGATTTGCACTACTATCGTTGATCCCACCGGATCGCCAATACAAGGACACACTTGTCCCTACACTTGTGATGCCGCAACACCACCCGAAGCTCACTAGCTCCCTTGAGGCCGATGCCTCTACAACTTCACTCAAGAAGAAAGGTGATCACACTTGATCAAAATAGCTCACTTGCACAATCCTAGAACCAATGATATAGATGTAGAGCTTGGGATTGTGGTATGCAAAAACTAGAGAGAAGGTAGAGAAATAGGCTACAAGTTGGGTGTTGGGAATTTAGGCTTTGAGAAATCTTTTGTAAAAGAAAGAGAATTGAAATTCTTAGTAAAGCTCTTGTAAAATCTTTTTGGAATTTCTTTGTAATAGTTGTCTTATCAATATGAGGTGACCCTCTATTTATAGAGGTCAAAAACAGCCTCACAAAATCGTTGGTGTCAAAACCCAAAAGAGAATCAGCCTGAAAAAAATAGCTGTTGGATCTGTCAGAACTTTTGACAGAGTCCGGTCGACTGGGTCGGTCGACCGCCAACGGTCAAAAATCCGACCGTTGGGGCAGGCGGTCGACCGGGTCGGTCGACCGAAAAATCCTGTGAACACGAAATTGCCTCGGTCGACCGGACCGGTCGACTGATATAGACATGCACAGTTTGTGCACATCGGTCGACCGGGTCGGTCGACCGGTTACTGTGAGTTCTGAAATATCAGAACTTCCAGAACCAGAATTTTGGGTTTTGGGTTTATGGTCTTGGGTTAAATTTTGGAACTTGTAAAAACATAGAGTATGAGCATATGTCATACTTCTATCATGTTAAAATAGTTTGATAAAAATCCCTTTGATAAAAACTTGTTTTTCCATAAAAGTGTTTTTCCAAAACTATTGTTTTTCTAAAAAGCTTATTTCCAAACATGTTCACTTTAAAAGCTAAGTTAGAAATGGAAATTGAAAATCTTTTTGAAGCCATGAACCTAACTAAGAGTGTGTGTGTGTGATAATCCCATAGCTCTACTTCTAATATCTAGCTTTGACAAAATATCTAAAATAAAAATAAAAATACAAATCTTGTTTTCTTTGTCTTCTTGATCTTGTCTTGATCTTCACATCATCATCTTTATCCCGAAGCATCCTAGTTGTGCATAGCTTAGGAATCTTCATTTTTGCGGCGTCCAAACTTGTGAGTCTTTTAGCGGAGCCGTCAAAAATCTGTTCTTGAACCTGAAATCCTTTTAAACAAAAATATTAAATACATAACTAAATATGTTTTGTTATCATCAAAATAACTGGGATAATGGCCTTTGGGCCAACATCCCCACACTTAACTCATGCATTGTCCTCAATGAATGAATGAAATACAATAATACATGAAAAAAAAGAGAAAGGGAAGGAAAATTGTCACCTTAAGGTGGTGTTTCTGGTGGTGGTCTTATTGGGTCAAGCGTTTCTTCCCAATCTAGATACTGTGAATTTTCGTGGAACCCATCTTTCATAACCTCTTTCCTATTAACATTTTTATACTCCCCAATATGAATAGGACCGTGCAATTTCCAAGCTTGAAATTTTTTCCGGTTATATGACCAGTCTTGGGATATCATCACAGAGTTATATAATCTAAACCTTGGTCCAAAAATGGAATATGATTTTGTGGAATGGATGATTTGAGCTCAACAATGAAGGGAATAGAAACCGATACTGACTTGGGAATAAAACTCAAATCAAGTTTAGGTTCGAGAGTCGGAGTTGGTTCATGGATTTGGTCCAAATCATAGAATTCAAGTTCACAATTATTTTCCAACAATGGAATATGACTATCCAATATAGTTGGTTCATGTTCAAGCTCTACGGGGATATGAATCAGTGTTGGCTTCGGAATTGGGTCCAATCGGGTAAGAAAATCAGAGTCAGCATTGATTCAAAAAAAATGGAACTGAATCACAATATTGGGAATCGGTATCACATTTATCTTCAAGTTCAATCTCATTGAAATGAAAACTTTCCAATTTATTAATGGGTTGATATTGGTCAAGTTTAAAGTTTTGTGATAAAATTGAATCTTAGTTAAAATCTTCAAGATGCCATGATTCTTTGTCAATATGGCTAGGGGAATCAGGAGTGGTCGAAAATATGTTAGGTAGAGTTTCCTCATTCCTATTATTAATTATGTTGACCAAATGACTCACGTTTGCTTCTAACCTATTAAGAGATTTGAGACAATCTGTTTGGGATTGAATACAATCATTTTGGGACTGAATCATGAATTTCATATTCTTTTCAAAGTCAACAGTTTCTTCATGTTGTGGTTGGACTTGAAAATTAGAGTAAGGATCTTGAATTTGGAAATTGTTTGGGAGAATTGAGTCCGCTATGATTTGTACTTGTCGTGTGGACTCAAGGAAGGCTTCAAAAGTCTTTTCTAAAGAAGATTTCTCTTCTATAGGTTGGTCTTGGTATGGATTATATGAAGCGATTTGTTGGTAAGGTTGTTGATAGTAAAACTTAGGGGAGTTGTATCCCCACTGACTCGATGAAGGGTGGTAATGATTATCCCATTCTTATTCATAGTACTGGAATTGGGGCATATATTGATTCGGATAAGACCAATCTAGCATACTTGGTTAGTTAGAGTTATGTAATGCTGGGTTGGTAATATCCGAATTAAAAGACGTTGGGGTGAAATATAGATTTGAGTTATAATCAGAATAATTGTAATTATAATCTATTTTCACAAGAACAAACAAAAACAAACAAATGAACAAACAAGAAAATAAAGAAAAATCTAGCCTATGTTAGGGTAGAGCTTAGACCTAGACGACTCCTAACTGTTGATTATCCACATGAGGTATATTGCAGAACCTGACCATAAGTTAATCGGTCAGGTAGGGGCATGATTGGTGGGAGGTATCCGTGCCTAAGCAACAGGCCTAATTATGTCTAACCACCAGCCTTTGAGGTTTCGCCCCTCAATCCCCAACCTTAGACACCGATTTGGCAAGAGTCAACTTCTAGCAACTTCCTCCTTAAGTCAATCCCTATTTGAGTTCGAGATGTCCCTAGGACCAACGTCTACTTAGTTTTATGTTAGGAAGGGTTAGTGAGTGAGGAGATGATTTTTGGGCTAAGGAAGGGTATTGACTTCCCCACCTTATATTGTTTAAGGATATACCCTTAGATCGTTTCTGTGCTCGTGTGTAAGTATATAGCAAAAATAACACCCAAGCAATATAACATACAAGTGTGTTTCCAAGCTATATGCAATGCAGACATACCTTTTTCTCCAGCACTCTTCAACAGTAATGTAAAGAAACGAAATAGACAGATGCCCTAAGATGTAAGAGTCTAAACGTTTTTTAGCATTTACAAAGTAACAAGTTACTGTTGATTAGAAATATGTACAGAGTGAGTTAAATAGATAAACTAATAACTGCGAAGAGCTAATCTCTATAAAGAAACCTGCAAGAGACTACAGTTAGTAGTTCACCACAGTTGTGAGCTCTGATGCTCTGCCTTCTTGGACAGAGGCACAGAGTAGCAATATGTCCACTGCAGCTCCTAATTTTCTGTAATTAGCCCATGTACACCAAAACAAAGAAGAAAAAGGAATTCATTCATTAAAGTAAATTCAAAGATAGAAAACTTACCGTCCCTCCCCGGCAACGGCACCAAAATTTTGATCGAGCCAAACCTGCAAAGAAAAATAAAGAATTTTAGGAACAGTACTAGGTCCTCAATTCTATCGTGTAGGCTAGGGCTAACGGGTATGGAAGCGTTGTGTAAGTTTCCCTTTTTTAATTTATTGAAACTAGTTAATATTTATCTTCTCAATTTTATAAAAAGAAAATAAAATTATTATGTTAAGTTAAGAAGGAGATGGTAGAAGAAGATATTGTGGTGCTGTTGTTTTATTTATTAAAAAAAAAGAAAGACTAAAAAAAAAGAGAATTATAACTCTAAACTAATGAACTGAAAAAGAAAATAAAAAGTACTTACCTCTACTGTTGAATCATAACAAAAACTTACTTCAGCATGAAGTAAAGCAAATCAAATAGAAAAGAATAAAGAAAGTAGGGCTTCGGCGAGATCGAGCACAATGAGAAAAAGTGGGAAACCTCCATTGATTGTCACCTTCAATATCAGTTTCTTAAAAAAGAATTACAATAGTATCACTCTATAATAACTTTTTCTCTCTTTTAATCATGTAACTCTCTCTAACCTAAGTTATAAAGAAAAATAAAAATTACATTGAAGAAGAAAAGAAAACCTAAACTAAAACTCTCTCTGAGATGGTGAGTTTTTTGCCTTCGAGATATGAGGGTATTTATAGGAGAAAACTAGTGGGATAGAAAGTGTATGAAGATAGGAAGATTTGGATATTTCTGAATTTGAATTCTCCCCATATCTCCAAACTAAATTTGATTTATTCAGAAATTCAATTCTAATTTGTAGGCTATTAGCGTGTTGATTGCTAAATATTACTTACCAATGATAGAATTAGAACGAGTGAACATAAGAATTGTAGCCTTTTAAGTATTCTTTCTGTAGCATCTTGAATCATTAGATTTGACCATCGGTAACGAAAGTTATGATTAAAATGCTAAACTGTATCCAGCCTGAATCCAAATTTAAATTGCTTCATCTCATCCGTTGATCTTCTCTCTATCCATTTATTCTTTTTGATTTTCAGTTTATCTTTTAGAATTGATAAGATATTCACTTATCTTCAGCGAAATAGATAGGGTCTTCAAACAATTCATTTTTCTCTTAAAAATTAGATAATATTATCTTATCTGATATATCCAGTTTTCATATAAGATAGGTTCTAGAACCTTTGGATTTGAATCGATCCCCTTTCTTTTGAACTTTTGAATTTAATTGAATAAATTTCATGATTATCTTCTCCTTATCATACCCTGCATGAATTAGGACATTAAGACAAGTTATTTGCAATATTCATTACAGAATATATGTAGGAATGTAATAATATTTATGCAATATATGTGTCCAAACAACCTTCGTCGAATAGAAGCTGCTTCCTTAGAGTCATCCGGTAATATGTCATGCAAAGCATAGTCAATGAGAGAAAACCGCCAATCTCTAGGTTTGAAATCTATTGAGATTACATGAACTTCATTAGTTTTTAACACATGCTTAGGACAGACAAGACGTCGAGTGGCCACTGTGAAATGATAAATTGTATCAAAGGGAAATCCAATATAGCCGCTAGTGTAGCCAAAGCGTCGGCCTTAGTATTTTAGAACCTGGACACATGACCGATGTAAAATCCATCAAATGAATTAGCCATTTTGATGACTGCATGGTAATAAGGTACTAAATCTTCGTGTCAAATCTCGTATTCTCCTTTACTTAATTGACAATCAGTTTTGAATCACCATAAGCTTCAAGGTAGCGTACCCCCATTTCATGGGCGAGTTGAAGGCCGATGAGTTGAGCATTATATTTTTTCACATCGTTGGAACAAGGTCCCGTCAATGAAAACACCCGAGGAAGGACATGATTTTGTGGTGAGATAAATACAACCCCCACACCAGCAATTATCTTGCCTTTAGGGCTTGTTCTTGATGCTCCATCAAAGAACATCTGCCACACTTTGTCCTCTGAAATCATATTAGATTTGAAATTTTCATCTGGAATATCTTCATGAAGCTTCGAGTTGTCTGGAACCGGATGAGCGGTCAGATAGTCTGCAAGCGCCTGACCTTTGACTGACTTTTGAGGGACAAAGAGCATGTCGTATTGAGACAAGAGGATGATCCACTTAGCTAACCTTGAATTCAGCAATCCTGGTTTTGTCATGAGGATACGCAAAGGATTAACTCTGGAAATGATATGTATGGTTTGGCCGACCAAGTAATGTCGCGTCTTTTGAATAGCAAAGACAAGAGCTAAACATTCCTTCTCAATAGGGTTATACTGGGACTCAGCTCCTATCAGAGTCCTGCTCAGATAGTAAATGGTTTGTTCGTGGGCGTTATCATTCTTTTGAGCAAGCAGAGCACCAAGAGAATGGTCCATAACTTTTACATAAAGCAGGAATGATTTTCCTGATGTGGGAGCCATTAGGACTGGAGGTTTAGTGAGGTATCTTTTGATATCCTCGAAAGCTTCCTGACAGGCTTTATCCCATACAAAAGAAATGATATTTTTCATAAGCCGGGTGAATGGTTGACAACAGCCCAAGAGATTTACGATGAATCCTCTGATATAGGCCAACCTACCTTGCAAACCCCTAAGTTCTTTAAGATTCTTAGGCGGATGCACGTTCTGAATAGCTTTGACCTTGTCTGAGTCAAGATGAATTCCTTTTGATGTAACAATAAATCCCAGAACTTGCCACTTGAAACCCCCAAGAAAGACTTTGTTGGGTTCGTTTCAACTGATGGGCTCGTATTATATCGAACATCATTTTTAGGTCACGAAGATGATCATTCTTATCGCGACTTTTGACAGCAATGTCGTCGACATAGCATTCCACCGTTTTTCGGAGGTGGCTACGAAAATTATACTCATTGCATGTTGATAGGTTGCTTCTGCCTTCTTTAATCCGAAAGGCATCACAGTATAGCAATATACCCCCAACGGCGTCCTGAATGAAGTATGCTCGTCCTCTGGGTACATCTTGATTTGATTGTACCCTGAGAAGCCATCCATAAAAGACATTCTCTCAAAGCCACAGGTATTGTCAATCATGACATCAGCGATGGACAATGGGAACTCGTCTTTAGGGCAGGCTATATTGAGATCACGATAGTCAGTACAGACCCAGATTTTTTTCATTCTTTTTAAGAACGGGTACAATGTTAGCAATCCAATCCGGATATTGCTCCTCCCATATGAAACCACATGTGATGAGTTTATGGACTTCAGCTACAATGGCTTCCATAATGTCAGGGCGAAACCGTCGTTGTTATTGTTTCAATGGCTTGACGTCAGGCTTAATGTTTAAATGATGCATGGCTATTTGCGAGTCAAGACCGGACATATCTTCGTAATTCCATGCAAAGATATCGATATACTCTCGTACGAGCGCTATCAATTTTTATCTTTCTATAATTGATAAACCCTCACTTATAGAGATGGGTTTAGGGTGATCCTATTAACCTGAATCACCTTTTCCTCAGTAGGCGGTTCACGTTGTTCGAATCTCTTTTCCCACTGGAAATCAAGTTGTTGAGCCCATGGTTCAGCGTCAAACATTTTAATAGCCTCCTCGTGCTTCAATTGATTGATCGAAGTCATATTGACGGAGAGATTCTTGAAAAGCATCCCTATACTAACATCTGACTCCCATTCCGATGAAGAGGCAGAATGTGACAGGATTGACTCGTTGTCTTTGGATTGAAACAGAGTAGGAGTAGGAGGTGTAACATATACCAACCCTCTGTGTGTTTTATAATCGTAATTTACCGGCTTCCCTTTTGGCACGAAATTTCATAGAAAATCGCGTCATCCTTTTTTGAAGTTCAAAATTCTCTCATGCTGTAGATTGTATCCCATTTTTCGCATCAAAAGGTGTGCTGATCGTGCATAATGGAAAATTTGCGGGGGCTCTGAGTCTGAACTTGAATCTGTGACTGCAGACCTTCATAGTTGGGCCCTACCGAATACTATCGGCGATTGACTCCTTTTGGATGAAGGGATCAAAAAGACAGACCCTTCTCCACACTCTATAGGTGTACTTGTCATGCTTAGTACAAGCAAAGGCATGTGTAGAGAGCTATTGTCAACAGATTCAAATAATTTGACTCTCTCAGGATAATCAAAAGTAACATTCTCATTAATTACCCATTCATCATCATCCCCAATGGGATTATTACATTGAGGATTATTAAAATATGCTACAATTGGGTCACAAGCAAAAGTAGCTGGTGTGTCATTTTTAGACTCCGAATCTGCTTCATTACCACTATAGTTGTCTTCAGGCAACGATTCTTTTGACACTTTATTAGCTTCCTGGTATAGGAGAGCATCAGTAAAGTAATTTTCTACCCCTTTGAATGGTTATTTTTCAGCAAACACCGTTCGTACCGTTGCATTATTTTCTACGCACCTGAAGCACTAGTGCAGAGTAGAAGGAACGATCCAGTTAGCATGGATCCAGGGTCGTCCAAGCAATAAGTTATATGACGTGTCAGCATCAATGACGTAACACATTAATTCTAATTTTAGATCTCTGATTTGACAACGGAGTCGAATCTTTCCCAGTAGGCGACTACTCCCTGCATTAAAATCGTATATCATAGTAGTTGTTGTAGATAGCCGATAAAGCAATATCCCAAGGGAGTAGAGGAGACTTTTGGAATGATGTTGAGTGCGGATCTTGGATCAAAATGTATCCTTTTGATGCACGTCGAGCCGATGTATCCAGTATAGTACAAAGGTCGATCGTGTTTATTATCCTTGAGGAGCATGTCCTCGGCAGTAAAAGTGATAGCAGATACTTTTGACTGTACATGATGACATTCAGAATACAATGGTTGGTTGTCATCTTTAGGGGTCTCTGACATGTGCGTCAGAAATGATTCTGAATTAGCTAGTGCGTCCCTGAGTGCCTCTCTTATCTCTTTCGAGAGATGAAGCAGCACGTGTATGGTGATACGAGCTAGAATATTAGCCAGCTCGGCCAATATATCAAAGCGGAAGGAACATCAAGTCTCAGGTCGGGAGGTCTCTTCAAGACGTGGTCAAACCGGACTTCTTTCTGCTTTTTTTTCCTGAAGTCGGGACTGAAGGTGGAACAGGTATTTCTACTGACGTCATGGCTATTGTGTCTCGTCAGTAGTTTTCTCATACCATTTTAAGTATGATTTCTCAGACCGAGTACCCATTGGTTGAAGTGCACTAGCCTGTGCCATGAAAGTATGCCTCTCGTTTTTAAGAATCGCTAAGAGAAGCTGTCGTTATATTGTCATCATCTGGCAAAATAGAGACAACGTTGTAGGATTTCTCCTTTGACTTGGATGTCTTTGAATCCCATTGTTTGTCTTGGGCAAGATCTGGGTGCACCCACATGATTTTTCTAGTTTTCAATGTCAAGGGAACAAGACCTTAGCCTCTTGCGTTTAGCTGAAGGATTATTTATCTCCAGTCGTGCCTTAGGGATTGGAGGAGATCCATCAAGGACTGTGACCTTTGGCATAGTGCCGAATTCGAAAGTAACCATGCTTGTTGTGACTTTCTTTTGTTCTAACTTTAAAATTAGAACCCCGGCGTCGACTAAAGCCTAAATTTTGTTCTTGAGGAAAAGTATGTGTTGTAGGATGATGAACCATCCTATGGAAAAGACAATAATTGGGATCGTTTGTGTTGGCCCAAGGTTACAATCACCCATGTTTAGTGTGTTTTGATGATTACAAAACATATTAGTTATTTGTACTAATATTGCTTATTGTTTAAGTGTGTTTCAGGTTTCTAACTCTATTAAAAGGTTTACACCCTAAAAGAAAGTGTTTTGGACTCAAGACAACTCAAAGTGGGCTCAAGACTCAAGTGTTGAAAATCATATGGTGAAAAGCCCTTCTTGAAGAACTTGAAGTCTTTAGAACCAATGTAAGAATTAGAATGTTAAAGTTTGAGTTTTGGATATTGGCTCTAGGATACACACACACACAAAATTTGGTTTTGTTAAAATGTGTGTTTTGTATTTAAGTTTTCATGTTTTTAATTAGGTTTCATGCCTTAAAAATATATTTACATGACTCTATTTTTTACAAAAATAAATACCATGTTTAGATATTGTTTATATACCCTACTAGCATATTACTTAAGTTTACTTAAAGTCAAAAATTATTTTACAAAATTTTTCAAGTCAAAAATACCTTGTTTTTCCTATTTCAGGCTGACCGGCCGACCGGCCCGGTCGACCGGCCACTGTGCCTGGACGTGCACGTCTGTGCACGTCCTACGGTCGATCGAGCGGTCGACCGTCTGAGAGCAGGAGTGCTCTCGGGTTTTCTGGGTCGACCGCCCGGTCGACCGCTAGAGGAAGACTGAGAGCAGGTTTGCTCTCGGGTCTTCTAGGTCGACCGGCCGGTCGACCGCCAGAAGACCCGAGCCAACGGCTCTTTGACCAGCTGAGCTGGCGGTCGACCGGCCCGGTCGACCGCCAAGCCTGCTGCTGCCCAACGGCTCTTTCCTCTTTTGTGCAATTCTGAAATCTGTTTTTTGATCTGTTTTTTGGCAGACTTTTACAGGGTTTTTCAGTTCTTTTTCAGAGCAAATAAGCTCTAAATAAATTGTTTTAAACCTATTTTTCTCCCTATAAATAGAGGAGATGACTCTCTTACTAAATACCAAGAAAAATCCTCTAATTTTCAAAGTTTTCAAAAGAGAAAAGAAAAGTGTTTAAGCTCTCCATTTCCAATTCTTTCTTGAGCTATTTTTCAGTTGTGTTCCCTTGCAAAATCATCTCTACAACTGAGTTTTTCTCACTACACTTCATAGAGCCAAAAATCCCTTACTCATTCTATAGTGAAGTTGTAAAAAGAGTGAGAGTGTTGTAAAAGAGTTTGGTGATCTTGTTGTGATCACTCTTGTTCTTGTTCCTCTTCTTGTTCTTATGGAGACACCTCTTCGGTAGAGGTTATTGTACTTGGTGGAGCTCGGTGCTCGGGTCTTCGGTAGACCATTGTAAGGTGTCCTCGGTGGATAGTGGAAACCCTTCACGGAGGTGAAGGCGGGGAGTAGAGCGGTGGCTCGAACCTCGAAACAAACATCTTGTGTTTGCGATTGCCTTGTGTCCATTCTTGCTTTAAATTTCTATTGCTCTATATTGCTTTCAATTACTTGCTTGTGATCTTGTTTCTTCCTTTGTGCTTTTATTTCAAGCTTGTGATACTTGTGATATATTGTGTGCATCTCACTATTCATCCATCATACTTTGCTTTGTTCGATCAATTCTCATACAACAAGGTTGCATTGCGCACCTCTAACCCATTCAAGGGGAATTGGGAGGAAGGAGTTCAGAACCTCTCACGGGGTATTCGGCTCTTAGTCTTGTTTTGAGAGATTGTTGCATCATTCATCATACTTAGTTTTAAAAAGTTTGTTAGATTAGCAATAACACCTATTCACCCCCCCTCTAGGTGTTTTTCAGTTTGCGCATCCCACTTCGTTAGGGCGTCGAGCCTCTGGCAGCTTCAACTTATTCCCCTTTTGGAGCAAATGGAATATTGTGACCACCTGCTTATCTTTGAAGGAGTATTGCTTTGGAGGAAACTTAAATTCCTGATTATTGATGCCACTCTTCTTGGTCTTTGGAGGAGTATCCCCTGACAACTCCATGGACATAGTCTTTTTCTCTTTGGCTTGGGAAGAAGATTGCGCCATCTCGCCGCGCCCTTTATTGATCAGACCCCATTTTCCTTTTGGTATGGATGGCTCAAACCTTTTAGCTGACTTCTCAGCTATTTTGGCTTTTTCCACCAGTACTTTCCAGATATGGTCCTTGACAGCTTCCATACGAATCTCTACTTGGTCCAGGAAGTTATGCCTACATGTCTGCAACAACGTAGGCAATGGCATCCCTGTCGGACACATTAGAGATAAGGTTCTAAACCATTCAATGTAATCACAGACGGATTCTCTTTTTTTTCTGCACAGTTGAGAGAAGTTTATCCATAGTCACCTCAGTGTCATCCTCGTAAAAATGAGAGAGGAACCGAGTCTCTAAATTAATCCAGGAATTGATAGAGCCTGTGGAAGACTTCTGAACCAGTCGAAAGCTACTCCTTTGAGAGTACCAATAAACAATCTGGCCATAATAGCATCGTTATCTATGACATTACCAGTCTGAGACCGTAAGTAATAGATATGCTAGTTTGGCGAGTTTTTACCATCATATGTATGTAACGTAGGTGGTTTAAACTTTGGCGGATATGACACTGAGTTCCATTCAAGTGGGTAAGGACGAGTCATGCCTACCTTCTTCAACTCATCCCTCTGAGGTAGGGATGTGATCTGAGCTTGAATGCCTTTAAGAACTTTAACATTGATGGAAGAGCTTTCCTTTGACTTCTCAGTTTTAGGTTACTCATCATCATTATGCTCCTCCTCATTATGATTGCTTCCAGTATCATAATTATTCTGGAGGAGTTGAGCTAGCATTTGTTGGATATATTCCAAGGCTTCTTGCTGGGCCTTGGAGGTCTGCTCTTGAGCTTCCATCTGTCGGCAGAGGTCATCATTGTCATTATCGGCCATATGCACCGATACTCTGCCCATTTGTACCGAGCTCATCATTGTTGAAGAGGCTTATCCACTAGCTTCTCCATCATCGTCAGACCATTGAAATAAACTTTTCAATGGTTTTGGTGATATCACCCTAGTTGAAGAGGATGGCTGCTCATAATTATAGGGTATTGCTACCCTAGATCTTGTGCCTCGGAACACACCTTCCTCTCCTACTAAGACTTGGCCCAAGCCAGGGCTATAGTCTGGGTCTGGAGAACTGAACAAAGGGGAATTAGCATCACGTTGCCCTTGTCTACTCCTGAGCGGTTCACGTCCCCTTCCTATCATGTTGACGGATGCAGAAGGTAGATCTGGTTGGTTTCGTGGTTTATTCGTTTTGTGATACTTGACAGGGGCTCGAATTAATAGTCGGTCAAAAATTGACTGTCGACTGGAATAGTGGCGGGCACTGGTCCTAATCGGCAATGGACTGAATGGACTGTCACCAACTGACATCCTATTTGTTCACAGTAAGAGGGAGAGGTCTGGAGTAGTTCTAACTTCCGTTGTTAGTAAGAAACTTTCATAGATCGGTGTTAACCAAGCTTACATGATCTTGCTTGGATACTTGAAGAGATTGTTCAGGCTGGAGACCTCTAGCCTTGAGGTTTCTGTTTTTACGTGATTCAAAAATCACCTTATTAACTTTGCTTGGCGGAGTAATACATGTAGCTCCACCGCCAGGCGTGAACTTAGCATCAGAAGATTTTTGGAGCGAAGTCATGGTGACTTCGCACTTAGTGAAATCACCTAGAGGGGGGGTGAATAGGTGATGGCTATATGAAAATGGCAAAATGCAGAATTTAAAAATTAACTAACACAATTAGCTCAAATAAAAGACTTGCAATAAATGAAGCAATTAATAGTGCAAGAAAATAAAGGAGTTGAGTTTAGAGAAATTTGAGCAAACGCAAACACGCAGATATGTTTCCGAGGTTCGAGCCACGCTCTACGTCCCCGCCTTCACACTTGAAGGATTTCCACTATTGAAGATCCCACTGGATCACCAATACAAGGACACACTTGTCCTATCTCTCGTGATGCCGCAACACCACCCGGAGCACACCAGCTCGCTTGAGGCCGATGCCTCTACAACTTCACTCAATAAGAAGATGATCACACTTGATCAAAAATCGCTCACTTGCACAATCCTAGAACCAATATGTAGATGAAGAATTATGGGATTGTGTAGTGCAAAAGCTAGAGAGAAGTAGAGGTAAAGACTTCAAATGGGTGTCTAGAAATTTAGAGCTTTTGGAGAGAAAATCATTTCTAAAATGAAAGCCTTTTGAAAACTTTGTAAATCTTTTGAAAAATCTCTTGTAAAAATGATCTTAATTGTTATCCTATCATGTTGAAGTGACCTCCTATTTATAGGGGTCAAAAACATCTCCAGAAATCCGTTGGGATCAAATCCCAAAAGAAAATCTGTCAGAAAATAGAGCTGTTGGAGTCTGTCAGAAAATCTGACAGCCTCCGGTCGACCGGGACGGTCGACCGCCAACGGTCAAAAATCTGACCGTTGGGGATCTACGGTCGACCGCCCGGTCGACCCAAATAACCCGAGAGCACTGCACAGTGCTCGGCCGACCGAGACGGTCGACTGATACACATGCACAAAAATGTTGTGCGCCGGTCGACCGGTACGGTCGACCTGTTTCTGTCAGTTCTGAAAAACCAGAACTTCCAGAAACCTGAAATCTTGGTTTTTGATTAGGTCTAGGTTTTGAAGTATTGTATCTTGAAAAACTTAGAGTGTGAGCCTATGTCACCACTCTAACAAGTTTGAAACATTTTTATAGAAACTTCTTTGATAAAAGCTTGTTTTTACAAATAAGTGTTTTTCAAAACACCTTAAACTATTTTCCAAAAATATGTTGACTCTAAATTGAAAATCTTTTTGAAGTCATGAACCAAAGTAAAATGTGTGTGTAGGTGGTAATCCCATAACTCTACTTCTAACATCTAGGTTTTGACAAAATATCTAGAATGAAAAATAAAATAAAAATACAAATCATGGTATTCTTCAAGGTCTTGATCTTGACTTGGTCTTTTCTTCATCGTCTTGTTCCCGAAGCTTTCTATTGTGCTTGGCTTGGGAATGCAAATCTTTGGCGAACTCCAAACTTGTGAGTCTTGATTGTGGAGCCGTCAAATCAACCTGTTTTAACCTGAAATGCTTTTAAACAAATATAGTTAAATACATAACTAGATATGGTTTGTTATCATCAAATATCCATCAAGATATAGGGCTAATGGACTTTGGGCCAACAATCTCCCCCTTTTTGATGATGACAAAACATATTTAGTTATCTCAAATATTTTGGATGGAGACTTCAAGTGAAGCTCCCCCTCAACACATGCATATACTAAAAATATACTCAGGCATAGATTTATCTCAAAAAAAAATGTGGGTGATAATCCACAAAGCATCCATAACACATATATCCATGCTAAGAAAAATACTCATGTCATAGAAATGAAACACATATGTCCACAAAGCATGTCCAACAGAAAATACTACAGAATATAAGTACACAAAATATTAAGTCTCTCTCAACAAATAACTCTCCCCCTTTTTGACATCATCAAATAAAAGGGGAGGTCACTCCCATCACTCGTCACCACCAGCATCGTCGCCCTCATCGTCGTCATCATCCTCGTCGTCCTCTGAAGAGCTCTCCACAGCAGCGCCTTCAGCCATGGTCTTATCTCCATCATCGTCTTCCTCTGAAGAAGAAGAAGAAGCGGCCTCCTCGGGATCAACGCCGACCACCTTTGGACGAGGTGGGGAAACAGAAGAAGGAGCTCTGGTAGGAAATGGAGGGCCAGAGGAGGGAAGTGGACGAGCAATAGAAGAGGGATCAGGAGGAACCATATCGAACTTCGTAAAGAGAGCCTCAAATTGCGTATCCATGAATCTCATGGAGTCAGCAAAATAAGACATATCGTTACGAATACCTCGAATCTGAGAGTTCATCTCCGCACGGAAGGCGTCCTCTTGTTAGAAACGGGTCTCCATCTCCGTACGAAGAGCTGCCTCTCGCTGCTCAAACCAGGACTGGTGCTCCTGAATCTGAGAGCGAACCTCAGAAGAAATCATGGCCTGAAGATCTGAAGGTAAAACAAGGCCAGGAGCAGAAGATGTCCCTGGGACCGAAGAAGACCCAGGTGCAGAAGAAGATCCAGGAATAATAGGAGGAGGAACAGAAGGTTGCACAGGAGCGTGACGACGCAACTGAGCTTCCATCCTTTTCAATAGAACTCCGTCAATGTCTATTTGTGGATCATCAGAAGTCTCAGAGGAAAGATCGAACCCTAGAGATTTGAGGAGACGGGTGATAGTCATGCCAAAGGTAAAACCCTACCTGACATGCGAATCTGGTCAGATGCCATGTGGGAAGCAATGATACGGGGAATATTGATCTTAATTCCTCGCAAAAGACAGTAGATAATCAAGGGTACAGGACCCCTAGCATGGCTATATTCACCAGATTTGGGGACAATGTTATAGAAAATGATCTTGGTTAGGACTTAGGAAGTGAGAGTGAACCTGCTCACAACTTCGTTCCTGACCAAGCCGGGTTGTCATCCCCGTGAATCAATGTGGATGCGGTGAGCGCAGACTCACCCTCCGGAAACTCAAAGTCATGAAGGTCATGGGTATAAACATCAGCTCCACCAGGGGAGAGATGAAGAATATCAGCGAACTGACCAATACTTATGTCAATGTTCCTGCCTAGGACTCTAGTGAAAATACGATTTCCATCGAATGAGAAATTGGCATAAAAATAAGGCACGAGTGAAGTATAAACTTGTTCTTTGATGGTTAAGAACTCGTTTAAGGAATTGTTTTGCAAAATGCGGGGATATCTAGATGTTCAAAGTCTGGGATAACTACAAATCTTCCCGAAATTATGTTTCTTTTGGAAAGATTTATATAACGGTTACCAGCAAGCTCATTAACAAAGGTTCTTTTAGGTTTTGGAGTGGAAGAAGTCTGAGCTACTGATTTACCTTTCTCAGTCCTAGTTCTTTTGGATGTTGACATATTTAAAAAATATGATTTTTAGGTTAGGGCTTGATCTAGAGAGTTAGAGACCTAGAAATGATGACAAACAAGGGAAGATCTAGAAACTAGAAGTGAAGAACAAAGGGAAAAATTCAATTTTTACCTTAACAGTGAAGAACCAAAACCCTAGGATGGAAAATCTTGAGTTTCTTCGAATCCAGCGGATGGATGGTCCTGAAATCGAAGATCTGGCACAAGATGGAGGGATCAGAGGTGGGTTTTTAATTGATTTGAAATTGGATGAGAGATTGGAGAGAAGGAAAATTTTTGGAGAGGGAAGAGATATGGGTTCATCGGTTTGGAGTGTGAGAGAGAGAGAGAAAAGTGAGAATAAATAGCAGTTTTAGGGCTGAAATCGACGAACGGTCGACCGGTCGGTCGACCCAGAAAACCCGAGAGCTCTGAAATCTTAGAACGGTCGACCGGTCGGTCGACCCAGCAAACTCGAGAGCTCTGCAGACTTGCAGCGGTCGACCGGGTCGGTCGACCCAGAAAACCCGAGACCACAGACAGCAACAGCGGTCGACCGGATCTAAGGTCGGTCGACCGACAATGCCCAAAAACTGAGAGCAGAAAAAAAAATTTTTTAAATTTAATAAAATGCAAGGATGATATACTTATACAACCAACATGTTTTAATCTTCATTAAGTTAACTTATCAACCAAAATTACATACAAGACAATTTATTTTAATTTTTCATATATATTACAAGTTTTAGAGATGTTGAAGCCGAATACCCAGTGACGGGTTCTGAACTTCATCCTCTTGATTCCTCTAGATATGAGTTGAGGTGCGCAATTGCCATCTCTAAGGTATTTGTTTTATATATGAAATTTTTACAAAGAAAATTAATTTTTAGTTTTTGAAATATGGTGTGTACATAGATATGTCATAAAAGTATGTGGACATTCACAAAGGATATCAAACAACAAAATATGGCATATACACAATTGAGATAGAAATGTAACTCTACATTAGCATATGTCTATAGAGCACAAAAATGAGCTAATCACTTCTATACATTTGTATATATATCAAACAAAACAAAAATTAAACTCTTGAATGGAGAAGTTACCGAACATGTGCAATCTCCAAAATATAGGTGCCTCCAAGATAGCGATGCAAGCTTGATGTGATCTTTGAGCTTTGATGCATCCACCACCTGGGCACCGTTTCCCCTACGTCTTGGAGGAAGTAGATCCACCTGTATCAACTAAAATAGGTGGGTCTTTTGGTACCCAAATTTTCTTGGGTCCTATGGAGTTAGTACCGGGGCGAACCCAAACATGTTTATTATGAACATTATGCTTAGCAAAACAAAATTTTTCTAAATGGCCTTTGCGGCCATAATGCGTGCAAATGTAAATTCTACCACTACCATACATATATGCATGTTTTATGTGTGTGTGCATGTTTCCGTGCATGAGCATGGTGTGGATGTTTCCTTTGGGTTACTCCCTTAGAAAATCTAGATGCAAATTTGTTAAGATCAAAAGCGCACTTCTTTAAAGTGTTATCCAAATTTTCAACACGTTTTTGAATTTCTACAAATTCATTTTTATTACAAGAGACCATGGGGGTTTTTCCTTTATTAGCCAATTTATATTTTTCAAAATCATTTTTCAATTTTTCAAATGCAACAGATAAAATATTCTTCTCATTAAGACAAGTATCAAGTTTATTCTTTAAACTATCATTTTCCTTTTTCAATTTTTTATTATGAGATTGAGAGATCTCATATCTATGTTGTAGTTCTTCGAAAAAATGTGCAAGTTCATCCATAGTTAGGTCATCATCTTCTAAAGTTGTGTCAAGGGTTACCTTAGAAGCATCCTCACCTTGTGCCATGAAGCACATATGAGCGGCGTCGTTCTCCTCTTCGGATTCCGACTCCATGTCATCCTACGTTGCTATCATAGCTTTCTTCTTCCTTGGTACATGCTTGGAGGTAGTAGCTTGGAGAGCGGGGCAATCCGCTATGAGATGTCCGATCTTCTTGCAATGGAAGCAAGGACCGGGTTCTTCTCTCTTCTTTTCGAACCTTCCTTGAGGTTTCCCTCTTCGGAAGTTACTTTGCCTCCCTTTCCTGTAAAACATTTTGCCTACCTTCCGGATAAGCATGGCCAAGTTCTCATCGCAATCCTCCGATGAGTCGTCCTCTTCAATAGCGGTTGGAGCGGCTTTGAAGGCGATTGTTTTCTTCTTGGGCGCCTCCCTTTCTTCTCTTACCTTCATCTCCATCTCATGGGTTTTGAGATTGCCGATGAAGCCGGAGAAGTCCATCTCCTCCCGATCGTTAAGCTCTTTGAGGGTTGTTGCCTTGACTTCCCAAGCTTTGGGAAGAGCTCTAATGACCTTGCGAATCTTTTGGTCATTGTCGATTGTATCACCTAAAGAAGATAAGGCATTAGTGATTTTGGTGAAACGAGTGAGCATGTCATCAATAGTCTCACTTTCAAGCATATAAAAATTCTCATATTGAGAACGTAGCAAGTCAATCTTGGATCTCTTGACTTGTGACGTTCCCTCATGAGTCACAATTAAAACATTCCATACTTCATATGCAGATTTTCAGTTAATAATGCGTGAGAGGTCATCTTCATTAAGGGCTTGGGTTAAAGCATATTGAGCCCTAGCATTAGCCTCATAGTCCTTGGTAGTGTCATCGGACCATGATCTCTCATCGGTGAGAGGTTCTATAAATTCTTTAGTTATGGCTCTAGCTACCCTAACTCCTAGGGACTTAAGGAAGAGGTTCATCTTGACCTTCCAAATAGGGAAGTTCAAGCCATCAAATTTAGGTGGGGACTTGATGCTAGAAAAATCAAGTGAGGCCATAGATGAATAGTAGAATGCACAAAATATGAAGAATGCAACAAATAGTATAGCCAAAAACAAGGATCTCCCTAAGGTGGTTAAACCAAATACTAGGGTTAGGCTCTGATACCAATTGAAATCACCTAGAGGGGGGGTGAATAGGTGATGGCTATATGAAAATGGCACAAATGCGGAATTTAAAAATTAACTAACACAATTAGCTCAAATAAAAGACTTGCAATAAATGAAGCAATTAATAGTGCAAGAAAATAAAGGAGTTGAGTTTAGAGAAATTTGAGCAAACGCAAACACGCAGATATGTTTCCGAGGTTCGAACCACGCTCTACGTCCCCGCCTTCACACTTGAAGGATTTCTACTATTGAAGATCCCACTGGATCACCAATACAAGGACACACTTGTCCTATCTCTCGTGATGCCGCAACACCACCCGGAGCACACTAGCTCGCTTGAGGCCGATGCCTCTACAACTTCACTCAATAAGAAGATGATCACACTTGATCAAAAATCGCTCACTTACACAATCCTAGAACCAATATGTAGATGAAGAATTATGGGATTGTGTAGTGCAAAAGCTAGAGAGAAGTAGAGGTAAAGACTTCAAATGGGTGTCTAGAAATTTAGAGCTTTTGGAGAGAAAATCTTTTCTAAAATGAAAGCCTTTTGAAAACTTTGTAAATCTTTTGAAAAATCTCTTGTAAAAATGATCTTAATTGTTATCCTATCATGTTGAAGTGACCTCCTATTTATAGGGGTCAAAAACATCTCCAGAAATCTGTTGGGATCAAATCCCAAAAGAAAATCTGTCAGAAAATAGAGCTGTTGGAGTCTGTCAGAAAATCTGACAGCCTCCGGTCGACCGGGACGGTCGACCGCCAACGGTCAAAAATCCGACCGTTGGGGATCTAGGGTCGACCGCCCGGTCGACCCAAATAACCCGAGAGCACTGCACAGTGCTCGGTCGACCGAGACGGTCGACTGATACACATGCACAAAAATGTTGTGCGCCGGTCGACCGGTACAGTCGACCGGTTTCTGTCAGTTCTGAAAAACCAGAACTTCCAGAAACCTGAAATCTTGGTTTTTGGATTAGGTCTAGGTTTTGAAGTATTGTATCTTGAAAAACTTAGAGTGTGAGCCTATGTCACCACTCTAACAAGTTTGAAACATTTTTATAGAAACTTCTTTGATAAAAGCTTGTTTTTACAAATAAGTGTTTTTCAAAACACCTTAAACTATTTTCCAAAAATATGTTGACTCTAAATTGAAAATCTTTTTGAAGTCATGAACCAAAGTAAAATGTGTGTGTAGGTGGTAATCCCATAACTCTACTTCTAACATCTAGGTTTTGACAAAATATCTAGAATGAAAAATAAAATAAAAATACAAATCTTGGTATTCTTCAAGGTCTTGATCTTGACTTGGTCTTTTCTTCATCGTCTTGTTCCCGAAGCTTTCTATTGTGCTTGGCTTGGGAATGCAAATCTTTGGCGAACTCCAAACTTGTGAGTCTTGATTGTGGAGCCGTCAAATCAACCTGTTTTAACCTGAAATGCTTTTAAACAAATATAGTTAAATACATAACTAGATATGGTTTGTTATCATCAAAATATCCATCAAGATATAGGGCTAATGGCCTTTGGACCAACACTTAGCACGCAGTAGTGCCTTGTTCTCTGTCTTGCGGCGAAGGTAGCTAGCATTGCAGAGTGCTTCAGTTCCAGTTTTGCGGCTAAAGTACTTAGCACTACAGAGTGCTTCAGCCATGCGGTTAGAAATTTTGGTAGTGCTCTTAGAGACTGACACGGCGTTATCTACGCCATTAGTATTTAAGGATGCTCCCTTAAATCTGCTCATAAGAGTGAGATTGGCACTGGGGGCCAATGCTCCCGGGTTGGACGAAGATAGTGATATCAACTTATCCTCGCGGCTAACATTGGGAATGCCGTTGAGATTTAAGGGGATCTTGCCCTTGTCTTTGCGTGAAGCGCGAAGTTGTGCCTGAAGCTTCGCGCGGAGCTTTCTGCTTCGCCCTCCATACACGCATGGTCTGAGTAGTCTTAGGTTCCCCGAGGACTTGTCGGGCTTTGCGAGAGACACTTTTAGCCTCGCTTGAGGCTGAGGGGTGTTGAAACGAAGTTTGCCCTCTTGTACTCGCAGTTGCTAAAGTCTTGGGTGATTTCTGCTCCGTCGTCACCGAAGCTTTGGCCACAGAGACCTTCCTGTGCTTCCGTGCGTAGAGCATTGGGCTACCCCCTGACAGTAGTTCTTCAAATTTTTCTTGGTCAAAGTGAATGACGAAGTTTTCGACGGTGACAGGCTCAGGATTCTGACGTTTGCATTGCGACATTATCTCCTTGTTGCGGAAGAAGACTTTAGTACCCAGCGGAGTCGCAATCTTGTTTTCCATTGAAAATGATCGGGGAAAACTTATAAAAAAGGATCAAGGAGCAAAATTACAGGTAGATCTCCTCTGAGATTTCTGAGAAAGTATATCAGTAGGAATCTGATCAGCACGCGATCACTTTATCCCTTTGACGATGCAATCGATCAGGAGGTCACACTGCCTCCTAATAGGATTTCCTTCTCACTTGGTTCTAAAAATTAAGGATTTGGAAGCAGGAGAACAAGAGCACGCTTTTGCTGAGAATCTCTTCTTGAATTTTTTAAGCCAATCTCCTCTCTCTAGCCAGCTAGCTCCTCCTTGGCCCAGTAGGGGACTATTTATAGCGAAAATGGGGTGTGTAACTGCCCCCCTTGAATTTAGCAAGGCTAAATCAGTTTTTAGCTTCACGCGAGGCTACAAATGACCTTGCGACGAAGCTACTTGCAAGCTTCCAGCGAAGCTAAAAAGTTCGTGCAAACTCCTCCTCGTCGTCATGGCTTAATTTTCTTCACTTAATGTGGGATGAAGTGGGCGGGTGTAACCGTCCACTTAAAGTGGTATTAATCCCACTAAATTAGTGGGGTTCACCTATTAATTCCTCGTGAGATTTTAAAATGATCAATTGATGACCTGGTAAAGCTCGCTACGGAGCTAAATGAGAAGCTCTCCTTCGGGCGAAGTTATCTTTGTAGCTTCATGCGAAGTCAAGGCTGAGCTCATAGCTTCAGGCGAAATTATCTTCAAAGCCTCGTGCAAAGCTAAGACTCAGTCCATAGCGGAGCTGAACCATCTCTTCCTTCCAGCGAAGCTAAGAATAAAGCTTTTAGCACAAAGCTCTTGGATCCGCCTCTGGCAGGGCTAAATGGGAAGCTTCATGTGAAGCTTATGGCTTCAGTCTTTTAGTAATCTCGATTTAATCAGACCTGGCTTCATAGACTTGCTTTAGCTTCATCACAGGGAATTTTGGCTTATTGTCTACTTTATTGAATCGATAGAGCCCAACTTGTTATCTTGTCCCTGGTCATCCGCTTGTCTGCGACTTATCTTTTGTAAATGTTGATAAGTTAAACGTCATTCAGACCGGTTGAAGAGAAATCTGAGAGTTTTGTCTTTTTAGTGTGTCAACAAGGTTGTTAGAATGCAATAGACTAGTATCGTATTATCAAGAAGTTGCATCTATTAATAGAAGATGACATACCATTAAGCAATATTAATCACGGACATGCAATGGACAAGAAAAGTTTCAAAATCGGATACCAATATTATCCTTTACAATCTGACTCAGACGTGGGTGGGTGATTAGTCTCTATGTTTGCATATTTCATACCATATCTTCACATTTATTTTATATAAAATTCTGCTAAATAATGGTTTTCTTGTGTGTTTCTAAGTCCATGGTATGAAGTGAAGAAAAACCCAAATCTCATTTATTTGGTAATTTTTAAAGCATAAAGATAGCCATTGACTTTGGAAGCCCATTTTGTTGTTTCTGGAAGCAGAAAACAAGGATCCAGCAGGTTGTACATGTCCCATACCCATGCCCTGCACACCCTGGAGTGGCGCCTCTGGCCGTAGCAAGGCCGCGAAAACACGGCCATGGCTGTGTTTCCACAGCCATGCTACGAAGCCACGCGTCGTACTTCATCATATGGCCCCGTATGGCCCCTGGTATCCCCGATTTTACCTATAAAAGCCCAGTGTTGAGCAGAATTGTGGGAGAGGAGTTCTTGAAGTAATTTTTAGGATAGTTTCTTCTCCTTAGGGTAGTTTAGATTAGTTGTTCTTCCTCTTTCTCTTTTATATTTTTCATTTCTTATAGATCTTGTAATAGAAAAGAGAGTAGTACATGGGTGAAAAGTAAGAGTGCTTGTAATGGAAGGTGACAATCTCTGAAAGGTTCTCTCTTTATCTCTTCTTGTGTTCTTCTCTCTAACTCCTTTTACATGCTTAGTTAATTTTCTCTCATGGCAACTAACTACTAACCACTAACTTGCTTGCTCCTTACTTGATAATTCACATGAATCTAATAGCCTCTACTTGGTCTTACTCTTGCAAGAGCCATTGATGGCTCATGATGATGGATTCTAACATCCTAACTCTCTAACAAGCTAACATTATTTTATTTCATGCTTGCTCTTATTTAGTTTTTATGGTTTAAGTATAACTTGTACTTTTTTGTTGAGTTTGGATGTGATGAGTTATCTTATGGATCATGCTTTGAAACGCTCTTGAATCAAGAACTAGTGATGGCCAAGGATACATATGAGGCAATTATCACTAAGAGGTTAGCATGGTTAGTGGAGCTATTAGTAGTTAGTAGTCATAAGTTTTCTTTCCGTTTTACTTTGTTTAGATATATCTCAAAAATCACAAATATCTTCTCTTTTATGTTCCTACTTCTTCATGTTTCACCGTACTCTTCTCTTTCCGCTTTTTGTTTTGTTTTCTTTTGATTCTTTAAAACATTGAAAAAACTGCATACACGTGAATAGACTGGTAAAGCTTCTATCGCTTCCCGCCCTTATAGATTCGACCCGTTTAGCCTCTATGCTATAACGAAAGCATCGAGGAAGCCAAAGCATGCACTTTTAACTCGTGATTTCAAAACATACACTTTTCATGCATGATTTTTCCCCGATCAAATTTTGGCGCCATTGCTAGGGATGGAAACAGTTTGATTTCAAGTTTTTATTAACTTTTCTTCTTTATTTTTTGTGTGCAAGTCAAATTTTTAGCATTGCAGAAGTCCACAATTGCTTTTGTGGTTGAGTAAATTCTTGTATATTGTTTTATTCTGCTGCTAGTTCTGTTTATATTACCTATACACTGTAATATATTAAGAGCTAAAATACGGTAATTGGATGTTTTAAAATGGTTTAGACATTTGCATCTAGGCATGTCAATTTTCATTCCAATATACTATATTTTATTCTTCTGTTGTCGTGATCTGGACGATGGTGTACATATGGCATTGCATATAGCATAGGACAAACACGTGGGTGATTTTCTCACTTTGTGTGTTCATTCATTTCTATATTTCACACTTGCATGAATTGAAATTAAGGGCAAAACCCAGCATAAGATAAGGTGGGGAAGTCATTAACCTTCCTTAGCCCAAAAATCACCTCCTCACTCACAGAACCCAAGCCTAAATAAAATTTGCTAGACGTTAGCCCCTAGGGACATCTCAAACTCATTTAAGAGATTAATCTAAGGGGAAAATGTTAGAGTTTGACTCTTGTCAAATCGGTGTCAAAGGTTAGGGATTGAGAGGCGAAACCTTGAATAATAGTGGTTTGACATAATTAGGCATGTTGCTTCGGCACAGATACCTTCCACTGGTCTTACTCCTACCTGGCTGATTAACTTGTGGTCGGATTTCTACAGTGTACCCTCTGTGGATTGTCTAACCAATTAGGAGTCGTCTGTGTCTAAGTCAACCCTAGCATAGGCTTGTTTTCTTTTTCTTTTTCTATTTTTTTCTTTTTTTTTTGTTTGATTGTTTGTTTGCTTGTTTTTGTTTTGTTCTTTTTAACATCTTTGTTTTATGGATTACAATTATAATTATTTCAATATATATAGTGATCTATACTTCACTCTGACCTCTTTTGACTCGAATATTACCAACCTGGTATTTCATAACTCTAACCAACCAAGTATGCCAGGTTGGTCTTATCCTAATCAATATATGCCCCAATCCCAATACTATGAATAAGACTAGAATAATCATCACCACTCTTCACAGAGTCAGTGGGGATACAACTCTCCCGAGTCATATGGTCAACCACCTTACCAACATCTGGCTTCATATACTCCTCCCAAAGAACCATTAGAAGATCCAATTGACTGGGAAAACAGGATGGAAATCTTATAGGAACTTGAGCGATGAATTCAAAATCTAGAATACTCGAAATCCCATTAAAGTTTTCAAATCTAAAATCCTTACTCCATTTTTCAAGTCCCACAGCAAGAAGAACAAACCAACTTAGAAAAGAGTATGGAATCTATGATACAATTCCAAAGCGATCTTTTCAAAATGATAGAAGCAAGACTTGGTCGATTGGAAAGCATGTGTAGAAATAAGAAAACTCTCCCTACCCAATCTTTGACTATTCCTAACACTTCTAATCATATTGATGAAAATTCAAAATCGTGAAATCTTGAAGACTTTGATCAAGATTCAATTTCACCACGAAACCTTGAACTTGATCAATATCAACCCATTGCTAAATTGGCAAGTTTCCATTTCAATGAAATTGAACTGAATATGAATGTGAACCCGACCTACAACTTTGTGATTCAATTCCAATCTATGAATTTATGTTGACTCTGGCATCTTTACCCTAGTTGGACCCATTTCCTGAGCGAACATTGATTCCTGTATCCATGGATTGAAATTGAACCACTTCTTTTGGATTGTTACATTTCATTGATGGAAATAGAATGTGAAATTAAATTCTTTGATTTGGACTCAACTCTTGAACCTAAACCGACTCTCGAACCCAAAGTTGATTTTTCCGAGTTAGTATTAGTTTCTGAACTTTTCATTTCAAAGCCCAAATCATCCATTCCACAAAACCAAATTCTATTGTTAGATCAAGGTATTGACCATAATGACTCAGTGATGATCTTCCTAGATTGGTCATATAAAGGGAATAATTTTCATAATAAGATCTTGTATGATCCTATTCATATTGGGGATTATAAATATGTAAATAGAAAAGAGGTCAATATAGGTAGGCTTCGTGAACCGCCATATTATCTTGATTGGTTAGCAATACTTGGCCAGGGGATTATGGACTGGAGGGGCTTCTTAATGAGTGGCTAAAAGGAGCAGAGACTTCACTTAGGTCACTCATGAAGAGCTGATTAGAGGCTGGCATGCCCTTGTGGAATGCCCCGATCTCATGAATACGGAAATGCTGCTGCGACATATATACGCAAGTCGGAAAAACCCCACGTGTACACGCTAAGTATCAGTACAGATAAGAATCAGAGTACGAAAGTCTGTGTTGTTTATACATTCCAATAAAATAGTATAAATACACTGTTATCACAGAGCGTGATGCAATATTACATGAATATTACATCACCAGAGCATAAATGTATGATTTACAAGGGGTATACAATGTACAAGAATCAGCGATTGCTTACGAGCAGTCAGAAAGAGTCTCGAAGACCGAGAGGAGAGAACTGGAAGGAGAATCTAGATGCTCTACAGATAATCCATGCTTTAGCTGCGCCACTCTAATCAGCAACAGGGAGAGTCCGCGAACTTCAAGATCTGAACATACAGGTTCACGGGAGTCAAAACTTCCCAACGAGTAGTGTAATGAATACCAAGTGGCGTACGTAGATCAGTACACGTGTATCGATAAATCCGAATCAAGTAGGCATGAATAGAAAACTGTGTCGTGAGAACAAGTACACCTAAGCATGTAAAGAGGCATAAAGTAAAGCAGTGAGGCAAAATCAATTATATAAGGCCAAATTACAGATCCTTGATATTAGTAGATCGAAGGAATAATTCAAACAAGAAAACCTTCATATATATATATATATATATATATATATATATATATATATATATATATATATATATATATATATATATATATATATAGAGAAAATGGATATCAGCCGGCAGGCTGAGAGAACTCTCTCAGCCTGCGCTGACGTGGCTCAAATTGTCACGTCACTGAGTTGCGGCCCGCTTATCGAAAGAAGTTAAATTACCAAATACCCCTTATGAAAAGCTACTTTTTCGGTAAAAGACAGTGAATGATGTTTCTTTAATTTTTTTTATCTGATTTGATATTTAATGATTTTTAATATAGTCGCAGTACTTATGAGAACTGCTACCACGGTCGCAGTCTTTTCTAAGGACTGCTACCAAGGTCGCAGTCTTTTTCTGAGGACTGCTACCAAGGTCGCATTATTTTTATGAGAACTGCTACCACGGTCGCAGTCTTTTCTAAGGACTGCTACCAAGGTCGCAGTCTTTTTTCTGAGGACTGCTACCAAGGTCGCAGTCTTTTTCTGAAGACTGCTACCATGGTCGCAGTGTTTTTATGAGAACTGCTACCACGGTCGCAGTCTTTTCTAAGGACTGCTACCAAGGTCGCAGTCTGTTTTCTGAGGACTGCTACCAAGGTCGCAGTCTTTTTTCTGAGGACTGCTACCATGGTCGCAGTCTTTTTCTGAGGACTGCTACCAAGGTCGCAGTCTTTTTCTGAGGACTGCTACCATGGTCGCAGTCTTTTCTGAGGACTGCTACCAGTGTCGGTAAAAAGTTGTGAGGGAGGGTATTTTCGGAAATTACAATGTTGAGGTGACTGGCATTAAATTGGGCGGGATTTTACAGGATTTTGCCCGCCAAAATTATTACAGATGTGGGGCGGTGATGTTGCCACGCCCGCAGGCTGAGAAAACTCTCTCAGCCTGCAGGCTGAGGTACATTAACCCCATATATATATATATATATATATATTATATATATATATATATATATATATATATATATATATATATATATATATATATATATAATATATATATATATATATATATATAGGGGTTACTGTACCTTAGCCGGCAGGCTGAGAGAGTTTCTCAGCCGGCGGGACGTGGCTGAATATATGCCACATATCGGCCGCAGAGTGTAGGCGCCAAAAAAATCAAAAAAGATCCCGCCTAAACAATCGTGAAACAAATTGACAAAAATATCCCTTTTTTAATTCTAAACTGGAATAAAGTCATCAACAAACAAAATTTCAGTTGAATATATCTACAGTTATAAAATTCGTAATTTTACTACATTGAAAAATATAATTAAAAAAATTGGATCAACATAATGTAAAATAAGCAGAAGCGTTGAAAATTTAAAAAACATGCCATGGTCGCAGACTTAATACAATATAACTTTCAATTTTATATGACAACTGCGACACAGTCGCAGTCACTAGTCGCAGTCATAGTATAACAAAACTTTTTTATATAATATCTGCGACCCTAGTCGCATTCTATCGTACAGCAATGCGACCTCCTTCAGTACTGCGACCAAAGTCGCAATCTTCTTTCGCATGCCTTATGTAAAAGATTTTTTATATTTTTAAAAAGTAGATTAGCCATGCGACCCTGAGATCAGTTCGCGTACATCACATCTTATAAAAAATACTATATTAATTACACTGAATTAAATGAAAGTAATTAATATTCTTTCTACCATGAAACAACAACAGTCTAGAAAAAAGAGATGCAATAATGTTAATATCGATAAAGGAAAGATGTGTACCATACGTAATCTAAAGATATAGGCAAACAATTCTATAAAAAGTTAATTTGTACTTCACGTATTAAACTTCTGGCAAAAAAAACTCTTCGGATTCTCCCGCAATAAATCTTCAATTAAATATTTAATTTTTTTTACCACTTCCTACCATACTCAACCCTCACCTGTAACAATTATTATTACTATTCATGTTCTTCCACAATATTGACCTTTATATAATGCCTGTAACTAATAAATTATCTCATACCTAAAAACTATATTTTTGCTCTTCCTTTTCAATTTGATTTCAAAAATTTTCAAAAACAATTCATTCTTGAATCATGTCTTCCCCATCTTCTTCCTCTGAACACTTAGATTTCAACTTCAATCGTTCCCCCACCGGTCCTTTTTCTTCAGGATATTCTAGTGATTCTGATACCAGTCTGGACTTCACTCCTTTTGACTATCTCACTACATCAAATAATGTATTAACTGATCCTCCTATTCATGAGGATAATGAAGATTTCATGTGGGTTAGTGAGGAAGACATTATTCTCTGCCACTTGACGGAGACATGCTTGATAAAAGTATGTCCTCTGATGCTGTAGGCTCGCTTTCTCGCAACGGGTCAGACGAAGAGCTTGATAGAGACGATCCATTCTAGGAGTTTATCGGTGAAACAAAAAAAACCTCAAAAACAGGAAGATGATGAGGAAATAAGTGATGAACAGGAAGAGCAGAAAAATGAAGACGACGAATCTGCTTATGATGGTGATAATGACGAGGATTAGGATTTCCTGATCTTCTGATATTCAACCTTATTTTGTCTTCTTTTAAAAGCTTTTAATTCTCTTTTTTTGTAACGTCTCTTTCTCACTATATTAACTTATAAGCTCTTTTAATTACATATCAAACTGCGACTGCTGTTCTTAAACACTGCGACGCTACTACGCATGCAATAAGTAAAAATAATTCATACTTTATAAGCAAAACATATAAAAACATACGTAAACTGCGACTATAGAATCAGTACTTATTCACCGTTATTACATTTAACTTAGCAAAAAAAACATCAAGAAAAATGCAGTCAAGGGTACTGCGACCATAGTCGCAGTCCATGATCGCATACTATATGTAAAAACCAATTTAATAGTTCATAGGAGGATCAGACAATAGTCAGAAATGAAGAATAAAAATATAAAATAATACGTAAACTGTGATTATACTATCGTTCTCGTTAAGTACTACGACCATAGTCGCAGTCCATGATCGCATACTATATGTAAAAACCAATTTAATAGTTCATAGGAGAATCAGACAACAGTCAGAAATGAAGAATAAAAAATATAAAATAATACGTAAACTGCGATTATACTATCGCTCTCGTTAAGTACTGCGACCATAGTCGGGTTTCAGTAGGAGCCATAGGTTCATAAGGGGTATCTAGTAATTTAACTTCTTCCTATAAGCGGGCCGCAAGTTAGTGGGCTGACAAATCTTGAGCCACGTCACCGCAGGCTGACAGAGTTCTCTCAGTTGCAGGCTGATATACATTTTTCTCATATATATGTGTGTGTGTGTGTGTGTGTGTGTGTGTGTGTGTGTGTATATGTATGTATATGTGTGTATATATATATATATATATATATATATATATATATATATATATATATATATATATATATATATATATGTATGTATATATGTGTGTGTGTGTACACACACATATATATATAATACCCTACATCTCACGTCACTGTATCCTGAGTTCAAATAGCCTGAGTTGCATCCAAATACGATATAAGAGAATAACATAACATGTACCGAATGGTATATTATTTACTTAAGTCAAGCAGGAAGGCGATAAACTATAATGTAAATAGTAAATGGAGAAGCAAAGTAAAACCGAGAGCAAGCAAGTCCGGTGACAAGGTATATAAACACAAGGAGCACAAAACAATGGCAATTATAGAGTCAGTACTAAAATAGGAAGTAAGCAATCTAGGAATATCCATATAGTAGCTCAGACATAACCTATAATAGGAGTCAGGCAGTTCATAGAATGAAACAAGAGTAGACTAGTAGAGTAATATACAAGTGGTAAATCAGGATAAAGATATATATAGTATAATATTAATAATAATTAATAAAACATAAAATCCGATTTAAAACTCAATAAAAGTGAATACGGCAAAACTAGCGGTACAACCCAAGTTACAACTTCATGAGACTAGTACGTTGAAGGAATAATTCAAATAAGAAAACTCTCATCTATATACCTTTGTCCCATGTTAACGTAGCCTGAATTATACCACTGATTTTGCAAAGCAACACGAACTCCGGTAAAATACCGTAAATTAGTATATTATTATTATTGGGGTCATCTAAGTTATATGCTTTAATATCGTCCCATTCCACATACTTCTGCTGATAACTTACAGAGTCAGTAATTTGGAAACTGATGGAATTCATCAAATCATGTTTATAATGGGTCTCGTACTTACCTGGGACAACGACCACAGGGGTATCTGGTACTGAGCCAGAAACATTCCGCTAGGAACCGGGACTTACTGATCGCCCGAGCAGGAGAAAGAGAAGGAGAGTATCACAGTAGGAACAGGCCTAGAGCTTGTGCATACGCTAGCAGGAAGAAGAACATAAAAAGGGAGTAGGGGTGCCAGTACACCCCCAACTGAATCTTTGGTGGCCTCCAGATGATCCAAAATAAAGTGGCCATGCATGACACGATAAGGCCATCAAAAACATGAAGCTAATCAAGACCCATCAGTTGCCCCAACCTGATGCAAGTTGTCTATTATAATATTATACAATCACAGGCAAGAAGAGAACGGTACCAGAGAGACAAAGGTCCAAGAGTACAGGATTTCAGGAGTATCTGATGATATAAGAATACAGGATCATAATCTATGCACTATAACAGGAGCAGGAAGGAAAGTGGATAATCAGTTAGTGTCTCATCAGTGTAAAGTATGGGGTACAAGTCACACATATGAAATACTACAGAGTACAATGATACGAAGTCAGATGTCAGATCAGATAATAGTAGTTCGAGCGGTATGATATAGATAATTGGAAGATCGGGTAATAAGATATAGGAAAATATATAATTAAACATTTTAAACTCTTCACAACCATAATATAAATAAATATATAAAAGCTATCAATTAGCTATCCAGAGTCGGGTAAAGCGAGAGCGTATCATGACATATAACAATATTAGTGATTAGCTAATATAGCGCACAATCAAGCGGAGCTAGGTAAGCTAGAGCGAAGCTAACGTACAGCACTAGGCGTCATCATATTCGGCATGGTTATCGCTCGCAGCACGGCTAAGCACCCACAACGGAGCGAGAGTAGAATGCTATACTACCATGAGTAGCATGCCGCGCTCACGGTGTAACTACGCTCGAACGGAGTTAGCGGCAAACCGCTAAGCGTTAGATCCACCTACCAGGCATAGCTAAAAGACCTGACGATCTGGACGCACTTCTCTTTCGAGGAAATGGACGAAAAACCTATAGGGCTAAAGGGCCAGGATGACAAGTAGGTACCTGCGGGTGTTAGTAACAAACACACGCATGTAAACACAGTAATAGGTAATAACTAAGATATCAGTAGAGTAGTGTAACTTAGAGGTTGAGTAAGACAAGAATAAAGTAAGCGAGCAGACAAGCTACATCCAAACAAAGCTATATAGGCTAGAGTGAAGCTAGCGTACAACGCTAGATACTATCATGCTCGACATTGTTATCACTTGCGGCGAAGCCACGAATGCATAATTGCTCATGGCGTAACTACACTTGAACGAAGTTAGCGATAGAGCATTGAGCACTAGGCTCGTCTACCAGGCGGAGCTGAAAGACATGATGGTCTAAGCGCACTCCTATTTCAAGGAAGTGGGCGGCAGCCCGAAGGCTGAAAGTAAGTCTGGGGTCTAAGCGCACTCCCGGTAGCTACCATGAAACCCAAAGGGTGCAAAGCCAATTCTTATTGGGTAGCTCGAGAAGTGGGCTGGCCTAGAGGCCGAGTAGGTACCTATATGAGATGTTAGTACCATGCGAGCGCACAGATAAACTTAATAATAACTAGACTATCGTGGAGTGGTGAAGCCTGAAGGCTGAATGTAGAGCCCAAAGGTTGAAGGAACCGAAGCCGAGTAGAGAGCTCGAATGCTAAACGACCACGAAGGATCAGCCACGCATGGTATAAAGCAGTAATAAAGCAATGTCACATGCAGGACATAAGTACAGGAAGTGAACTACAATAGTACAAGCATTCATCACAGGCATACTATACATACAGCCTAGGCATTCGACCACATATAATACAGGAAAACAATCTAATATATAGTGCTCAGTACACGATACATACTCAAACTCCCAAATACTCCACAACTCCATTACCAACACATATACAACCACCCAGCTAGAACAAACACATGGCCAATACACTATACCATACAGTGAACAATACAGCATCCCATATAAAGAGAGAAGGTACTCACCTATCAACCACTGGGTATGCGCATGGGCACGGCTTAAACTCCACACACACACACAGAGAGAGACAGAGAGAGAGACAGAGAGAGGGGAATGTAGAGAGAGGAGAGAGGAGAGACTGAGGGATAGAGAGGGAAGAAAAATGGAGAGACAAAGAGAGAGAAGAGAGATGCAGAGAAATGAAGGGGAAAGAGATAACGCCTGGGGCCACACCCACTCGGTCGTGAAGGTGGCGCGGCCGGTGACAATCGCCAGAGGGGAGGAGAAGAAGGGAAAGAGAAGAGGAAGAAGAAGGAGGAATAGAAGAAGAAGAAGAAGAAGAGAGAGAGAGAGAGAAGGAGAGAGGGAGAAAGGGTAGGGGGAGAGAGAGAGACAGCGCGCGCGAAGGGCACCATGGTCGCCGAAGGTGGCCGGAAAGGCGGTGCTGCAAGGAGGAAGTGTAGGGGAATGGGAGATGGTGGTGGAGGTTGATTTGATGTAGGAGGAGGTGGCAGAGGTGGTTTTGGTGGTGGATCAGCGGCAAGGAGGTTGTTGTGGGGATAATCGGAGGAGGTGGTGAACGTGGATGGAAGATCGGAGGTGGAGGAGATGGCGGAGGTCGAGGGGGTGACCAGAGGGTCATGGAGTCACCGGGCCAGCCGATCTGAGCGTTGGCGGCGGCGACTGGTCAGGTCTCACCGATGAAGAAGGGGATTTGTGTTTGGGAGTGAGAGAAGGAGAAACAGCGAAAAAGAGAGAGATCAGAGAGACAGTGAGGTCCGTTGGTCGGCGAGGGAGATGGGGAAGGTCGCCGGAGCTAGTGGGGGCGCTGGCTCGCCAGGGCTTCACCGGTGAAGGAGAGGAACAAGAGGGAGAGAGTGAGGAAGAAGAGAGAGTAAGAGGATGAGAATATAAGAGAGTGAGAGAGAGAGAGAGAGGGGAGAGAAGATATTTAGGGGGGAGGAGGCACGGGCACAGCTCGGGTATAGGCATGGTGTGCGGAAAAAGAAAAAGGAAAGAAAAAGAAAAGAAAAGGGAAAGGAAAAATATCGAGGAAAATAGAAAAAATAATATAAGATTATATTCAGGCACGACTAATTCAGAAAAATTCTTAAAAATTCTCAAAACTAGAAAATATAATACTAAGGAACAATATGGAATCAGAAAATTTCCAGAAATCTAGAAAAAATCAAAGTATTGAAAAAATAATATTAAAATTGAAACAAGCCAAATCCAACTAACAGAAATATCAACTTAGGTAACTGAATGAAAAAGATCGGGTCCTGGGTTCAAACTCAGGCTAGCACTGGGTCCACAGAACACAGTTCCGACATCAATAATAATCATAAAATAATAACAAGGAAAATAAATAGAGATAATTGGAAAAATACAAGCAAAAAATCAAAACACGTATCTAGGTACGTATTCTGGGAGTGGGGTGTTACACCTTGATGCGGGCAGGCAGAAAGAGTTTAGATCGCATGTGTACGACGAGTTGTGCAGTAGAGGTTTGTCGTCGCTACGGGGGTAGCATTATGCGAAGAGAGAGAAGAGTCAATGATGAGTGGGAGTTTAGATGGAGTGAGGATGACGGAGAGCGTGTGCGAGGAGTGCAGAGGAGTCGAAGAATATTTCTGAGGAGTTCGACAGCCCGAGTTGGTCAGAATCCAACAACGCTATCTAGGTCATGTAGGCGTCTGGATGCATAGCGGCAACGTCGTCAAGACGCCTCGAAATAGGGTAGCTCACTGTTGGAGTTTTTATTTTTTTTTAAAAGGATCATTTTTGTATCTTTACATCTTTGTACCCTTCAATTTTTTGGGTTTGTTTCATTAAAAGCTTATTAATGAAGCGTTGGGGGGTTTTTCGGGCTTCACGGTTTTTCTTTAAAAAAAAAAAATATTATCCTTTACAACAAACTTCAAGCTGACCATTTTGAATTGTGATTTGTTCACAAGTATTCGACTCGATTGTCTCGATGCCAAAATGCAAGCTTTCAACAAGATCTAGTGAGGATTTGATTGAAGAAGCTAGAAGTATAAAGTGTGTTTCCTTGCAGATGAAGCCATTATCTCATGGAAGCGAAAGTTGTGCAGAGGAAGTATTGGGCACTTCTAGAGCTGTATATGATTATATGGTTTCAACTTACTTTATCCAAAAGAAATTTTCTATATAGCAAAGATATTCCTTTAAGGTTTCAAAGCAAAACTTATATAATCTAAATTTAATCCTAGACTTCCAAAATATATATTATACAATGTTATATGTAGGCATAAAAAGTGCTAAATCACAGATGATTCATGAGACAAGCAGAAAATTCTAAGATGCATGTGTGGGAAAACTTAGAAGGCATAAAATAATTGAGGCTTTGGATAATTAAAAGTTAGCTGACAGATATAGCAGTAGTTAACTTAGATTGCATGAGTCCTAGCCTGTGCAACGAGGTGAGAAATTGCAATAAGACGTGTTAAGATCACGCTGAATGATCAAGGAGGACACAGACACTCTAAATACCATGCAAAGACGAGAAAACAAATTCAAGGAAGCTTTAGATTGTTAGTATTTGGAGTGTCTCATATTCATTGGAGAAGAATTTAAGTTTTTTGGTAGTTTTCTAATATGGATCTACCTCCTATTTGATTTGGATACGGGTTTTCTATTTCTCTAAGGAGGTGCTGATTTGAGTTCGTGTTGGATTAGGATCATCCCAACTGCCTACATAAACCCCTTAGGGGTGGCCTTTTGGAGATGTGTTAAGAATTTAAGAGAAATTTTAGAATTCCATCATTGAGAGTTGTGAGAGATCTCATTGTAACTCTTGTATTTCTTCAATAAATATTTCTCTCCTCCTCCCTGTGAATGTAGGCACATTGCCGACTAACGTTAAATCTTGTGTTTCTTGGTTGTACGGTGACTGCTTACAAGTGGTAGATCTTCTACGCTTCCGCTTTCGCTATCGAGCCTTCGATTTGGTGTTCCTCTGTTGTTTGATCAGTGACAGATCAGCAACAATTGGTATCAGAACGATGGCTAGCAAGACGACCATGACAACCAAGTTCGAGGTGGAGAAATTCAACGGGAAGTCCAAATTTTCAGTTGTGAAAGATGAGAGGAACATGTTGCTCGTGAAGGAGGGAACACACAAGGCCCTGCTTGGTACTAAGAAGAAGCCATCAAAGATGAAAGATGATGAGTGGAACGACATCGACTTTCGCGCAAAGGCAATGATCATACTGTGCCTATCAAATGAGATCTACTACAACGTGATGAACGAGGAGACAACTGCTGATTTTTAGTGTAGGCTGGAGAGCCTGTACATGACGAAGAGTTTGTCGAACAAGCTCTTTATGAAGAAGCAGTTATACAGTTTTCGGATGACGGAAGGTACGTCTATTTTACAACATCTCAATGCTTTTAATAAAATTTTAAGCGACTTATTAGTTCTAGAGGTTAAGTTAGAAGAAGAAGACAGCTTTTCTGTTACTCTCTTCTCTTCCATCAAGTTATGACCTTGACAACCACCATCATGTATGGTAAGGAGACCTTAGAGTTAGAAGATATCAGGCAGATACTCCAGAATAATAAGCTGATGAAGAAGACAGATTCTACGGAGGAAGCCTCAGGATTGTTTGTCAAGGGTCAGAGGAGAAGATCAAAGAGTATGGGAACCAAAAGGGATCCAGAGGTTTCTAGCAGTTTCTCTTCCTACTTTTTCAAGAAATCAGGGCACATCAAGAAAAATTGTGTGACATACTAGGAGATGCTGAAGAGAAAAGGACGTAAAAATTCTGATAGGGCTAGTACCAATGGAAAGTTAGATCAAGCTAGGGTTGTCGAAGAAGCAAATGAGGATTCATGTGATGTCTTCACAGGTGAGTCAGGAAAAGATAAAAACTCAGATGCTTGATTACTTGACTCGGAGTGCACATATCACATGTGTGCAAAAAGGGAGTGGTTCAGTACTACAAACCTTATGATGGAGGCTTTGTCCTAATAGAAAATGATGCCATATGTAAGACTATTGGCATCGACAACATCCGTACGAGAATGTTTGATGGATAGATTCGAACCCTCACGAACGTTCGACATGTTCCAGATTTAAAGAACAATCTTCTCTCGTTGGGAGTTTTGAAAACTCGTGGATACAAGTTTTCTGGTGCAGATAGAGCAATCAAAGTTACTAAAGGCTCCATGATGATTCCAAAAGAGAACGAACAGCAAACTTGTACAAGTTGACAGGAAGTATTATTATTGGTGATGCTTCAGCAGCAACAGAGAAGGAGGATACTGCAAGACTTTGGCACATGCGTCTTTGACACATTAGCGAGCGAGGTCTTCAAGTCCTACACAGAAGGAGTGCTCTACCAGGTATCAAATATTACAAACTTGATCTTTGTAAATTTTGCAATATGCGTAGGTAATGTAAAGTAGCTTTCTTTACATTTCAGTACAAGACAAAGGGCTTGCTAGATCTCATACACACGGATGTGTGGGGGCCTTCGCTAGTAGCATACATTGGAGGTGCTAGATACTATGTTACCTTTTAAAGATGATTTTTCAAAGAAAGTTTGGATATACTTCTTGAAGCAGAAATCGGAAGTACTTTAGAAGTTCAGGAGTGGAAAACTTTAGTGGAAAATCAGACGGGGCGAAAGCTGAAAGTCTTGAGGTCTGATAATGGAGGCGAGTATACCTCCAAAGAATTCAAAGACTACTTAGCAAGTAAGGGCATCAAACACCAGCTAAGTATTTCAGGGTGACCAGAACAAAATAGAGTAGCATAGCGCATGAATCGGGCACTTACAGAGCGTACCAGCAATATCAGATTACTGGCTGACATATCAGAAGAATTTTAGGTAGAGGCAGTGAATCATGCGAGTTATCTGGTAAACATGTCATCATCATCAACTACTGTTCTTCAGATCCCAGAGGAGATATGGCAATGAGTATCTGTGAACTATTCAATCTTACGGATTTTCGGTTGCCCAGAATATAGTTTGGTTGATAGTCAGAAAAGTAACAAATTGGAGTCCAAGTCTAAAAAGTGTGTCTTCATCGGGTTCACCAAAGGAGTCAAGGGTTTCAAACTTTGAGATCCCGAGAAAAGGTGCGCCTTTACTAGCAGAGTGTGGTCTTTGACGAAAATTCAATGTTGCGAGAAAATTCAGAGACAGAGAATAAAACGCAAGGTGGAGCTTTAGATAGTTCGGCAGCAGACACTCAGGAAAAGGGAATCGAGTTCTCAGATAACCCTAAAAGGCCTGAAGGTTCAGAAAAGGACTCCTCAGATTCTGATAGAGACAAACAGGAGGCTACTCAAGAGCAAGTTAGACCGTTGAGGTGGTCAGTCAGAGTTACGGTGCCACCAACGAGATATGGCTGGGATGAAGATCATGTCTCTTTCACATTAGTGGCAGAAACAGGAGAACCTGACAGTTATAGGAAAGCGATCGAGGTAGATGACCACGGCAAGTGGATTACAATCATGGAGCAAGAGATGGATTCTTTGGATAAAAATCAAACATGGACGTTAGTCGATCTTGCAAAGAACTTCAAGGCAATAAGTTACAAATGGGTCTTTCGCAAGAAAGACAATGAGCAATACATGGTAAGGTTAGTTGCCAAAAAATATGCTCAGAAGGAGGGTATTGACTACAATGAGATTTTCTCTCCTGTAGTCAAGCATACATCTATTCAGATGCTATTGGCGATAGTTGCTCAATATGATCTAGAGTTAGAGCAGATAATGTTAAAACAGCGTTTTTACACGGTGAGCTAGAGGAGTAGATATACATGAAACAACCTGAAGGTTACATTCAGGAAGGTAAAGAAAACATGGTGTGTAATCTAAAGAAGTCCCTCTATGAACTTAAGCAGTCTCCCAGGCAGTGGTATAAAGGCAGTGGTATAAACGGTTCGACTCTTTCATGATCAAGCCTAAATACAAGCAATGTGAGTATGATAGTTGTGTCTATTTCAAGTAGAGTGATGATCCGATATATTTGTTGTTATATGTGGATGATATGCTGAATGCTGCGAGAAACAAGACACATGTTCAGAAGCTTAAGCTCAGCTCAAGAAGAAATTTGACATGTAGGATTTCGAGAAGCCAAGAAGATCTTAGGTATGGAGATCACTCGAGACAGAAGCACAGGCAGACTTTGGCTATCCCAGGAGAACTATGTTTTCAAAGTGTTAGAGAGATTCAACATGGCAGAAGTAAGACCAGTCACCACTCCTTTGGCAGGTCACTTCAAATTATCCTCCAAGCAGTGTCCACAATCACCGAAAGAGGATAAAGAGATGTCTTGATTACCATATGCTAGTGTGGTGGGATCACTCATGTATGCCATGGTCTGCACTAGGCCTGAATTAACCTATGCAGTTAGTACAGTAAGTCGGTTCAGGAAAGCAACATTAGGAAGCAGTGAAGTGGGTGTTACGATATCGACGAGGCACTGCGAGACTAAGCCTGGTGTTTCAGAGACTAGAAATTGAGAAGCCTAAGTTACTACAAGGCTATGTTGATGCAGATTATGCAGGAGATTTTGATCAGCGAAGATCAATGATAGGCTATGTGTTCACAGTAACTGAGTGCGTCATTAGTTGGAAGGCTGAGTTGCAAGATATAATTGCTCTTTTAATAACAAAAGCAGAATACATGGCTGCAGTTGAGGCGTCAAAGGAAGCTTTGTGGATAAGAGGATTGGTTGAGACGTTCAGTATCATACAAAATTCAGTTCGGGTTCATTGCGGCAGCCAAAGTGCTATTTATCTTACTAAAAATTACATGTATCACAAGCGGACAAAGCACATTGATATGTTCACAAGAAACGTCAGTGGGTCATGAATGATAAGGTGATTGATTTGATAAAGATCAACATGAAGAAGAATCTAGCGACTACAATGACAAAGACCTACCTGGTGGAGAAGTTTAAAGCATCTCTGAACTTCATCAAGTTTCTTCAAAGGTAAAGTGACGAACGGACTCTTGGGAGGGAGCCATGTGAAGTCACAAAAGGGGGGAGAAAGGAAGGCGAATGAAGCAGAGGCTAAATTCTACGGAGGGACTCAATAAACATGAGTCAATGTAGAGATTGTTAGTATTTGGAGTACCTCATATTCATTGGAGAAGAATTTAAGTTTTTTAGCAATTTCCTAATACGAATCTGTCTCCTGTTTTGGTTTGGATACGGGTTTTCTATTTCTCTAAAGAGGTGCTGATTTGAGTTCGTGTTGGAGTAGGATCATCCCGGGAGTCTATATAAACCCCACAGAGGTGGCCTTTTGAAGGTATGTCAATAACGTAAGAGAAATTCTAGAATTACACCATTGAGAGTTGTGAGAGAGATCTAATTATAACTCTTGTAGTTTTCTCCCATGAATTTTTCTCCCTTCCTCTCCGTGGATGTAGGCACATTACCGAACCACGTTAAATCTTGTGTTCCTTGGTTGTACGGTGATTGCTTGCTATTGGTAGACCTTCTATGCTTCCATTTTTGCTGCCGAGTCTTCGACTTGGTATTTCTCTGTTGTTTGATCAGTGATAGATCATCAACATTGATGTCCTTAGTTGAAACAGAACAAAGAAGAAGCATTTGACCAAGACCTATAGGTTGACAAGTAGCACAGTTTACCATCCCAGCCTAAACTTAATGTTTGCATCATTTATGCGCATAGGTTGCACTGCAATCAAATTATTTGGAATTGATGTAAATTTACCAGTCTTCTTCCATTTACAAATCCAAACTTAGGTGTTTTTTATGCCCAATTTTAAGATCAGCACAATCACAAATTGCAGTTATTCATGTTTATGTAATATCCATGATTTCTTAAGAATAACTTCAGATTCTTGTATTTAAAAACTTACTTCAATTATTTTATAAGTTGGATATCAAATGTCTAAAAGAACTAGAGAGAGAAATATGCATATATCACACTTAATATATGAATGCAATATTGAACTACCAGGACAAGCAAGGTAGGCAATGATATTGTTAAAGAATATATAAACTGAATGTGCTTCTACACTAATATCTAATTTCCTTTATGAAAGAAATCCTCTTTCACTTCAGATCATAGTTGTGCCCTCACTTTCCCTCTAGCAAGAACTATCGCATTAAATCAATACACGCTCCTTGCAAAACAAATTTTAGAAAAAATAAAACATCGTTCAATCTCCATCTCTTAAATAAAAGACTAAAATTATTTAAGCTGGCTTCATTTTACTTCGTAATAATGTGTATAACTGTCTGTTAAACTCTTGGTTAGTTAGTCTCCTATTAAAAGTCTCTGTTTTAGTCTCTATTTTATTAAAAGTTTCTACATTATTTGGAGTTCTCATATTATGATTTGTATTTGTAATTGCCTATAAATAATAAGTGTTGAGGGGAAATAAAAACTCTCTAAAATCTTTTGCTCTAAAATTCTAATATGATAAGAGCAAAAAAAATTTAACCCTAACCTCTTCTTCTTTAAAAACCCTAACCCTACCCATCTACACCAATTTCTTCTTATCTTCTTTTACTTTTTTTTTTCTTTTCTAAATTTAGAAATCTGAATTCACCTCTCTAAATAAAAGTTATTGTTCACGATGAACAACACTGCGCCCGGCTCATCATGAGCAGTTAACGCCAAAAAAATATTTTGCTCGAAACCCTAGCATTCTTTCCTTCAAACCACAAAATTCTATTTCCTTGACTCGCCACCACTACATCTCTTCTCCCAGTTTATATGACCTCAACGAGGTCTTGCTACATGTTCCTAACTTGGTAAGGCTCCTACGGCTCCTCTGTGCCTGTTGATGACCTCTTGATGCCTTTACAAACTTCGTCAAGATCATTCATCCTCTCTACTACTATCTGTTGCCTTGTTTAAATGTCTGTATTGACGTTTCCGTGATTACTACTTATCTACCTACCTGCTCTTGTCTACCTAACCACTGGCTACTATTTCTTTCGAAGATATCGAGCACACCTTCGACTTCATGACTTCAAAACAACTTTTTGCTATTACTGTGAAACTCAATGACATCAACCATCTTATCTGGGCTCAATCTTTCTGTCTCTTTGTCGGCTTGTGGAAGAAACTGAAACATCCTATAGAAGATCCTCCAGCAAAGGGTACAAGCTACCGACTATAGCATGATGATGTGGCTATGATGACTTGGCTACTCAGCAGTATGCATGAAAAAGTTAGTGCTAGTGTTATGTTTTTTAAACTGTCAAAGAGATAAAGAAGATATGTTCCAACAAGCAAAATATTTCTCATATTACCGATCTGTATGAGAAGTTATTCTCACTACGACAAGATGGTCATTCTCTATCTCACTAACTTCTCTTAGTTAAAGGAGACTTTCGATAAGTCAGATTTCTGTCAGCCCCTTGTACTAAATTTGAAGGTGCTTCAGCGAAATATTGATGATCTAGCAATGACTAAGTTTCTCTCTAAATTGAATACCTCCTTAGGCAATCAAGTTTGACCGATTCTTGATGGTGATACAGTTTCTTCTCTCTACTACTCTATCTCTAGTTCGTCATTTTTTATAGGAAGTGATTCTTCTTCTGGAGTTATTTTTGGTGTTGAGAACTCTGCTATGGTAGTTGGAGGCCATGATAGAGGTGGAGGACGTGGACGCAGTCATTGCCGTGATTCAGAGGAAGGATGTGGATGCGAAGATCATTCTGCTCGCTATGATAGAAACAATATACATCTGATAAGTGTTGGGATAAGGTCGGTAAACCTGAGTGGGCTCAAGTTATTGACACTACGTATGTCTACATCTACTTCAGCAGCTACCTCATCCATTTTTGTTTCTATTGTGCAGATTTTTCAGTCTGACTATAGACGTTTTCTTAGACTATAAGCGTTTCTTTCAGCCAGAGATGGCTCAAACGTTCCAGTCAGCTAATACTATCCGACATGGATCTACTTCAAGTGCGAATGCATTTATTACTTTCTCTGATAAGCCTTGAATATTAAATTTAGGAGTTTTCATTCAGATGACAGGTATTAAAGAAAAATTTCACTCTTTCTTTTCTCGATAATATTTCTCCCGTTAAAATTGCTGATGGTACTTCTTCCACTGTTAGTGGAAAAGGAGTTATTCAAGCTACCTCTTCTTTGTAAATAATATCTTATTTGTTCCCAATTTCTCTTTTATTCTACTATCTATGAGTTACTACACAAAATCACTATCTTGCAATATTTTATTCTTCTTATTGTGTGTTTCAAGAATTGAAGACTTGAATGAAGATTGGTTCGGGTCGTGAATATGACGATCTCTATAACTTGGATGATGGTACATTCCACTCTAATTTAACTGCTATTTCTTCTTCTGATACTACATTATAATAACATCATAGGTTGGGACATCCTTTCTAGCAAAAGTTATGTCAAATACTGTCTATCGTCTTTTATTACTTCTTTAGAATATTAGTCTTGTCAGTTAGGAACGAATCACCATGCTTTCTACCTTGTCATGTCAATAATAAAAGTAGTTCTCCTTTTGATTTGTTCCACTTTGATATTTGAGGACCTTGTAGTGTCACTTTTATGTCTGATTTTTGTTATTTTTTAGTTTTTTTGAATGATCATTCTATGATGTTTTTGGTGTATTTTCTAAAAGAAAGGACTCAATTTCCTACAGTTATCAAAGATTTTATCAATGAAATAAAAATTCAGTTTTTATTACTATTCATGTTTTCCGCACTGATAATGTTCTTGGGTATACTCAAAAAGAAGTTTCTCGTTTTTGTTCATTTCATAATATTTTACTCCAGACTACTTGTCCACACGCTTCACAGTAGAATGCAATAGCTGAAAGAAAATTGGGACAACTCCTAGACATAGCTCGGACCTTGTTGATTTATATGCATGTGCCAAAAAATTTTAGGCTGAAGCTATTCTTTGTGCTTGTTATTTAATAAATAGATGTCATACTCTATACTGCATGATAGAATTCTCTTTTCTTGTACGTATCTTGATAAACCAACTTTTTTATGTTGTTCCTCGTGTGTTTAGTTCTACTTGTTTAGGTCAATATCTTCAACCTGGATTGGATAAATTAGAACCTAAAGTTATAAGTGTGTATTTGTTGATTACTCACGAACTCAGAAAGGCTATGGGTGCTTTAATCTTGTACACCGTAAATTTTATACTTATATGGATGTAACATTATTTGAATCACTTAGGTATTTTGCTCTTACTATTTCTTCTCTTATACCTCAGCCTATACCTAGTTTGGGGCATTTGGAGAAAAAAATTATACCTAAACCATTACAAGTGTATACCAAACATTCTAGGGATGTGGTCTTTACTTCACTATCTACTGATTCAGAGTCTACAATTGTTGATCCCGATCCTTCTCATTATGCTTCTCTGCCTACTGACAAGATGGATACTTCTGCTTCTTCTGACTGAGATCTTCTTATTACATATCAAAATGATTAAAAATCTTGTATTCAACATCCTATTTCTAATTAGATTTCATGTGATCATCTTACCCCACTATCTTGTCGATTTGCTATATGCGTTTCTTTTGTTTCTATACCTAAGCTTTATCAGGAAGTGTTGATGTACCGAAATGAAAGTAAGCCATGAATGATGAGATGATTGTAACACCCCAATTATTAAATCACTGTAACACCCTGGTGATTAAATTAACATAATTTATTTAAAATTTTAACTCTTAGTTTAGGGAGTATACAATTTTAGTAGGGGTGAGGATGAAAATCAAGTATTTTATATAATGAATATTTTCACATTTATGTGGGAAAGAATTTAGGTGGATTGAAAATTTGACAAATATGAATAAAGTGTATATAAGTGTATGGACTTGTACATGTAAATGGATATATATATGTGTATATATATAAGTGATATACAAAATATCATCATATTTATAAATGCAAGAATTTAAAATAGAAAGAGAGTTAGTGGAGGGAGTAGGTGTGCATGAGAGGGGATGATGAAGGGTTGGGATTTACCTTGAATTATGTGATTACATGTGGCATGAGAAGAAAAGGAAAGATAAATTGATTTGGTAATATATATTGTGATAGGGGGGTTTGTACTAATTGAGAGATGAATATTTTCCCATTTCTCTTCTCATCTTCATCATCCCTAATATCAAATCCTAAATCTACACTCTCCCCCTCTCAATCTCTTATTCTATCTCTTCCTATTTTCTTCCTCCCCCACCTTCTCTCCCACTCTTTGAAGCAAGGGCGTGGCTTGCCCTGGGGCACACGCGCGCTGCCGCGCCGGAGGCCGCGCCGGCGGCGCGCGATCGGGCGGCGTGCGACGCCGGGAGGGCGGCCGACGTGGAGGAGGTGGAAAAACCCAATTTTTTTGTTACTTCATACATCCTCTTTCCTCATGGTAAATAGATCAAAACCCTAACTTGTATCTCTCTTTGAGTTCTTTTAATTCTTTCCCTCTCTTTTCATGGTGATAGCCAACCATGGCACCGACGGCAAGGCGGAGGCAAGGCCATTTCAAAGAGAAGAAAATCTAGGTGAGGGAGATTCCATCTAGATCTAAACCTATTTCAATTTTGTCAATTTTCAGAAAATCCTCATGATATATAATGATTAACTTCTGTTATTTAAAGAAGTCTTCAATCTACTTTTTCCCTATATTTTCTTGTAAAAATTTCTGGGCAAAACCATCATCTTGAGTAAAGTAGAGAATTTTCCCAAAATGGCAAAAATCTGTTAAACAGAATAATTTGTAAAATTGGGCTCATTTCATCAGTATGTTAGGGTTATATTGTATCATATTATATACCGTTGGAAGAAAATTAAGTTTACTTTCTAACGGTTCATACCATGTCCTTATCGGATACCTGTACCTCAAGTTACGACTGAAATATTAAATGTTGGTCGAAACTGTCCTGCTGCAGAACTCACTCACAGCTGTGGAGTTTCTGAATATTTGGAACAATTTAATTAGATAAAACTTATCATGTAATATATCAATAGAAAGGTATTGGAGTTTAGTTTCTAATAAATCTTTCCTTGTTCCATTTTCATGTATAGAATGATAGTTATTATAAAAACTCCATTGGTTGTCGGGAAAGACTGAGCCATAAAAATATATTCAAGCAATAAGTTCATGACTAATGACCATTGCTAATCAAACTAATTGCGGTATGTGATATATTGTCTAAAAGATATATAGAGCCATAAGACTCCACTTTTCAGTTGTTTATGTCACGTCCCATTTGGATGTATGTGATAGAGGCTTTGTCGAAACACTACGAGTAAATTGAGGGATGTTTGCTAGAGTTGAATGGTAGTCGTAAAAAAAGTTATTCTTGTTGATATAAAAAGGCCCCACAAACTCTTAATGAGTAGGACTTGAACTTCAAGTTCATTAGTTTATAAAGCTAAATTATGTCCCTTTATATCTAAAAGAGAAATTTTGAGAATCCGGAAGTCTCTCAATTAAACCTAAGCTCTCCTTTCATTAAAATTTTGTATACAAAGAAGATGAGATTGTACACCTAATGTCTACACCTATAAGATCTTGATTGATGCTCTGAGAAAGTCTAAGAGGTAGAAGAGCTGATAAAATCTTATGATCTTGTGACAAAAGATTTAATTAAGCTATATCTGAAAGCTTACAATCAACAAAATATAAGTCATGGAAGCCTCAAAGGATACCTTGACCCTGTAAGGAAGAGATAGTACGTTGGAACTCTTCTTTTAGGCCCTTTGGACTATGTTGTAGTAGTGTTATATGCAAATATATATTAGAAAGTGAAATACTCAAATAACTCCTACAGCATCACTGTTTTACCTCCAAAATCGAGACTTGTGTATTTAAATTCACAAGTAGTACACCTTAAAATATGAGTATGATAGGTGAAGTTTGAAAATGTAATTCCAATTGTAGGAAAACTTTTATAGTGATATGATTCAATGGCTATTCAATGAGTGGGGAAGGTTTGAATTGTACATAGAGTAATTGAGAAATTGTTAAAGACTGTTAGATCGGTTATGAGCGAGTAACCCATGTTTATAATTCTTAAAGATCTTTTGCGCATAATTGATAATTCTAGTAAGCTTCGGCTATGTCTCTTCTTATTATCATTATTCAGTTTTATCACAAATAATTATACTGCAAGTTGATGAAGTCTTTATAGTATCTCCCACTTTGATTTTCGCATACTGTATTAGACTGAGTTATTCAGGTCGCAGAGAAATGATATGGTTTTCACAGGCAGGATGAAAAGATTTTGTGATGGTTCATTTAATGAATAATCAAGTTAGCTTAACGAACGATTGAAGGTCGCAAGATACAAATTTGGTTTTAGAAGTCAAGTATTCATCTATGACTATGAATACAACCATTAAGAATTAAGAAAGATAAGACAAAACTATATTCGATAGCAAAACGCATATGAGTTAATCTTGTATATGCTAACTTAATTAAGTACCCTCATACTCTGACTTCGAACATCTAAGCCCCTTCTTAATTTACAAATGAAGAGGGGTTATTTAATTAGTGCAAGAATAAGAAGAAGATATGATGGCATAGTTAGTAGAAAACTATACAAGTGTATAAGTAAAATTTACAGCCCAAGATGTGCTAATTAAAAGTGACTATTGTCAAGTGGATTAATCAATTCTACCAGTTAAATAATAGGATGTATGAAGGGTGAAGTATAGCTAACTACAAGAGTTACTAGTACAAATGAAGAATAAACGTATTAAAAATGTAATCAATGATTTAGACAAAACATTGAACGGTTGACATTGATAATAGTTTGTGTAAAATGATTGTTGCATATGAATGATACTGAAGCATGAATGTGATTAAGTGTGACATGATGTATACAGTTATACATGCTCATACACATACACCACTATTTGATACGCAGTTATTGATGATATGAATGAGAACTCAATTCATATGAATGAGATACGTGGATCACTTTACTGTTGACTTACAACTCATGTGTGAATGTATAACTAGTGACCATATACATCTTATTGATAATAGAATTACTAAACAGGAAGGTGAACTGTAACGTATATTTGCATACACATATACAGTAAATTACATACATTCTCCAGTAATAGAAGTGATAAGCTGATAATCAAATTATAATAAATGGTCAAATTATTGTAATATGATGAATTGATTGTTATCTAGATGTATGTATACACATGCAGTGAACCACATGAAATTCTTCGGTAATGGAGTTGATGAGCTGGGAAAGCAAATCATAGTATTTAATTGATATTCATATCATTGCTGCATTGGTTGCTATTAGCGTGTAAATATAAATATGTCTTTTGCATTCATGCTCATTGGAGGAAGGGGCCGGGCGAGAGCCGGTAGGAGGGAAAGACGGTGTTATTGCATTATATACGTACATATATATAGGAGGAAGGGGCCGGGCGGGAGCCGGTAGGAGGGGAAAGATGGTGTTATTGTTATATGATATTTATACATATACACACATAAATATATAGGAGGAAGGGGTCGGGCGGGAGCCGGTATGAGGGGAAGACGGTGTTATTATATTATATATCTTTATAGAAGGAGGAAGGGGCCGAGCGGGAGCCGGCAGGAGGGGAAAGACGGAGAATTTTCACACTTCACATGTGAATTTGCATATGCATATGAATAATGTATAATACATATCTCATTAAATATGGCATGTGAATTTGTGAAGTGAAATGTGATATTGTGACATGTGGAGCGTGATAAGATTACATGATATAAAAGTATGTTTTGTGATGCATGTATTATCTGAATGCATCAACTATATATAAGATAGTGAGAGCGTGAATGGTGCGCTCGTGCATGATATATGAAATACATATGTGACACATAATATGAATACATAAGAAGAGTTTGATAATAAACTATAATTGTCGAGCTAATATTTTACTGAACTTATAGACCCTGTAACTTATGGTATAGAATACGGGAAATATCATAAGAATCAATGACTAAAGAGTCGGACTGTCCCCGAAGACTATGGAGCTCAATTGTTTCATCATATGTTATTGAGTTTCCGATTCTCTTATTCATTCAGATCTGCTCTATTACTCAAAAAATCATGCTTATTATTGATTATATTCACCATTCTCTGATTTTCTTCTATCTCTCCTTACTGAGCTGTTGAGCTCACCCCCCCCAACAGATTATTATGTTTTTCATGTCATGGTGAGGCGAAGACCCAATTTAAGATTTCAAGCGCCTTATTGGAAATCCTATTACATAGAGAAGCATTTGGAGTTGTAATTTGTGTGATTTTAAAGTTTCATGTTGTATATGTTTATAATCTGATTGATGTTATTATAGCATAAGTTAGTTAGTCTTGATCTTGATGAATTGAATTTTTAGAATAAATTGGTGTTATGTTCTGAATACCGAGAGGAGCATTCTCAAGCATATGTTCTTTTGTTTCCATATAAGTAGGCGATGTCAAGCTGAAATTGTTAGAAGGAGTATTAGTAGGCCATTGTGAGCCGAAATATTTTGATGATTGTATAGGCGATTGTTGACTTTGATCTACATATTTGAAGTGAGAATAAGGAGGCTGATGTTGGCCAAAATTATTGTGCATTGAAATATATACTTGGACATATTAATATTTACAAAGGAGGTGCTGCAGAAATTTTCAAGAATATTGGAGATGAGTATGATAATCTGTTGATCTATATAGATGTTTATGTAAATTGAGATCATTAGAATCTGGGACCGTTACATAGATGCTCTCATCTCACTTAAGACTTGAGATCTTATATCTACTTTCTCTGAATCACCTATAGTTAATTGTTGCTGGGTGTTTACTATCAAGCATCGTCCAGATGGCACGGTGAGCAGATATAAGGCTCGTCTAGTTGGTCAAGGCTTTATTGAAATTTATGATGTGGATTATCTAGAGACATTCTCTCACATGGCTCGTCTCAACTCCATTCGTGTTTTATTTTCTCTTGTTGACAACCAGAATTGATCGATTATTCAGATGGATGTGAAGAATGCCTTCTTATATCGTGATATTGAGGAGAAGGTCTATATGGAGCAACTCCTGGGTATGTTGCTCAGAGAGAGAATATGGTGTGCAAACTCCGGAAGACGATATAGGTCTTAACCAAAGTTCACAAGCCTGATTTGATAAGTTTAACTATATCATCTCAGAAGTGGGGTTCCAGAAGTGCTATTATGCGGTCTTCATTCGCATAATTTCTTTATTAATATGCTAACTGTTTATGTTGATAACATTCTACTGATTGGGAGTAATGTTGCTAGTATTGTGAAAGCTAAAGAGTATCTGAAGATCAACTTGTGATCAAAGTCATGGGTAGGCCAAGATATTTTCTTCAGAGTGAAATTTATCATAGAAAACATGGAGTAGTTTTTTCTCAAAGTAATTATATTTTGGATTTACTACAGGAGACTGAACTACTGGGTGCAAACTAGTGCGTATCCTTATGGATACTATGAAAGTACACCTAGAGGGGGGTGAATAGGTGTAAGGCTAATCTAGCGACAAATAATGCAGAATTAAAACTTAATTGCAACACACTTAGTGTAACCAAAGAGTGTAGTCGAATTCCCGGTGCAGGGCTCAGGACTATCTCCTCTAAATTCCTCTAAATAAGAGTTGAGGTGTTATATGAAGCTCTCTTGATTTAACACAAGTATGGCACACAAACAAACCCAAATATATATATGATATGATCAATATGATGCAATGCACAAAGTAAGAGAGAGTTAGAGATAGTGGATCAAACGCAAACACAAGGATATGTTTCGAGGTTCGAGCACCTAGCTATACGTCCCCTCCTTCACACAGAAGAATTTTCACTATAGCGTCCACACAGGACTTCCCACACAGGGAACTTCCACCGAGGATTTAGGCAAATACAACTTTGGAGTACACAACTCTTCTCTCAACAAATACAACCTCTCACTAGAGGCAAGTCTCAACACAAATCACCTTTACACTTAGAGGGAAGGGCACTTAGTCAAACAAATATCAATCTCACACAAGAGGGATTAGGCTCAAAGCCACACAACCACAACCACCTCTCACTACAGGGTCAAGGCACTTAGCCACCACTCCAATAATCACCTCTTCACTAGAGGGATATTAACACAATCACCTCTCACTAGAGGGATGTCACAAAGAATTGAGGGTTTACAACATTTGGTGGTTTCAACAAGCCACAAACCAAATTTCTCACTAAACAAGATCTTAATAGATAGGATAGATATGATAAGCTCAAGTGTGAGAAAATAAAGAGTTTGAAAATCAAAATCACAAAGAAAAACTCTTGGGAAAACTTCTAAAATAACTGTAGAAATGAAGATCAAAAACCAATCCCAAAGACCTCTCCTTTTCTTAATTTTTCCAATCCTTTTAATAACAAATAAAGATTTTAAGACCAAAAATCTTTTAAAAACTTGTTATTAAACACTTGTAAAGATGAAAATTTTTGCTCTTTAAAAACTTATTTAAAAACAGCTCAAGAATGGGGTATATATAGCCCCATAAAATTCTGCCCGTTGGCAGTCTGGCAAAGGGCAGTTTTGCCCTTCCGGTCAACCGGGCAGTCGACCGGCCAATGGTCATATTTATGACCGTTGAGCCATCGGTCGACCGGCCGGTCGACCAGAGACTGCAAACAGAGAGCAGAGCTCTCTGCTGGTCGACCGGGGCCATTTTCAGAGAGCAAAAGCTCTCTGGCGGTCGACCGATCCGGTCAGTCGGCCTCCCAGCCTGGGCTGCGTGTACGTCCTGTGCATGTCGGTCGACCGGTCCGGTCGACCGGCAGACAGCCTGGTCAAAACAATATAGGGATTGAAAACTTGAGTTTTTACCTTTGATTAAATCCTATAAAATCACATAAATTCCACAAAAATCAGTTCTTATTAGATCTTTGAAATACAAATATGTGTGACAAAAATTCAACACATATTTTAAACAATTTGAACCATTTTTGTGTTCTTGAAAATTTGCCTTAAACTAAAAATCGTATTTTCTAAATCTTGGATTTTGAAATGAAAAACCATTTTCTCTAAAACTCATGCAAATACAAAAACATGATATTGAAACAACTTTTAAGCATATTGTATATGGATAGAATCCAATATACATGTAAAGATTTATATCTATGTTTTTGACATGAAATCCAATAACAAGTTTTGTTTAAATACAAAACTCCAACACATGAAATAGACTTTTCAAAGTAAGTTTTTCTAAATAGGTGATGCATAGATGTATATAGATCAAATCTAGTATACATTAACCCATGTAAACTTGTTTTGATTCTATCTATTCATGAAAACCAAGATAGGTTAAACCGAAAAACCAAAACATGAAACTTTAAAACTTGTGTTTGTATTATGAACTTGAGCATATCAACACTATCTACCTTCACACAAGATCTAAACAATCTTAAGCTAAACACAAACCGAAGTCTTCTTGTAGAACTCCTTCTCTAAGCCGACTCGATTCAAACGTGATCCAACGAGCTTGACTCCAACCGAGTACTAGATGCGATCTTGACGCTCGAGCTCTTGAATCAACATGTGATAGCTCCAAAACACCTTTGTTGAAGCTAATCACCTACTAATATCTTGATCAAATATCTGAAACTAAATATCACAAGATTATTAGTAAACTATAACTACATGAGTTAATCATCATCAAAACTAGAGTGAAGGGCCTCTGGGCCAACAATCTCCCCCTTTTTGATGATGACAAAACTCATGGAGTTATATATGCATAGATTAAAGTTAAGCTTCATAGAAGCTCCCCTTTAACTCATGTATAGAAATAAACATAATGATATGCAATGAATGCTCAACATAAACATGCATACTTCTTCACTTATGCATAAACAAAAACATATATGCATATACCAATTGTAAAAATAAACATGCATATAAACTCAAAAACATTCTCCAAATTTCTCTCCTCCTTTTTGTCAATCATCAATAAAAGGATGAAAATAAATCAAACAATAAAGATATATATGCAATATATATTCATGAAGAGGAGAGACGTTAAGTTAACTCCCCCTGCATACATGCATTTATATGAAAAGAGATGACTAAACCCTAACCACATAAAATATAATATGCAATGTATAAAAGGAGATGTTAAGCTCCTACTACACACGTGTATTACATACCAAAGAAAGGTGAATCACTTCAATATGCATACACTCAACATGAATCTATATATAGAGAAGATGTTAAGCTTCCTTACATATAAGCAATACAAATCAAAACATCATGATACCAATTGAAACATATATCAATTTAGGATGAAGGTATACATGGAAACATTTTGATACCAATTTATGATACCAATGAAAATAAACAAAATATTTTTAACGTACCAATTGAAAGTAAACAAAAAATTTAAGGTACTAAAAGATACCAATGTGAAACTATCTTGATACCAATTTTAAAAAAATCTTGTATGTTTTGATACCAAAAGAAATGACACATTGTATGTTTTGATATCAATTGAAAGATATATATATTGAAAATCTTGATACCAATCGAAAGTAATAATCAATTTCAAAATAACTTGATACCAAAAAAACTCTTGTAAGTTTTTGATACCAATTGAAAGTAAAAATCTTGTTCAATATCAAAACCAATTTCAATCAATTTGGTTTTACTTTCATCATAAAGAATGGGAGTAAGATATCTATACCAATTTGAAAGATAAAACATAAATTTTCTCCCCCTTTATGAAATACCAATAAAAATCATGCATAAGCTTGTATAAGATACCATTGAAAATAATTGTCATTAAGGACTAAATCAAGCTTATCATAAGCATAATTTTTGCTTTAAGATGTAAAGATATAGTAAGTACAATTAAATCACATATATATGTATAAAAATGTAAATATCAATTGAAATTGATACTATTTGAAAGTTGAAGCATACATATATAGAAAACATATGAGTATACAAAAAATATCATTGTGATACCAATTGAAAATATAATGAGAATCAAATGTATAACTCATAAATAACCACCCTTTCATGCACATGTTAAAAATATTTTCAATTAAGCTCACAAGGCATGGTCGCCCATCCGTCCGCCCATGGGATAGTGGGGTTTTCAAAAATAGAATTTGAAAATAATTCAATCACGGTTGAAAACTCTACCAATTAAAGAATAATGACTAGTTTAAAGATAATATTTGAAAACTAGTGCGAAATCCTTCAAGTAAGGAATAAAATAAGAATATATCCCATGAAAACATGTAAGTCACACGATCATCAACACTCAAAATCTATAAAGCACATATCATACTCATGAAAATGAAGTCATAAGAAACATCAAATAATGTGAGTGTATAAGAGTTATGTGAAAAATATAATCATGAAAATAGGCAATAAGGCGCATATGAAATTTCTTTATAAACATGAAACATATGAAAATCAAAATAAATTAACTTCAAGGCATATGTATGTCATGTCAAAACTAAAAGTATACATACATATCCAAACACAAATGAGTCCACAAAGGATTTTGCATGAACGCAAATGACTCAAGGTTATACATGTATATCTTAAAGTTTTGGCAAAATTGACATATACATGAAGTTAAAATATATTGTCATAAAACATGTCTAAAAATAGGGAAAACAAGTTAGAAATGCATGAATCATCAAAACTAGGTTATACTAGTATATCTAATGAGTACAAATAAGCAATCAAGCACAAACATATAATAATCTATTTGTGGCTCACTAGTTATACAAGTATTGACACAAGTTTTAATGAAAACTACATCTAAACATGTAATCAAAGCATGAAGCATAAAACAAAACATAAACTAATATGATCATTAAGTAAATGTACATGTCTTAGATCTATGATATACACAATAGTTAAGTTAAAGTGAGAACACAAAATATGGGTCCATATGAACATTGGTGTATCTCAATTACTATGCATGTATGTCATAAGTCTAATTGACATGGCATTTAACATAATAAGCATTAAAACATGACATGCTAAAAAATCAATAAATAAAAGCATGTAAACTAAATGAGGAGTTAGAGATTGTTACCAAAATCAAGAGGGCACTTCTCTATACCTCCAAATCATGATGGTCCTCCCACCAAACTCCCCTTGAAAGTGATGCATCCAAAATTGTCACCGTTTAGCTCGGAACGCATTCACCTCAAGGCAGCAACAACTCTCACGTCATGTGAGAGCCCACACCTACATCAACTAAAATAGGAGTGGCTTTTTGTACCCATACTCTTTTGGGTCCATGGGGGTTAGCTCCTTTCCTAATCCAAGCAAACTTATTTGCAAAATTTGAATCATATATCTTATCATAACAAAATTTTGCAACGTGGCCCTTACGTCCACAATGTGTACACATGAGCATACATTGTGTTACGTGTATGAACGTGAGGAGCATGTGTATGTCGTGATTTGTGTGCATGCATAGGAGGAACTTGTTTCTTGCGAAATATGGATTCCAACCGAGTGTGGTTCATGGCACATTGGCTCAAAATGGAGCCCAAACAATCAACACTCTTCTTTAAAATATTATATCATTTGCAATAATAGAAGAAGAGGTAGAGCGTGCTATGGTTACACTAGATGGTGAAACTATACTAGCATGGCAAACATGAGAATCTAAGTTATTTTTCAAAGAAATATTTTTCTTGCAAATCAAATCCAATTCCTTTGAAATAAAAATAATTTTATTTTTAAAGATTCATTTTCTTTTAGCACTAAATCAAGTTTTGAAGATAGAACCTCATTTTTCTTCAAAATATTTTCACAATCATTTTTATTTTTCAAAATTTCATTTTCTTTTAGGGCAAGGTCAAGTTGGGATTTCAATGAGTCACGTTCATTTGAAACTCAACCTTCTCTTACAAAGCCAAATCAAGTTTTGAAACTAAATCCTTATTTTCTTTATTAAGTCCAAAACTCTTCTTTTTCAAAGTTTTATATTTTTCTAATAATTTTTCACAAACAATGGAAAGTTCTTCGTTTAAAGCATCGGCATCAACATGATCATCGCCGGAAGAACTAGCATAATCATCTAGTTGAGTTTCCGAATTTACTTAAGGGAATTATTCTCTTGGACCATGTAGCAATGTTGTTCGGATTCTTCTCCACTAGATTCCTCCTCCATAATGATTGGCGTTTGAAGCTTTGAAGAGGTCAAAGTGTTCCACACTGTAAAAGTGGAATCACAATGAGAAACCATATACAAATATTCTTTATTAAGCGTGCTTCTAAGTGCCATTAGGGCTTGTGCATTAGCCTCTATATGCTTGTTATTACCAAGATAGGATTTCTTGATAGCGATAAGGAAAACATGCAAGCCTAGGGTTTTTAGATACATGGACATCCTCACTTTTCAAACATCAATGTTGGAAGTATTATACATGGGAGGGGTCATGAAGTCCATGGGTGTAAACAGTATGTGTCCAAATGCAACTATAGATTAGCAAACCAAGATCTCACTCCTAGGTGGTTAAACCTAATATTGGAGTGTAGGCTCTGATACCAATTGAAAGTACACCTAGAGGGGGTAAATAGGTGTAAGCTAATCTAGTGACAACTAATGCAGAATTAAAACTTAATTGCAACACACTTAGTGTAACCAAATAGTGTAGCCAAATTCCCAGTGAAGGGCTTTGGACTATCTCCTCTAAATTCCTCTAAATATGAGTTGAGGTGCTATATGAAGCTCTCTTGGTTTAATACAAGTATGGCACACAAACAAACCCAAGCATATATATGATATGATTAATATGATGCAATGCACAAAGTAAGAGAGAGTTAGAGATAGTAGATCAAACGCAAACACAAGGATATATTTCGAGGTTCGAGCACCCAGCTCTACGTCCCCGCCTTCACACAGAAGGATTTCCACTATAGCGTCCACACAGGACTTCCCACACAGGGAACCTCCACTGAGGATTTGGGCAAATACAACTTTGAAGTACACAACTCCTCTCTCAATAAATACAACCTCTCACTAGAGGCAAGTCTCAACACAAATCACCTCTACACTTAGAGGGATGGGCATTTAGCCAAACAAATATCAACCTCAAACAAGAGGGATTAGGCTCAAAGCCACACAACCACAACCACCTCTCACTAGAGGGTCAAGGCACTTAGTCACCACTCCAATAATCACCTCTTCACTAAGAGGGATATCAACATAATTACCTCTCATAGAGGGATGTCACAAAGAATGGAGGGTTTACAACACTTGGTGGTTTCAACAAACCACAAACCAATTTTCTCACTAAACAAAATCCTAATAGATAGGATAGATATGATAAGCTCAAGTGTGAAAAAACAAGAGTTTGAAAATCAAAATCACAAAGAAAAACTCTTCAGAAAACTTCTAGAATAGCTATAGAAATGAAGATCAAAAACCAATCCTAAAGACCTCTCCTTTTCTTGATTTTTCCAACCATTTTAAAAACAAATAAAGATCAAATCTTTAAGCCCAAAACTCTTTTTAAACTTGTTGTTAAACACTTGTAAAGATGGAAATTTTTGCTCTCTAAAAACTTATTTAAAAACAGCTCAAGAATGGGGTATATATAGCCCCATAAAATTCTGCCCGTTGGCAGTCTGGCAAAGGGCAGTTTTGTCCTTTCGGTCGACCGGGCGGTCGACCGGCCAACGGTCATATTTATGACCATTGAGCCACCGGTCGACCGGCCGGTCGACCGGTGACTGGAAACAGAGAGCAGAGCACTTTGCCGGTCGACCGGGGCCATTTCCAGAGAGCAGAAGCTCTCTGGCGGTCGATCGACCCGGTCGACCGGCCTCCCAGCCTAGGCTGCGTGCACATCATGTGCACGTCAGCCTCGGTCGACCGGTCCGGTCGACCAGCAGACAGCCTGGTCCAAACAATATAGGGATTGAAAAACTTGGGTTTTTACCTTTGATTAAATCCCATAAACTTACATAAATTCTATAAAATCAGTTCTTATTAGGTCTTTGAAATACAAATATGTGTGACAAAAATTCAACACATATTTTAAACAATTTGAACCATTTTTGTGTTCTTGAAAATTTGCCTTAAACCAAAAATCGTATTTTTCAAATCTTGGATTTTGAAATGAAAAACCGTTTTCTCCAAAACTCATTCAAATACAAAAACATGATATTGAAACAACTTTTAAGCATATTGTATATGGATAGAATCTAATATACATGTAAAGATTTATATCTATGTTTTTGACATGAAATCTAAAAATAAGTTTTGTTTAAATACAAAACTCCAACACATGAAATAGAGAGTTTTTCTAAATAGGTGAAGCATAGATGTATATAGATCAAATCTAATATACATTAAACATGTAAACTTATTTTGATTCTATCTATTCATGAAAACCAAGATCGGTTAAACCGAAAAATTAAAACATGAAACTTTAAAACTTGTGTGTGTATTGTGAACTTGAGCATATCAACACTATTTACCTTTACACAAGATCTAAACAATCTTAAACTAAACACAAACCGAAGTCTTCTTGTAGAACTCCTTCTCCAAACCGACTCGATACAAACGTGATCCAACGAGCTTGACTCCAACCGAGTACTAGATGCGATCTTGACGCTCGAGCTCTTGAATCAAAATGTGACAGCTCCAAAACACCTTTGTTGAAGCTAATCACCTACTAATATCTTGATCAAATATCTGAAACTATAGTAAACTATAACTACTTGAGTTAATCATCATCAAAACTAGAGTGAAGGGCCTCTGGGCCAACATACTGATGTTGACTTGAGGATGAGAGTTTATCCTTTTTTGAGAATGTTTCTCAGTACAAGAGACCCATAGGTAAACCCATCTATTTCACAGTTACTAGATCAGATATTGTCTACACTTTTGAATTAGTAAGTTATGCCTAGAAAGATTCATTGGAAGGCTGTTTTGAGAATTTTGACTACATTAAAGGGTCTCCAAGTATAAAATTGTTGTATAAAAAGCCAGAACATCTGTGGATTGAAGCTTTCTCATATTCGAATTATGCAAGAGATAAAGGGAATCTACTTATCTCTATTGCACTTATATTGGAGGTAATTTGTTATTAAGAGGAGTAAAAAGAAGAATTTGTGTCATGTTCAAGTGTTGAAGCAAAGTATACAGCTATGGCTCATAAAACTTGTGAGGTAATGTGGCTGAAATCTCTATTGTGAGAACTTGAATTTAATGTGGATGGTCCAATGCTTATATACTGCCAATCAGGCTACTATTTGCATAGCTAGAAATCATGTCTTTCATGAGTGGACCAAACACAGAGGTGGACTATCATTTTGTTTGTGATGCAGTCTCTCGAAAGCTCATTTCTACTTTGTTCACTCCGTCTTTTGAGGAGCTCGTAGATTTGTTTACAAACATGTTCTTTCTAAAGTTTTCTTGTACTTATGTAACAAGATGACATGATATATATCTATCCTCTAAGTTGAGAGGGAGTGTTAAACTCTTGATTAGTTAGTTTCCTATTAGGAGCTTTGTTTTAGTCTTTAGTTTATTATCCTTTTCTATATTGTTAGGAGTCTACTCATATTATGACTTGTATTTGTTATTACCTATAAATAATAAATATTGAGGAAGGCATTAAAAACTCTCTAAAATCTTTTCCTCCAAAACTATAATACTATCTAAGAAAGCGCAATGATTATGGATAAAATTGATCTTACCAACAATCCTTGTCCATTCATTTGAGGTGAGCTTTAATTATAATATTTAACAAATATTGTTAATAGCAATGGAACTCCCCTAGATTCCCATGTAATTTACTTCCTAATCCCCAGTTCCTCCTCTGAGTATTCATCAGAGAATCCAACAGTACCATTCAATTTCCCCTAATCTGTCCTAAATTTAAGAGAACAGAAACTTAGAGCATCTCTAACGGGTGGTTGCGGCCACCCAAGGAGCACATAGTATTGAATATGCTTAAATGGAGGGGTTGAACTCTGTCCACACCTTTCCATTTAGGACTTCATTTCAATTTTTCTTCTTTTACATTTTTACTTGTTTTTAAATAATTATAAAAAAATATAAAATTCAATTTAATAATATGAATATGTGATATAATTAATATTATTATTATATACTATAAATTAGACATTCAGACTAAGATAAACAGAGATTGATATATTTAATCCGTCCGGACAGTCCTGGAGAAAACATGTGGAATGAAAAAGTACATAAATAAGAAAAATAAAGTACATGAAAAATACTAATATTTTGATGTAACTTTTTTATTAAAGTTTCGATGCATTTCAATGTAGTGTGTTTTTGGTCTAATTTTTGAATATATTATAATTTCTAATTACTTGATGACTTGCAATTTTTATATTTCAATTAATATTATTCGATATTAGTCTAATTATGAAAGTATCAACGAGACATTTTCAATGCTATAATTTTCTGTAAAAAATAATTAATAGATTTAAATTTATATTGATTTTAAGTAACTAGCATATCAATTAAAACGGATAAAAGTGGAATAAGTAAAAAATTTGCATGTTGTTGAAGGGGTAAAATTGAAATTAATTTTTGATGAACAGTGAAATTGATAGGCCTCCATATTTGAAGGAAAGCCAGGCTTTTGGAGGGCTGCTCCATTTTGAAACCTGACAGCCGAGTACACATCAGCGTTTTTCGTGCGCATCGTTTGGCTGCAAAGAGTGCGGGTCGTATGTGTCGCAGTCTCACTGCAGTTTCCGCCCGCGGGAGCCCGAAAATGGTGAGAAACCGCACTGTAGCTATAGTGCGGTTTCAGAACTCTCAAGAAAGTGGCTCGATTTGATGGGTGATCAGATTTCCTATTTTTAGGGGATTAAACAAACATGCCCTAGGCCCCTAAGTGAGCAACTGGCATAATACCAATGATTCCTTTTTTTTTTAAACAAACTAAAGGTATTTTTCTAAAAACAAAAATAGAAAGAAAAAAAGGAAAAGAGGAAATGAATTAAAGTATTTTTGAGGAATTACATACCAAAATGTTAAGTTTCGACATCGCAATTGCTCTCTACCAAATACATATCATTTTTAGTACACGCACGATATAGCATTTCCTTTACCAATCATGGTGAACTCTATATAGCTTGAAACTAATCCTCGAGGTAATAGAGCAAAAAGACTGATCAGTGCTTAACATTCGGATCCTTGACGACTGTCAGGGGACACAGTGCATTTGTCAACATATAACTTGTAACGCTGCCCACAAAAATCCTGCAAGAAGCACCCAAATCGCAAATATAAAAAAGTTAAATAATCAAAACTGAGTAATACCCTCATTAATTCCATAAACACAAAAATTAAGTTATCCTACAATATTATCCATTCAAAATGGAGCACTAACCATGTATACGCATAATATGAAGCAGTCAGAAGTATAGGAATACTGGGAAAGACTTGATTTGTGTATTTTAACACCAAATGCAATGCTAGACCTGATGAATGCTAATGCACACACAAGCCAACTCGAACTGACATGCCAGAGAATCAAAGGACATATTGCCATGAGCAACTACAATGAGTCCAGATTGCAGCATTTGCTTATGGCAAGCCTAAAATGTCATACAACAACCGAGGTTTCCATGCATCTTGATTATTTGAGTAATGGATGACTAAGCTTCATGTTATGAGCTCAATGGATCGTGAATAAATACCATAGGAACCTAGGACCGGCTAATTACAATGTTTCACACGATTTGCAAATAAGACACGCAAAGGAAGCCCAAGATTAGTTGGCAATTGGCATACATCTCATGCACGAATGATGCGAAGTAGGATAAGGTACCATGCATTGCACGTTATGAGGACACTCACCCTTAATCAACAGCATGATGGGTAAATTGCTAGACAATTGGAAAAGTACTTTAGAAGCAAGATACATCATGTCGCGTTCATGAACTCTAATGCAGGGCCTATAATCCATTGATTCCATTTTGTGGCTCTCCAACATCATCCCCTTTATCAAGACTATCAAGTTAGATACCTCACGGCGAATATCTAAGTTTCAATTGAGGACAGTGGATCAGATGTACTTGTATCCCCAAAACAACGTTGCTGTTGCACGTGTTAAACATAGAGCTAGCATTCCCTTTGAGCCAGGATCGCCTCAGTGGCTGACTATGATGGTCCATTAATAGCCTAAAAATGCTCAAACTTAGGTTTCCATTTACAATTTGGAAAACGATTGAAGGGATGCAGACAGTTTCTCCAGTTCTAATACCCGTGGTTTTCTTCAATACAGTGTTCAAAACAGAATTAAAACATATGGAAAAAAACTAAAGGAATATAAATACGGTACAAATTAAGTGATGCTTTTAACATTGCACCAAGTTCCTAAAAATCAGCATTGTAAACTTAAATTTGGAAAGAAGTTTTGAGCAATTGTTGTCAGTATGATGAAACTCTATTTTTCCTTTTCATCAAACTTTTGAATGAGTCTAATTTGTCCACAGTAACCACAGCCAGTATCTAATTTGCCAAAAAACATGAGTTTAAAATCATCGAGTTTGATTATCCTGTTCCTAATTGTGCTTGTGCTCTCGACCACTTAGAAACTCTTCCATTGATTATCACACACTCCCCGTGCAATATTGAACAATGAACTCCATCTCACAAATATAAATCAAGATACTGAGCACAAGGACAATATACCTAGCATCTAGCAAGCAAATAATAACAAGTTTTGCAGGCAAAACATTTTTATGAATCCATGCAACCAGAAATTTATGTTCTCTCATTGCAGTAACCAAGGAGCAATAGCTTTACAGTAGCAAAATCAAGGAGCCCAACTAAGAAAAAGAAAATTGCCAAAGAGGCCACAAGGATCAAAAAATGATGGTATACTTTGAAATTCCAGAAATTGTAATTCAAAATGAGGTGGAAAATTACAAGCTAGGCACATCTCCATGCAAGAATGCAGCAAAATCATCGTAATTTAAGTGGTTTTTTGTTCATTAAGGGGGCAAAAAAAAAGGAATGAACTTTGTACCTCTGGAGCTGGCTAAGCCCTCTGCTACCCATAACCAGCGAATCCAATTTCAAATCCTCCACAGCGTCGCACAGCTTCTCCCTCGCATCTCCCCAATAAATCTTTGCCACAATCGTCACCTAATCTCAATCCAATATTAAAAAAAAAATCACATTTTCTACACATCTAATTTCAAAAAATTGCAAGAAAATCGATAGAGAAACCAAAACCTCCTTCTGCCTCGACGTCGTGTCGAGCAAGTCGAGCACCTCCATGTCGATCTGGAGCCCGTACTGCTTCACCGCCGCCGGCTCCCGAAGCTCCGACAACGGAATTAAAGCTTTTAAAAAAAAAATCACAACGAATCGAGTCAATTAAAATGAACTTAACGATTGAAATTCTGAAGGCAGAGCGCGTACGAGATCCAGATTTGGACCACATGGCGTTCTTGGACTCGTGGTGGGCGGCGGCGGAGCGGGTGATGACGTGGACGACGGCGAGGGTGTCGCCGTTGTCGAGGAGGTTGTCGACCGCCCACTGCAGCGCCCGCTTGCTGCTGCTCGAGAAGTCCACCGCCACTCCGATTTTCTTCGCTCCGCCCATCGCAAAAATTCCAACTTGTTTTTTTTCCCTTCGATTTTTTTCAATTTATCGTGATCTTTTTGGGGTTTAAATAAATAGAGCGCTCGCGCTTATTAGGAAATTGGATCTTAAAGCATCTCCAATGGGCAGTGGGCATCTCTATTTTAGAGACATCATCCAATTTAAAACAGAGATAAAAGTGTTACAGGGTAACAGGGAGAGGGGGACTCCAATAGGCCATTTCTATTTTAGAATCTTTGATTTTTTTTTTTTTTTAAATATAATTTAAGTTTTATTTAATATTTTTTGTGATATGAATGTCAGGGCATGTTTGGTTAAGGGTGGAAGTGAGAAAGTGAAGAAGTGAGGAAGTAGTAATAGTTCTTTTTGAAACTTGGGAATTGGTCAGTAAGTTTTTCGGTGTTTGGATGTTATTAGGAAGTGTGGTTTGAAAAATGTTATGTCTTTTCCGATGTTTGGATGGTAATGTGGAAGTGAAAGTGGAAAAGTTGACCACAAAGTGACCGCAAAATAATATTAAAATAAAAATTAATTAAGAAAAATAAAAATGGACTGTAATTAGAATGCAAGTGAGATTTATATGATCAAAAAATTAATTGTTTTATACTACAACTTATTACAAATAAGATTTACATGATCACAAAATTAACTGTAATACTCTGAAAGTGAGGAAATGGTTGTATAAAAGAGAAAAGGAAAAATGATTTTCTTATTTTTCTTTTTCGATATTTAGATAGATAGAAAAGTGAGCAATTATACTTTCTCATTTCCTTACTTCCGCCCACTTCCTTGCAGCCAAACACCCCAGAGATGAAGAATACATGAAGTTCTTTGGGAAAAGAAAACCAAATAGTGTTTTAAAGTCTCCAGAGGACATATCCAAATAGAGGGGAGAGAGAGTGTCCCTAAATATAGTGATGGAGATATGGAGACTAGACTAGCCGTTGCAATTTTGGAGATTTAGCTGTTGTTTAGAGCATCTGCAGGGATTTCCTTGGAGAACTCTTATTTAAGGAGGTGAAGGAGGCTAAGAGATCATTAAGAGGTGATTGGTTCTTTTAAATGTTCCCTCCACCATTTGTTATAATATTTTTTATTTTGAATCAGTTTTTCATTTATTTAATAAATTTGTAAGTAAATTTAATTAAATATTTAATGTATTAATTAATTATTAAATATTAAATTCATATTAATTAATTATTAAATTTTAATAATTAAAATTTGTATGTATTAATCTTGTATTTAATAATATATTACTATTAATTAACTTAATTTATAAATTACTTTATATATTCATTAAATTTACTAAAACCTATAAGAAAAAATAAAAAGTTAAAACGGTGGGGTTGACCTTCTCAAATTAAAAAATATTTGTAGGGACTTGAGTTGAAAAAGAAAAGAGCTCCAGCTCACAAATCGGGCCGAGAAATCCAGCCCCCTGGAGATGGTCTGGCAGTTGCTTCCATTGGATTCTATCGGTCGGGTCAGGCTTCGAGGAAAGAATTGCGCGGTTGTTGCATGTGATAATTTAATGCGCGTGTGGATGCAGCTAGAGAGAGGACAAGGATAATGAATGAGCGTGACAATGAATGAGCGCAGCGATTTTAACGTTAGGTGCATGTTAGGAATGTTCGGTGATGAGAAAGTGGGGAAGGAACAAGGGGTGGTTGGGTTTTGGCCTGGACTTTGTGGTGTTTGTATAGGAGTGGTAGTTTGCTACTGTTTTTAAAGGAAAAGAATAAATTGTTATTTCTGTCTGCAAACTCTTTAATGCTTGTTCAGTAATGACTTTAAGCACAGATTAATACTTAATAGAACTTTAACAATTAAACTGTCTGACAACTATTTGTCAGTGTGGGTTGAATAACTTCGACCCACAGGACGGATCTTGAATGCGCAGTATGGCCTTGTTTCAACAAATTTGGTCTATAAATGTTTTTGAGTAAAAAAAAATTAGTGTGTATATATATATATATATATATATATATATATATATATATATATATATATATATATATGATGTAAGGGGACCGAATTAGGCCTGAAGGATTGAGTTGAGGGAAGATGTGAAGACGAAGATATTAAGGTGGAGGCTGAGAACGAGATCAAGGTGAAGGTCGTATTCAAGACTGAGACAGAGGATCATAATTGAAGGACTCGGGACACCATCCCAAAAGACTAGTCTGTTAGGTGGAGTTGCCCAAATCCTTATAAACCCAAAACCATCCCCACGTCTAGCCTGTTGGCCCAAAGGCCTTCCACTCTAGTTTTGATGATGATTAACTCATGTAGTTATGTTTACTAATAATCTTGTGTTGTTTAAGTTTCAGATCATTAACCAAGATATTAGTTGGTGATTAGCTTCAATAAGGTGTTTAGAAGCTTTTCATGATGATTCCAGGGCCAAAGCGTCAAGATCACACATTGCCTAGCCCATGGATGGAGTTTTGGAGCAAGTCAAGTTGAAGATGAAGATCATCAAGAAGACTTAGGTATCCATAATTTAGATAGTGTGTTTTAGATCCATTTGTAAAGTTTAGTATAGTTGATATGCTCAAGTGCACAACACACAAAAAGTTTTATGTTTTGGATTTGGTTTACATGAATAGTAGATCAAAACAAGTTTACTTTATTTCTATGTATATTAGATGTATTCTAGATATACATACATGCTTTAAACTTGCTAGACAAACTTATTTTGACTATTCTATTCATGTATTGAAAAATCAAGTTTGATAAAAATACAAGTGTTGGTTTTTGATAAACTTTACAAGACTCAAAATGAATTGATATGATTAATATATGTCTTGAAATTTTTATCACAAGTTTGTGTTTCCATATAAAATGATAAAACTATTTTTGGTGATTTTTAGAAGTGTTAAAAGATTTTTAGAAAAATATTTTCCCAGTTTTTCTGACCCAGTTTCTGTTCCAGGCTTCTATTAGTCGACTAAGTCAACTGACCTAGTCGACTAGGCAGAAGTCGGTCGACCGGGTCGGTCGACCGACGTGCACAAATCTGTGCACGTTTGAGGCACTGGGACGGTCGACCGCGCCGGTCGACCGGGGCACTTACAGTGCTCTCTGTTTGTTTCGGTCGACCGGGCCGGTCGACCGCATTGCCCAACGGTCATATTTTCGACCGTTGGCGGTCGACCGGGCCGGTCGACCGTTGCCTGTCAGAGCTGCCAGCTCAGCTCTAACGGCTAGTTTTGTATGGGGCTATATATACCCCATCTCTTCATAGTTTTTGGACAAGTTTTTAAGGGCAAAAATTCCAGACTTTCTCTATTGTTTTAAAAGAGTTTTTAAAAGAGTTTTGAGCCAAAAGAATTCATCTTATTTGTTTTTAGGTTTTTGGAAAAATCAAAGAAAAGAATATTTTGGGAGATTTGTCTTGGTTTTCATTCTATATCTTTTGCAAGAATTTTCCCAAGTGTTTTTCTTTGTTGCTTGTTTTCCAAACACCTAGTTTCCACACTTGAGCTATATCTTCTATCCTAATCTATTAGGATCATTTGTTTTGTGGAAAAAGAAAAGGGAAAGAGGTTTGTGGTTGAAAGAGACCACTTATTGTAAACCCTTGATTTCTTGGTTGCTCCCTCTTTGGTAGAGGTTGAGGTTGTGATTTGGGTTGTTGGTTTGCTCCCTCTATTGTGAGGTGGAGATTGGTGTTACTCCCTCTTGGTGAGGTGAAGTTGGTTGTTGGTTTGTATCCCTCAAGTGTGAGGTGGATTGGTTGTTGTATTTGGCTACGGGCCTACCCCCTCGGTTGTGAGGCGGTTGTTTGAGAGAGGAGTTCGGTACTCCATTGTTGTAAAAATCCTTCTCGGTGAAGGTTCCCTCGGTGGGAGTCCTCGGTGGACGGTATAGTGGATTGGAAATCCTACACGGTGGTGTAGGCGGGGATGTAGAGCAAGGGTGCTCGAATCTCAAAACATATCATTTTGTTTGCATTTGATCCACTTGTCTCTAAACTCTCTCTCTTTACATTTGTGCAAAGCATCATACTTCATTCATATCATATTTGCTTGTGTTGAGCATAATTCATATTGTCATATCATATCTATTTGCTTGTGTTGTGCCTTGCATAATTTACATTGCTATTCATCCTTATTTGCTTGGCTTGCTTGTGTGTGTGCCTAACTTATACTTAACCAACAAGAGCTTCACATAGCACCTCAACCCATTCAAGGGGAATCAAGAGGAGTTAGTCCAGAGCCCTTCACGGGGAATTCGGCTACACTTGTTGTGTTGTATTAAGTTTGTGCAAGATTTGCATTAGCTTCCGCATTTAGCGCACTTAGTTTTGCATTAAGTTTTAGATTAGCACTAACACCTATTCACCCCCCCTCTAGGTGTTCCCTTTTCAATTGGTATCAGAGCTTGGTACTCTGATTTGGTCTAACAACCTAGAGTAAAAGATCCTCATTTTAGGCTAATCTCTTGTTTGCATTTGCTTGTTTGCACACATATAGTTTACCATGGCCTTCATGACCCCACCTATGTATGACCCTTCCAACATTCATGTTTGGAAGATTAGGATGACCGTTTATTTACAAACCCTAGGTCATAAAGTTTATCTTGCTATTACCAAGGAATCCTTCTTTAGTGATCGCAATCATATAAGGGCCAATGCACAAGCCCTAGAGGCCATTAGAAGCACATTATCTAAAGATTATCTTTTACGTGTTTCTAACATTGATTCCGCCTTTGCAGTGTGGAATTTGTTGACAACAACCACCACCTCCGAGCTTCAAGTGCAAATCCAAGAAGAGGAATCTAGTGGAGAGTCTGAGTCACAATGCTTCATGATCCAAGGGAATGACTCCCTTGAGGTACATTCGGAACCCCACTTAGATAGTGATGATTGTGCTAGTTCTTCAAATGATTTTGTTGATCCACATGCTTTGAATGAAGAACTATCCATTGTGTGTGAAAAGTTAATAGAAAATTATAAGATTTTGAAAAAGAAAAGTCTAGAAATTGAAAAAGAAAATAAAAGTTTGCATTCTAGACTTGATTGTGTTTTGCAAGAGAAGGTTGAGGTCTATAATGAAAGGGATTCATTGAGATCTCAATTGGAACTTGTACTAAAAGAAAATGAATTTTTAAAAACTAAAAATGATTGCCATGTTATTTTGAAGAAAAATGAAAACTTGTCTTCTAAAATTAATTTTGTTTTAAAAGAGAACGTTGACTTGAAAATAAAATTATTTCCATTTCAAATGATTTGAATGTTTGCTTAAAGAAAAATGAAGTTTTGAAAAATAAGATTGATGAACATGTTTGCCATGCTAGGGTAGTTTCACCTAGATCACCCCTTGCATGCTCCACTTCTTTTATGATTAAAAATGATATAAATATGTTGAAGAAGAAAATGGATTGTTTGGGCTCCACTATGAGCCAATGTGCTAAGAACCATACACGCTTGGAAACCTTAGTTCGAAAGAAACAAGTTCCATCTTTTATGCATGCACACCCTCCACGGCATACACATGCTCCACACGGACACCATCAACACATGTATGCTCATGTGTACACATTGTGGCCGAAAAGGCCATCTTGCTAAATTTTGCTATGATCGTCTACATGTTGAGAATTTAGCAAAGAAGTTTGTTTGGGTTAGAGAAGGTACTAACCCCCATGGACCCAAAAAGATATGGGTACCAAAGACCACCCCTCCTATTATTTTTGATGTAGGTGTGGGCTCTCACATGACGTGAGAGTGATGGCACCTTGGAGTGGATGCGTTCCGAACTTCATGGAAATCAATTGGATGCATCACTTTCAAGGGAAGATTTGGTGGAGATGACCACCATGTTTTGGAGACAAGGAGAGTTGCCTTCTAGGTTTTGGTAACAATTATTAACTCCTTATTATTGTTTACATGCTTTCATATTGATGTTTTATAGCATGTTATCATTGTCTTTGGATTAGTATGTAAATGCCATGATTATTAGATCCTTGACATACATATATAGTATTTGAGACACACATGCTTGTATGAACCCATTCTTAGTGTTCTCACTTTTGTTTAAGCTATAATGTACATCATGAATCTAATACATGTGAATTTACATAGTAATCATGTTTTAGTTCTATCATGATGATTTCTATATTGTGTTTTGATGCTTCTTGTTAAGATTACTTGTTTAGATGTTAGTTTTCATTAAGACTAGGATTTATACTTGTACATATAGTGGGCCACAAATAAATCTATATATGTTTGAGTTGAATGCTTATTTGAACCCATTAAATATGCTAGTATAGTCTAGTTTTGATGATTCATACATTTTAAACTTGTATTCTCATTTTTGAATTTATTTTATGAGTTTTTCACTTCATGTATATGTTTGTATTGCCAAACTTTAAGATATACATGTATACCCCTTGAGTCATTTGCCTTTCATGCAAATCTATATATGGACTCAATTGTATTTAGGGATATGTATGTATACTTATTGTGTTGACAATTCATACATATACCATGAAATGAAATCTGTTTTGGTGAAGATTTTCTTGATTTTGTGTTTAATTGTTTAACTTCATGTATATGTCTATCTTGTCCAAACTGTTAGATATACATGTTTATCCTTTTGAGCCACGTGCCTTAATGCATATATTTTGTAGACTCGTTGTGTTTTGGATATGTATGTATACTTTAGTTTGTATTAGACATACATATGCCATGAAGGTTAAATAAGTTTTGATGATTTTCGTGTTTTCAATGTTTAAGGAATAATTGAGCTTAATGAAAAATTTTCATGATTATGATATTCACACTTTATATGTACACTCACTTTTATTGCTTGCTCATGTTTTGTTTTCATGAGTCAAAATTGTGCTTAATTGGATTAGAGTGTTGATTTTCATGTGGATTTCTTATTTCATGAAAAACTATTTTGTTGTATTCCTTACTTGAAGGATTTTGTACTAGTTTAAAAGTTTTTCCATTTGACTAGTTCGTATTCTTCAATTTGGTAGTAATTTTCAAACAAAACTACATTTTAAAATCTATTTTTAAAACCCCTACCATCTATGGGCGGATGGATGGGAGATCATGGTCTTGTATGCTTTAAAATGAAAATCATTTAAATCTTGAACCTTGATTGGGAGGTATTGTAATAGGATGTATACACTTGAACTTATTGCTATGTAAATTGGTATCATTGAACTCTTTCAATTGGTATCATTTTGACTTTTGTGTATACTCATATGTTTATTGTGTATGTATATTTTCAATTGGTATCATCTATTGGTGATTGGTACTCATTCTATTTCATACACTTTTATTTGTGCTTAAGATATAAATTTTTCACAAAATCTTATTTATGCTAGTGCTTGAGCTTCAATTTTGTTTCAATTGATTACTTTTAAATTGGTATCAAGCCCATGCATCATTTTAGTTGGTATTTCATAAAGGGGGAGAAAATTTAATTTTGTCTTTCAATTGGTGATTCTTCAATTGGTATTTGTTTCCCACTCCCTTACTTTATGATTGAAAATTTCATATTGGTATCATATGTTTAAATATGAAAATTATTTACAATTGGTATCAAAATTTTGTTTAGACACTCAAAATTTATTATGTTTAATTTCAATTGATATCAAGATGGTTCATGTGTTTTTGCTTAAAATTGGTATCTAAAATTTTTTTTAAGAAAAATACAAAAGTTTTGATTTGTATTGACTATATGCATATAGATTCATGATGAGTGTATCTTGTATTGAATAGCTTAACATCTCTTCGTTATGTGGTACACGTGTGTAGGGGGAGCTTCACATCTCCTCTTATGCATTACATAGTGTGTGTTATGTGAATTAGGGCTTAACATCCCTCTTTCATGTAATGCATATGTGTAGGGAAGCTAACTTAGCGTCTTCCTCTTCATGAATGTATATAGCATATAACATCTATTGATCTTTGTTTATTTTCAATTGATATCAAGATGCTTCATTGACATATTTATCTATTGATATCATGTTGTTTATAGTCACCCCTTATTGACCTTGTTTTTGTTTTAGACAAAAGGAGGAGAACATTGTTTTATTGTTTGGATTGTTTAACCCCTTCTTGATCTTTTTGTTTGACAAAAGGGGGAGAAAAATTTGTTTGATTTGATTTTACTTTGAACCCTTTGTTGATGATTGACAAAAAGGGGAGAAGTATTTGAGTTTATATGCATGTTTTCATTGCTTAAGGGGGAGAAGTATTTGTCTTCCTTGTTATTTATGCATATATGTTCTTGTATTGCAAATAGGAGAAAAAGATTTTGATTTATGCTTGTTGCATGTTTTATCTCCATACTTTCATACATATTCATGTGTTTCATTTCCATATCTTATTATTTATGTCTATGCATGAGTTAAGGGGGAGCTTCTTTGAAGCTTAACTTTAATCCATGCATATATAACTCCATGAGTTTTGTCATCATCAAAAAGGGGGAGATTGTTGGCCAAAGGCCTTCCACTCTAGTTTTGATGATGATTAACTTATGTAGTTATGTTTACTAATAATCTTGTATTGTTTAAGTTTCAGATCATTAACCAAGATATTAGTTGGTGATTAGCTTCAACAAGGTGTTTAGAAGCTTTTCATGATGATTCCAGGGCCAAAGCGTCAAGATCACACATTGCCTAGCCCATGGATGGAGTTTTGGAGCAAGTCAACTTGAAGATGAAGATCATCAAGAAGACTTAGGTATCCATAGTTTAGATAGTGTGTTTTAGATCCATTTGTAAAGTTTAGTATAGTTGATATGCTCAAGTGCACAACACAAAAAGTTTTATGTTTTGGATTTGGTTTTCATGAATAGTAGATCAAAACAAGTTTACTTTATTTCTATGTATATTAGATGTATTCTAGATATACATACATGCTTTAAACTTGCTAGACAAACTTATTTTGACTATTCTATTCATGTATTGAAAAATCAAGTTTGATAAAAATACAAGTGTTGGTTTTTGATAAACTTTACAAGACTCAAAAATGAATTGATATGATTAATATATGTCTTGAAATTTTTATCACAAGTTTGTGTTTCCATATAAAATGATAAAACTATTTTTGGTGATTTTTAGAAGTGTTAAAAGATTTTTAGAAAAATATTTTCCCAGTTTTTTCTGACCCAGTTTCTGTTCCAGGCTTCTATTAGTCGACTAAGTCAACTGACCTAGTCGACTAGGCAGAAGTCGGTCGACCGGGCCGGTCGACCGACGTGCACAAATCTGTGCACGTTTGAGGCACTGGGACGGTCGACCGCGCCGGTCGACCGGGGCACTTACAGTGCTCTCTGTTTGTTTCGGTCGACCGGGCCGGTCGACCGTAGTTGCCCAACGGTCATATTTTCGACCGTTGGCTGTCGACCGGGCCGGTCGACCGTTGCCTGTCAGAGCTGCCAGCTCAGCTCTAACGGCTAGTTTTGTATTGGGGCTATATATACCCCATCTCTTCATAGTTTTTGGACAAGTTTTTAAGGGCAAAAATTCCAGACTTTCTCTATTGTTTTAAAAGAGTTTTTAAAAGAGTTTTGAGCCAAAAAGAATTCATCTTATTTGTATTTAGGTTTTTGGAAAAATCAAAGAAAAGAATATTTTGGGAGATTTGTCTTGGTTTTCATTCTATATCTTTTGCAAGAATTTTCCCAAGTGTTTTTCTCTTTTGCTTGTTTTCCAAACACCTAGTTTCCACACTTGAGCTATATCTTCTATCCTAATCTATTAGGATCATTTGTTTTGTGGAAAAAGAAAAAGGAAAGAGGTTTGTAGTTGAAAGAGACCACTTATTATAAACCCTTGATTTCTTGGTTGCTCCCTCTTTGGTAGAGGTTGAGGTTGTGATTTGGGTTGTTGGTTTGCTCCCTCTATTGTGAGGTGGAGATTGGTGTTACTCCCTCTTGGTGAGGTGAAGTTGGTTGTTGGTTTGTATCCCTCAAGTGTGAGGTGGATTGGTTGTTGTATTTGGCTACGGGCCTACCCCTCGGTTGTAAGGCGGTTGTTTGAGAGAGGAGTTCGGTACTCCATTGTTGTAAAAATCCTTCTCGGTGAAGGTTCCCTCGGTGGGAGTCCTCGGTGGACGGTATAGTGGATTGGAAATCCTACACGGTGGTGTAGGCGGGGATGTAGAGCAAGGGTGCTCGAACCTCGAAACATATCATTGTGTTTGCGTTTGATCCACTTGTCTCTAAACTCTCTCTCTTTACATTTGTGCAAAGCATCATACTTCATTCATATCATATTTGCTTGTGTTGAGCATAATTCATATTGTCATATCATATCTATTTGCTTGTGTTGTGCCTTGCATAATTCACATTGCTATTCATCCTTATTTGCTTGGCTTGCTTGTGTGTGTGCCTAACTTATACTTAACCAACAAGAGCTTCACATAGCACCTCAACCCATTCAAGGGGAATCAAGAGGAGTTAGTCCAGAGCCCTTCACGGGGAATTCGGCTACACTTGTTGTGTTGTATTAAGTTTGTGCAAGATTTGCATTAGCTTCCGCATTTAGCGCACTTAGTTTTGCATTAAGTTTTAGATTAGCACTAACACCTATTCACCCCCCTCTAGGTGTTCCTTTTCATAGCCGATGTGGGACTATTTGTTCGACCCAAATCCCAACAATAATGTCAGCAGGGAGCCAACCCGAACCACAAAACTGGGATGGCCAGGCTAAAACTCTTTCACGCTTAAGTCGACAACAGTTTGAAAAATAAAGATGAGATTATTGTACCAAATAAGATATAGCTAACTTAAAGACATTTTATCGTGTATAGGTAGCTCAGCTGCATTTTGGTTTAGAAGGGTTTTAAAGTTTCGCGTCAATTTGTTGTGGTGGAGATTTTCTGATACGACTAATCGAACGCTCAATTTCACACCACGGGGAGTTAGGTTTGTCTCGCTTACGATTATAAAAATTTCAACACAGAATGTAAGCAAAAATAAGAGATTTTTACATGAAAACTCAAATTGAGAAAAAAAAACGGGAAGGATAGAAGAAATTCACTAGTTTGCCAAGGTTACAGTGAATTTGTAGAGCTATCTAGTGTTTACAATCTTTCTGGCTCAATTGTTTGGATTGAATCCTCTTTTATTCTAGTTCTCAGCATATAAATGCCCGAAGAGTCATAACTGGTAGTGCGGTAGTGCGAATCTCCATAACCGCATGATTTGCACGTTGTGATTCTCTTATAACTGTACAGATCACGGCGGTTGACTTTTGTGATCGACATGCAGAGATATCCGTATCCATCTGTAACGACTATAGCGTTTGAAATATGGGAGTGATCTGACAATGTGATTGACTCCATAGCTTGCGGAATCCCGCTACTGAACTGTATCCAATAGTGAAGGTGGAAGACTTCGTAGTGGGCCTGCGTTATAGGGATAAAGACTCCCGATCCGCAAAGTGCTTTCGCCAAAGTTCTTATCTGGATGAATGACTCAGGCTGAAATGATCTCGGGAAGGCACTCAGACTTTCTCTTCGGTGCTGGCTGAAGTAGTCTCGGGAATGTACTCGGGCTTACCGTTTCGCTAGGGACGATCCTGCAGAACTGAGAAACGTGTTGCGATCCTGATGAAGATCAGACTCGGACCACTACAGATGCCCCTTCTGTCTCCTCCTTTTCTGAGACCCACATAGAGAAGGAGGGGAGTAGACTAATCCATCCTCTGGGATGATCTCTCTCTGAGAATTTATTTGTACTTCGCCGAGGAACAGTCGAGGTGTCTTTGGGGATTGGACTGGACGGGTCATGGCTTGCGGACAGCTGACAAACTAATGAATGAGATCCTGGTGTCATAACGAATAAGATCGTGTGGCATAGACAATTGATATCTGGCTGATTCGATATGCCGTAAATTGCGGGATACAAACCGACTTCTCTGGAGTGGTTGAGAATTTGAATAAGAGACGGTCTGGTATCTTTATCTATAAATAGGGCGGATCCCTAAAAGAAGTCTGCTCATCTTCTCAAGAATTTCTTGCCCTCAAAATTCTTGTTCTAGTTGATAGTGATGTTATTCTTCTTCTTCATCCGATGTAGGAAGGAGAAGGAGAAAGATGAAGATGGTGGAGATGGTTGGCGCAATACTTCAGTCTTCATGATAATCTTGTTGCAAAACATCAGTTTTTGTGACAAGATCTTACTGCCAGGGATGATAGGAGAGCTCTTACTTTGATTTGATATGTTCGTCTAATCTTTGATCAGGTCAAATCAACTCTTATCTTGGTGCTCTGAGATCTTCTTTTCCTGATGGCGGATGAGGTAGTAATGGAGGCTATCCTGGGCAGTGGTGGAGGTGGACTGATCGGTCGCTAATATTGCATACTCGTTGTCACATTCCTATATTTTATCTTAAATAAACTCTGCTATTTAATCATTTTTATCCTTTCAATGATGTAGGCCTTTACTAAATGAAAGAGGAGAGAAAATGAGCCCAAAAGCCCACTATAATTCAGATCAAATCAAAATCAAGGATTAGAGCAAATGTTTAGCTGAAGATCAGAGCAAATCAGAAAGATAACCCAAAATAAAAACTGGTTAAATTCGAATTTTGATGGATCTATTTCGGTTAGCTGAAGATCAGTGATATAGATGAATATAGAGCCCAAACTGAAAATTTATCAGGAAATAAAAGGATGTTCGAGAGATCAGAGGCTTGCGCACCCTGAATGTGGCCATCTGGCCAAATTCAGGCCCCGAAAATGCCACAAATGTCGCGTGTTCGCCGCAATCATTTGAGAAACGGGGAGCTTTTGTTCCCTATCTTCAGACGCTCTCCCCCATTATGTTTTTGCTATAAAAACCTACAAATTCTGAGGCCAGAAGGAATGATTCATGATCGGTCACATATATTGCATATATTGTTGGCCGAGAGGCCTATCACTCTAGTTTTAATGATGATTAACTCATGTAGTTATAGTACTAATAATCTTGTATTTATTTAGTCTCAGACATTTGATCAAGATCTTAGTAGGTGTTTAGCTTCAACAAGGGATTTAAAGTCAAGTTTTGGAACTAGCACATGTTGATTCAAGAGCTTGCGCATCAAGATTGCATCAAGTACTGAAGAGGAATCTAACTCATTGGATCAAGGTTTGGACCAACTCAAGAAGGAGAAGAAGACTATCAAGAGAAGATTTTCAAGAAGACTTGTGTCGGGTTTTATAAGTATCAAGATTTGTTTTTAGATAAGATGTAAAGGATAGATTAGTTAGTGGATTGCTCAAGTTCATATACACTCACACACAAGATTTATATGTGTTTTCATAAAAGAGTTTTTGTTTTAGAAAATACCGGTTTGTTTTTAAACTTCAAAATATATATGTGTTTTATCAAAAATTATTTTAGAGCTTATTGTCAAAAACATAGATATTTCATCATATATGTGTAGTGGATCATATCCATATATATTAAGCTTCAAAAGTGTTTAAAATATCTTGCTTTTGTATTTGGAGAAGTTTTGAAAAAATCGATTTTAAAAAATACTGATTTTTGTTTAAGCCAAAATTTTTATATTACAAAAATAGTTCAAAATGTTTGTAATGTGTTTTGATTTTTAATTAAACATGTTTGTATATCAAAGTATATTAATGAACTTATTTTTGTAGAATTTATGAGAATTTATGAGATTTTATTGAAGGTAAAAGACCAAGTTTTAATCCCTGAAAAATGTTAGACCAGGTCTTCTGCCGGTCGACCGGATGGTCGATCGCGATAGAAGTCAGTCGACCGGTCCAGTTGACCGATGTGCACAGACGTGCACAGCTTGTTTGGCTGGAGGGCTGGTCGACCGACCCGGTCGACCGCCAGAGAGCTCTGCTCTCTGGATTTGACCGCGGTCGACCGGGCGGTCGACCGGCAGAGAGCTTCTGCTCTCTGTATCCAGGTCTTGGTCGACCGGGCGGTCGACCGATGGCACAACGGTCAAAAATCTGACCGTTGGCCGGTCGACCGGGCGGTCGACTGACAGCAGGAATTCCTGCTGAGTTGTCCCCAACGGATAGTTTTTGGAGCCTATTTATGTGGGGCTGTTTTGGGCTGTTTTCAACAAGATTTTTGGAGAGTTTTCAAGCTAGTTTTCCCTACCTCTTTAAGTGTTTATCTCCATTTGTTTTAGAGCTAAAACTTTCATATCAAAAGGAGAGTTTATCAAGAGTGTTTTCAAAAGTGATTTCTTGAGCTTTTCACCACAAAATCTATCCTAGTTTTTCTCACACATACTTGAGCTTTCCATTACCATATCTATCTTGTAGGAGAGTTGTTGTGAGAGTGTTTTTAGGTGATCAAAGTGTTTAGATCACCAAGTGTTCTAATTGTATTTGAGGAGGTGAACTTACGGGTTCGTATTGTTTCGAGTTCTTGTGAGAGCTCGAGGTAGAGGTGCGGCCTCGGCAAGCTAGTGTACTTGTGTGTGTTTGTTCTTGTGGGAACAAGTGAGGGGACTAGTGAGTCCAAGGAGTTCTAATGTGAACTCGTTGTAGGTGTTACGGTACCGAGTGATCCGGTGGGATCAATTCTAATGAAAATCCTTCATAGTGTTGAAGACGGGGACGTAGAGTAAGGGTGCTTGAACCTCGAAACAAATCTCCCTTGTTTGCGATTGCTCTCTCTATCTCTCACTTGTGTTTATATCTTGCATGCTCTTATTGTTCATATTCATTACTTGCTTGATATACTTGTGCTTAAATTGTTATATGCTTGGGATTGTTTGCTCACACTTGTATTCAACCAAGAGAGCCATAGCGGTACCTCAACTCTTATTTAGAGGAATCTTGAGGAGATAGTTCAGAGCCCTTCACGGGGAATTCGGCTACACTATTGTGTTATATCTTGTGTGTTTAGCATAATAATTTTTAGTTTGCATAAATAGTTTTTAATTCCACATTATTCATTATTAGATTAGCTAGTCACATATTCACCCCCCTCTAGGTGATTACAAGTGGTATCAGAGCTTGGTGCTCTTGATTTGGGTCTAGCAACCTTGAGTTAAAGATCCTCATTTTAGCTAATCACAATATTTGTACACACACACACATGGATTTCATGTCACCTCCCATATTTGATATTCTTAACATCCAGACTTGAAAAGTTAAGATGTCTATGTACCTCAAAGCCCTAGGTATTCATGTTTATTTTGTCACTATTAAATATTCTTATCATTTAAATGGCAAATATCTTAAGGCTAATGCAAAATCCATTCATGCTTTAAAGTCAACCCTAAATGATGATTATTTATCTAGGATTTCTAACTTTGATTCGGCTTTTATAGTATGGAACACTATAGTCTCCCTTGGCGAACAAAAACAATACTATGCGGGGAGTGACTCGGATGATGGAAGTGAAGCCTCTAACATATGCTACATGGTCTAAGGGGATACCCCCGGAGGTAAATTCTGAATCCGAGCTTGATGAGGATGTTGACATGTCTTATGATGAGCTTGCTTCATTTTGTCAACAACTTATTGAAAAATATGATTTGCTTAAAAAGGATAATAAGAAATTGAAAAATAAATATGATTCTATTTTAAAAGAAAATGACTCTTTCAAAATAAATTTGCATGTGTTTCAAAAGAAAATGAATTTTTAAAAAATGAAAATATCTCCTTGTCTTCTAAACTAATGATATTTGTGAAAGAAATAAGTCTTTGAAAAATAAATTAATTTGGTGGAAAAAGAAAAAGAAATTGCTTTGAAAGAAAATAACTCCTTGAAAAGAAAAATTATTTCAAAAGAAAAAGAAAATATTTCTAAAAGAAAAGGATTGTTGATTCTCATACTTACCATGCTCTTCATGCTACCTTTGATAAAGATGAGATTAAATTTTTGAAAATAGAATAAATTGCTTGAGCTCAACTCTAAGCAATTATACATTCAATCATAATAGATTGGAAATCTTATTTCAAAAGAAACAAGCTCCATTCATACACATCACCCACGGCATACATATGCACACTTTGCACATCATGATCACACACATTCTCATGTGCATACTAGAGTGTACAGATGTACACATTGCGGCCGCAAAGGCCATTTAGCAAAATTTTATTTTGATAAGGTAAATTCTATAAATTTTGCCAATAACAATGTTTGGGTTCCATTTGATGCTAACCTCCGCGGACCCAAAAGAAAATGGGTACCAAAATTATCACCTTTTGTATTCGATGTAGGTGTGGGCTCTCACATGATGTGAGAAATGTGAGAGGTTTAGTGCCTTGGTGGTGGATGCATGATGAGCTAGATGGACATAAAAAATTGATGCATCACTATCAAATAAGTTTGGCGGGAGGACCACCTTGTTTTGGAGACTTAGAGATTAGTACACATGGTTTGATAACTATCTCTAAACTCCCATTTAGTTTACATGCTTTTACATAGATAATAATTTTAGCATGTTTTGGTTTTCTGCTTCTTGTGGTGAATACTTGTTTAAATGAACTTTTCATTAGAACTTGTGTATATATTTGTACAAGTAGCGAGCAACAATTGATTCTTATTTGTTTGTACCTCATTGCTCTTTTATACTCATTACATGTACATGTATAACCTAGTTTTAATGATTCCTTCATTTATACTTATTTTCTCTATTTTTGTGCATGTTTTGCTTTATGTATATGTTAATTCTTGTCTAAAACTAATAAATATATATGTATACCCTTGAATCACTTGCCTTCATGCAAATTACATTATGAACTCGTTTGTGTTTAAAATATATATATATATTGTTAGTTTTGATAGAACATACATATACCTTGAAGGTTGATATTTTTGTTTTTCATATTAGTTTGATAAAAAGAAATTCATGTTTATTTTGAGCCTTATTGATCATTTTCATGAAAATGTTATTTACATGATTCTTGTTCACTCATATTACTTTTTGTTTACTCATATACAGATTTTATGAGCACATTTTTGAGCTTTATCGATCTTGAGTGACAACCTTTATGTACTTAGCAATGTTTTATGAAATATATATGATTTGGTTTCATGTTTGAAGGATCTTTAACTAGTCTTTTAAAAATTACTTTAACTAGTTATTTATTCTTCATTTGGTAGTATTTTCAAATTTACAACTATTTTTAAATCATTTTTTTTGAAAATTTCTACCCTTTAAGGGCGGATGGATGGGCGACCATGCCTTGTGAGCTTTATTGAAAATCTTTTTAACTTGTGCATGAATAGGAAGGATAGATATGAGTTATACACATGTTTATTCATAGAATTCTATTTTTGTATACTCATATTTATTTTCTATATATGTATGTTTTAAAATCTCAAATAATATCAATTTCTATTGGTATTTTCACACACACACACACATATATGTTTTGATTGTGCTTGATTTACAATATATTTACATGTTTAAAGCACAAATTATGTTTATGTTAAGCTTGACTTAAAATTAAAAATAAATTGGTATCTTTATAAGCTTATGCATTGTTTTCAATTGGTATTTCAATTGACATTTTATTTGTTATCAAAATTTTCAATATATTTCAATATATTTCATTTGGTATCAAAAATACAAAATGTTTTACTTTCATTGGTATCTTAAAATTCTGTTTATTTACAAGCGGTATCTCAAAATTTATTTTGTTAAGAAAATTCAAAATTTTGTTTTAAAGTGATTTCAAAATTATTTTGATTTGAATTGCCTATATACAGGGGGAGTTTAACATCTCTTCTATATATAGATTCATGTTGAGTGTATCTTATATTAAGGAGCTTGACATCTCTTCTTTATATGGACACGTGTGTAGGGAGAGCTTAACATCTCCGCTTATACATTGTATATTATACTTTATGTGAGTTAGGGACTTGTCATCCCTTCTTCTATAATGCATGTATGCAGGGGGGAGTTAACTTTACGTCTATCCTCTCCATGAATGTATATCGTATATACATCCTTCTTGTTTGATTTGAAAAAAGGGGAAGAAATTTTTTTGAGTTTATTTATTCCCCTTTGTTGATGATTTGACAAAAAGGGGGAGAGAAATTTGGAGATTTATATATGCATGTTTATTTCATTTCCTTATTTTATACAAAAGGGGAGAAGGTTTTTGAGAGTTTTGTTTATGCATATATGTTTTGTTTATTCAAAAGAGGAGAAGAATTTGGTGAGTTGATGCATGTTTATCTCCTTGTTTATACATACATTTTTGTTTAGTTTATGCACTTCATTGAATATCTATTTGTATATTATTATGCATGAGTTAAGGGGGAGCTTCTATGAAGCTTGCAAATATAACTCCATGAGTTTTTTTATCATCAAAAAGAGAGAAATTGTTGGCCCAGAGGCCCATCACTCTAGTTTTGATGATGATTAACTCATGTAGTTACAGTACTAATGATTTTTTGTTTATTTAGTCTCAGATATTTGATCAAGATCTTAATAGGTGTTTAGCTTCAACAAAGGATTTAAAGTCAAGTTTTGAAGCTAGCACATGTTAATTCAAGAGCTCGCGCATCAAGATTGCATCAAGTACTCAAGAGGAGTCTAGCTTATTGGATCAAGATTTGGACCAAGTCAAGAAGGAGAAGAAGACTATCAAGAGAAGATTTTCAAGAAGACTTGTGTCGGGTTTTGTAAGTGTCAATATTTATTTTTAGATAAGATATAAAGGATAAATTAGTTGGTGGATTGCTCAAGTTCATATACACTCACACACAAGATTTTTATGTGTTTTCATAAAAGAGTTTTTGTTTTAGAAAATACCAATTTGTTTTTAAGCTTCAAAATATAAATGTGTTTTATTAAAAATTATTTTAGAGCTTATTGTCAAAACATAGATATTTCATCATATATATGTAGTGGATCATATCCATACACACTAAGCTTCAAAAGTATTTAAAATATCTTATTTTTTTATTTGGAGAAGTTTTGAAAAAATCGATTTTGAAAAATACAGATTTTTGTTTAGCCAAAATTTCTATATAACAAAAATAGTTCAAAATGTTTGTAATGTGTTTTGATTTTTAATCAAACATGTTTGTATATCAAAGTATATTAATGAACTTATTTTTGTAAAATTTATGAAAATTTATGGGATTTTATTGAAGGTAAAAAGACCAAGTTTTAATCCCTGAAAAATGTTGGTCCAGGTCTTCTGCGGTCGACCGGACGGTCGACCGCGACAGAAGTCGATCGACCGGTCCGGTCGACCGATGTGCACAGACGTGAACAACCTGTTTGGCTGAAGGGCCGGTCAACCGACCCAGTCGACTGCCAGAGAGCTCTACTCTCTGGATCTGGCCCTGGTCGACCGGGCGGTCGACCGGCAAAGAGCTTCTGCTCTCTGTATCCAGGCCTCGGTCGACCGGGCGGTCAAACGATGGCACAATAGTCAGAAATCTGACCGTTGGCCGGTCGACCGGGCGGCCGATCGACAGCAGGAATTCCTGCTGAGTTGTCCCCAGCGGCTAGTTTTTGGAGCCTATTTATATAGGGTTGTTTTGGGCTGTTTTCAACAAGATCTTTGGAGAGTTTTCAAGCTAGTTTTTCCTACCTCTTTAAGTGTTTATCTTCACTTGTTTTAGAGCTAAAACTTCCATATCAAAAGGAGAGTTTATCAAGAGTGTTTTCAAAAGTGATTTCTTGAGTTTTTCACCACAAAATCATTCCTAGTTTTTCTAACACATACTTGAGCTTTTCATTGCCATATCTATCCTATAGGAGAGTTGTTGTGAGAGTGTTTTTAGGTGATCAAAGTGTTTAGATCACCAAGTATTCTACTTTGTATTTGAGGAGGCAAACTTGCGGGTTCGTGTTGTTTCGAGTTCTTGTGAGAGATCGGTGTAGAGGTGCGGCCTCGGCAAGCTAGTGTGCTTGCGTGTGTTTGTTCTTACGGGAACAAGTGAGGGGACTAGTAAGTCCAAGGAGTTCTAGTGTGAACTCATTATAGTTGTTGCATCACTGAGTGATCCAGTGGAATCGATTCTTGTGGAAATCCTTCATAGTGTTGAAGGTGGGGACGTAGAGTAAGGGTACTCGAACCTCGAAATAAATCTCCCGTGTTTGCGATTGCTCTCTCTATCTCTCACTTGTGTTTATATCTTGCATGCTCTTATTGTTCATATTCATTACTTGCTTGATATACTTGTGCTTAAATTGTTATATGCTTAAGATTGTTTGCTCACACTTGTATTCAACCAAGAGAGCCATAGCGGCACCTCAACTCTTATCTAGAAGAATCTTGAGAAGATAGTTCAGAGCCCTTCAACGAGAATTCAGCTACACTCTTGTGTTATACCTGGTGTGCTTAGCATAATAGTTTTTAGTTTGCTAAATAGTTTTTAATTCCGCATTATTCATCATTAGATTAGCTAGTCACCTATTCACTCGCCCTCTAGGTGATTACATATATATTGTCATATTATCATGTTTTTTATCTAATAAATCCTATTAATAAGTCTTATTTTTCTTTGTTAAATGCAGGCCCATTGCTAAAAGAAAGGGAAGAGAAACGAGCCCAAAGGCCATCAAAATTCTGATTTAAATTAGAATTAATTCGAAATTAGAAGATCAGGGCAGATCGAGGCAGATCAGAGAGGATGAAATCGGTTGAACATCAGTTAAAATGGATCTTTACAAATCAATCGGTTTAAAGCCAGAGTAAAAAGCCATTTCGTCAAAACCAGGAGCTGAGACGGGAAATCTAGAATAAATAAAATAAAGTCGCAAAATATGGGACCTCCACCATTTGGGTGTGGCCACCTGGCCACACCAGGGCAGCGAAAATGCGGCCATAGCCACGTTTCTGCGGCTTTGTTGTGGTTGTTGGGGGAGCGTTTGCTCCCCCAGTCTTCTTACGCCCTCTTCCTTCTGGTCTTTCCCTATAAATACCATTTTCGACAGAGAAGAAGGGAGCGAAGAGTAGGATTAGAATTCTTGTTCATTTTTTAGGATTTTAGGAGTATTGTTAGATAGTTCGGAGAAGTTGTGTCTCCTCTTTATTTTTCAATTTAGACCAGTAAAGAGAGAAGAGTGGAATTGAGTGTGTAATTCATTTTTGAAGTGACAATCTAAGGAGCTTCAACTCGCTTATTCAACTCGACTCAAATTCAGTATGTTTATGTTTGATTTTCATTCTCTTATTCGTTTTCTTTTCATCATGAGTAGCTAAATCATCTTCTGGGCTCACTAATTAATCTCTTTTACCTCCTCTCTCTTGATTGATTTTTATGAAAGCAACTCTTTTGAATCAAAAAACTACCTGAGTTAAACTTCGTTCTTGAAAGCATATGAGGATGTCTTTATTTTAAACTTGGACTTTCAAAGCACAAATCTTTTTAAACTATTTTTATTCCATACTTACTTCTTCGCGCTTGATGGTTTAACATTCTCTTTTTAATGATGTGTTAAGAAAGGGCTTAAGATTTAAACCAAAACCATCTTATTTGTTTTACTTGGATATTAAAAGAAACTAAAGTTTTTTTCTACGATAAAAGTGATGCACCCAAATGTTCTTGAGATAAGTATGTAGTTGAGTAGAAAATTAGTGAGCCCTGATCTTTTTCATAATTTAAATCACATCACTCTCAAATTATTTTCTAAAAGATCATCTTCTCCAAAGCCTTCTCCAAATTTTAAATTTTTCTTTAAATCACTTTCCTTCTCTCCATTCTCTTTTCAACTAAAAAACAAACACCATTCTTTGCTTTCTAAACAAAAACACCGAAAAGTTTTCATTGCATTCCTCCTTGTGGACACGACCCGTTAGCCCAAAACTAGATGGTCATTCTTATCACTTTCGATCAATTCAGCAGAGAGTATAGGCAACTCTTATGGGCTATGCGCTGACGCTGATCGCCTCCACTTCAAGGTAACATCGTCACCAAAGATTCAAGGTAAGTATTTGACCAAAAGGAGGTAAGTATTTCTTTTTGGTTTTCTTTTTTTCTTTTAATCTTTTAGTTTAAATCACTTCCAATCACCAATTCTGTTTTTTTTACTCTTTTCATTTGTTTTCTTTAACTAAATTTTCTAAATTTTCAAAGTCACCATCTCCTTCTATCTACCACCTTCACAAATTGACATAGCTTTTTCCTCTTTTCTTTCTAAAGAACAAAGAAGACTTTTAACCATCTTTTGTGAAATAAAAGAGAAATTACTAAAAGCTTCCATCGCTAGTCCTTCCTTGTGGATCACGATCTGTGTAGCCACTTACTATAGCGGTAGTACTGAGAACTTGCACACTTCTATTCTTAAATTCTTAAATTTTGTATTTTCATGCAGGTAGAAACTTAATCAAATTTGGCGCTGTTGCTGGGGAGGGACGGTAAGTAACTCTCTTTTTATTTACTTGTTTTGATTAACTTTCTTCTCTGTTCTTGGTGTGCAGGTTTAACATCAAGAAAATTTTTCCTAGAATGGATAAATAAGTAGTCCTGGACTCTGCTCAAGAAAGCAGAGCCCAGAAACCCTCAGATTTATCGCATTGTCGCGGCAATCTGAGTGAACTACTAACCTGTATTTTTTTGCAGGTTGGTTGAATTGCAAAGTTTAAGTTTGTGTAACTATTTATTTTTGTTTAACTCACTATACATACTTTTCTAACCTCAACAGTAAATTATTGCTTGTAAATGCTAAAAAATGTTTAGATTTGCATTTAAGCACGTGTCTATTTCGTTACATTTTCTATTTACTATTGAAGAGTGCTGGAGCCAATATACGTATGCATAGCGTATAGTTTAGGAAACATATTTTGAGCGATATATATTATACTTTTCTGCTATATACTTGTACACTACACTAAACTAAATTAAGGGCTTGTTATAAACAAGATAAGGTGGGAAAGTCATTACCCTCCCTTAACCTACAAACAATCTCCTCACTTACTAATCCAAGCCTAACTTAAAACTGAGTAGACGATGGCCCTAGGGACATCTCGGACTCAAAATGAGACTGATCTAAGGGAGAAGTTGATTAGAATTTGATTCTTGTCAAATTGGAGTCTAAGGTTGGGGATTGAAAGACGAAATCTCAAAGAACAGTGGTTTGGCATAATTAGGCATGTTGCTTAGGCACGAATACCTCCCACTGGTCTTACCCCTACCTGGCGATTAACTTATGGTCAGATTCTATAATATACCCCATGTAGATAGTCTAATCAGTTAGAAGTCGTCTAGGTCTAAGGTCTACCCTAATTTAGGCTAGATTTTTCTTTATTTGTTTGTTTGTTTATTTGCTTGTTGTAATACCCTTATTCTAGAATATGTATCCTTTTACAATTTTCAACGTTTTGATCGTACATGTCATTTCATGTACGTATTTTCTTTTGTTTGACCCAAAATTTTTACACGAGACTCTACACTGACACTAAAGTCTACCCTAGAAACTTCATAATTTTTCTTTTTAAATAATTATTTAATTAAATATTTCTCCCTCCTTCTATTTTTTCCTTTTTTTTTCTTCTCTAAATTAATTTCTTTTCCCATTTTCTTCATTTTAATTTTTATCTTATTCCATGGGATATTTACACATAACCCTCAACAAATCTATATTTGCATTTTCATTTCTTTTTCCTTTTCTTTTTCCTTTTATTTTTCTTTTCTTTCTCCATTTTTCTAGAAGCTTCCTTGGTGGCTTCTTAAATAAGCTTCTCCCCCTCTTCCTTAACCTCTCCCACACTTGCCCAACCATGGTCGGCCCTTCTCCATCCTCCCTCCATCTTTCTCTCTTTAGAAAATCACCAAAAACTCCTCCAAAAATCTTCTAAAAATCATAAAACACTACCATCACCTCCTATAACCATTCTACCACCACCACAATCTCTAACTACCTTTCATAACTCCCCTAAATTTTCTCTTATTTTTTCTCTCTCTAAAAAGCCCTAAAACACTATTTTCTCTCTCCTCTCTCTAACCTCGCTCTAGATTTCTCTCTCCTCTCTCATCCTACTACAGGCCGACCACCTCCCTATAGCCTCCTCCATGTGCTCCTCCAACTCTCATATTCTTTTCAAATTTTTTTCTCTCTCTAAAAACCCTAAAAACTCACTCTCTCCCCTCTCATTTTCTGTCTTTAGAATTCTCACACCCTGTCTACTTTTGTTTAGGCCGCCAGCCACCTAGGCCTTCTCCACCTTCTCCTCTACCTCCTCCACCAATCTCACATCCAAAAACCCTTTCTCTCTCCTCCAATACCAAAACACTAATTTTCTCTCTAGATTTCTCTCTTCTTTACATTTTCTCTCTCTAAAATACCTCTCCACAACTCCCTCCTTCCTCCTACAGTCCAAGCCAGCCCCTTGGCTTCCCACATGCACACACGTGCACATGTGCACGTGGTATCGAGTATTTTCCCAATATAGACTGAGTACTCTTCTCTTATTGCATATGTGCACATATACATTTGTACACTTATATTTGTACACGTGCATTCATATTTCATGTTCTGTGCATTTTTAGAAATTTTCTATAATTTTTAAAATTTATTTGGGCATTTTCATGAATTTCTTGCATTTTAGGAATTTTCTGTATATTTTTAAAAATTTTCTGTGTATTTAGAGATTATCTATGTATTTTTAGGATTTTTCTATGTATTTAGAAATTTTCTAAGTATTTATATGTATTTTTTGTGTATTTAGAAATTTCCTTTGTATTTTTAGGATTTTTCGTATTTTTCTGAAATTAATGTGTTGTTAGGAATTATCTGTATTTTTGGCATTTGGGACTAACAGTGGTGCAGGTTGCAGGAGAAGACCCTCGGTACAAACTTTCCTTCAAGGGTTGGCTGTCTCGGAAGACCCCTCTTGGTTATTTAAGGGCAACCGGCCATCGCCACTGCCCACTACCAGTAGGGTTTCGTGGTAGCCGGAGAAGGAGGTTCTATGCCTCAGATGCTCTTTCTGTTCTAGAATATCATCTGAGAGACCGCTTTGCAGGTCACCCATTACCTTCAGGTTTCATGGTGACTGGGGTCAGAGGGTTCACCCACTCAGCTCAGGGACACTGTGTTATGACTATAACTGTTGTTATTATTATATTTTTTATTATGTGTGGTACGTTATCTTTTGCAGATACCCACTTAGCCTTCTAGCCTTATCAGACCTATGGTCTCTCTTGTGCCCACTTCCCAAAAGGGAGTGCGCTTAGACCGTTCGAGGTCTCTTGGCTTCATCTGGTTGGCGTATTTAGCGCTCAGCGTTTTATTCACTAGACTTGCTTAGGCTGAACTCTGCTGGATTTCAGACTCACAGTCTAAGCCGAGTCCTCTTGTAGCTCCGCCTAGCGCTTTAGTGATTAAACACTGCTCGCTGATTGTACCCCCAGCATTACTTTGCTCTGCTTGTATGTGCATAGATATAATATCCCTGGTCTAATATACTATATTTTTTCTAAAGTATTTATTTTATTTGATTATTTTATTATTATTTGTTAACTTGATTTATAGTACAAATTATTTTATGATAGTAAATGGCATTTTAGCCTTATATATTTAGCATTATTAAGTATTATTATTTTAATTACTAGCTAGTATTTTTCTCATTACTATGTTATTATTATTATTGTAGTGCTATTATTGTTAATATTGGTATTGTTATTATTCTTATTGTTATTGTATTGTTTTAGTCATTATTATTAATGGTAGTATTTTTATCAAGTATTATTAGAAAATGTTTTTAATGTTTAAAATTTTATTCTTATTATTAATACTATCTCTTTTTGATTATTAGTATATATTATTACTGTTATATTATTCATATCTTTTCCTTTTCCTATCTCATAACTCATTACCATTGAGATCCTTACCCAGTAACCCAAACCTAATCTCTGTAACCCTATCTTAATTTAAATCCTAGAGCCTAACTCTTAATTCAAATCCTATCTAATCAAACTTTTATTCTAACAAACCAAATCATAATCTCAACTAATCCTAATCTAAATACTAACAAAAATCATATCTATCTTAACTTACACAAATCTAAATCTTATTTTCAAAATTATAACCTTAATTAATTCTATCTTAAACTACTCAGTCAAGCAGTTTGAACCAAACTGAAATTTTGATTTTTAAAATTCCTAATAATCTATAAAAAGCCTAAACTAATTCTTTTCTACCTCAAAAGAGAAACCATGACCCAACTCTTCCCACCTCCTTCTTTCTTTTCTCCTCAAGCGGAGTATGAACAAAAGGGATCTTGAAGTGCAGAGGTTGAGGAACATGATAGGGGAGATTAAATCCAAGTAAGTAATCTATCTTTTCATAATTTATTTGATATAAAAAGATTATTGAACACCATGTCTACACCATGATCTCCATGAATATTTTTATACATCAAAACTAAACCACAAATCCAACTAAACAAAAAATACATGTGAAGAGATATATATATATATATATATATATATATATATATATATATATATATATATATATATATATATATATATATATATATATATATATATATATATATATATATATATATATATATATATATATATATATATATATATATATATATATATATGAAAGTACACCTAGAGGGGGTGAATAGGTGTAAGGCTAATCTAATGACAAATAATATGGAACTAAAACTAAATGCAACACACTTAGTGTAACCAAAGAGTGTAGCTGAATTCCCGGTGAAGGGCTCTGGACTATCTCCTCTAAATTCCTCTAAATAAGAGTTGAGGTGCTATTTGAAGCTCTCTTGGTTCAACACAAGTGATGCACACACACAAGGAATACCAAGCATATAAGTATGAATGAACAATTTGAAATGATGCAAGGTACAATATAAGAGAGAGTTAGAGATAGTGGATCAAACGCAAACACCGAGATATGTTTCGAGGTTCGAGCACCCAGCTCTACGTCCCCGCCTTCACACAGAAGGATTTCCACTATAGCATCCACACAGGACTTCCCACACAGGGAACCTCCACTGAGGATTTGGGCAAATACAACTTGGGAGTACACAACTCCTCTCTCAACAAATACAACCTCTCACTAGAGGCTAGGCACAAAGCTAACACAAGATCAACCTCTCACTAGAGGGATACCAACAAACTCAATCACCTCTACACTTAGAGAGATGACACTTAGCCAAACAAATATCAACCTCACACTTGAGGGATAAGGCACAAAGCCACAACTCCACCTCTTCACCAAGAGGGATACCAACACAACCTCCACTATCACGTCTCACTAGAGGGATATCAACACAATCACCTCTTACTAGAGGGATATCACAAAGTATGGAAGGTTTTACAATTCTTGGTGGTATCAACAACCACAAACTAATTTTCTCACAAAATAGATCCTAATAGATAGGATAGATAGATAGCTCAAGCATGAGAAAAACAAAGAGTTTGGAAATTAAAATCACAAAGAAAAACTCGTGGAAAAACTTCTAGAATAGCTATAGAAATGAAAATCAAAAACCAATCCCAAAAACTTCTCCTTTTCTTGATTTTCTAACCCTTTTAAAAACAAATAAAGATCAAATCTTTTGGCACTAAAACTCTTTTAAAAACTTACTGAAAGATAGAAAATTTTGCTCTTGAAATTCATGGAGAAAACAGCTCAAGAATGAGGTATTTATAACCTCCACAAAATTCTACCCATTGCAATCTGGAAAAGCCCAGATTGCCCCTCCGGTCGACCGGGCGGTCGACCGGCCAACGGTCATATTTATGACCGTTGAGCCACCGGTCGACCGGCCGGTCGACCGGACACTGGAAAAGAGAGCAGAGCTCTCTACCGGTCGACTGGGGCCATTTCCAGAGAGCAGAAGCTCTCTGGCGGTCGACCGGCCTCCCAGCCTGGGCTGCGTGCACGTTTGTGCACGTCGGTCGACTGACTTCTTCCTCGGTCGACCGGCAGACAGCCTGGTCCAATAATATAGGGATTAAAAACTTGGGTTTTTGCCTTTGATTAAATCTCATAAAATACACATAAATTTCACAAAAATATGTTCTTATAAGATCTTTGAAATCCAAATATGTGTGATAAAAATTCAACACATATTTTAAACAATTTGAACCATTTTTGTGTTCTTGAAAATTTGTCTTAAACCAAAAACCGTATTTTTCAAAACTTGAATTTTTGAAATGAAAAACCAGTTTCTCCAAAACATATGTAAATACAAAAACATGATATTGAAACAACTTTGAAGCATATTGTATATGGATAGAATCCAATATACATGAAAGATATTATATCTATGTTTTTGACATGAAATCCAAAAATAAGTTTTGTTTAAATATAAACTCCAAACTCATGAAATAGACTATCAAAATAAGTTTTTCTAAATAGATGAAGCATAGATGTATATAGATCAAATCTAATATACATTAAACCATGTAAACTTGTTTTGATTCTATCTATTCATGAAAATCATATATATGAAAAACCGAAACCGGTTAAACCGAAAACGAAACAAATTGAAATTTGTATGTGTACTTGAGCATATCAATACTATCTAATCTTTACACAAGATCTAAACAATCTTAACTAAATAAACCGATGTCTTCTTGTAGAACTCCGTCTCCAAGTCGACTCGATCTAAACGTGATCTACCGAGCTTGACTCCAACCAAGTGCTAGATGTGAACTTGACGCTTGAGCTCTTGAATCACCATGTGAAGCTCCAAAAGCACCTTTGTTGAAGCTAATCACCTACTAATATCTTGATCAAATATCTGAAACTAAATATCACAAGATTATTAGTAAACAATAACTACATGAGTTAATCATCATCAAAACTAGAGTGAAGGGCCTCTGGGCCAACAATATCAACCCATATTTTAATTTAAATATTTTTGAGAATTTTTACCACTATGGATTTCAATAAAAAAAACATGGAGTGCCCTGCTTCACAGACTAGTGGCTGGTTTGTACAGCCCAAGCCCAGGCCGGCCTGGCCGAGGCCTGCCCTGGGCAGGGCCGGCCCAGCCCGGCTAGGCCAGGGTTGACCTGGCCAGGCCTAGGCCAGGCCAGCTGGGCACAGCACAGGGCCCTTGTGCCCTGTTAAAAAAAAAGAAAAAAAAAGAAATCTCCAACCAGGCCTGGACCTGGCCTGGTCTGGCCTGGGCCTGGGCTGCTGCATTACAAAAAAAAGGAAAAAAAAGAAGAAAGGAAGGAAGAAAGAAAAAAGAATTGCACAAAAATAATTAGCTAAAAATATTCAAAAAATGGAGAAAAATATAAATAATAGTCTACAATACTTTTACTTTCTATAATAAAAATTTTAGACTAATACCAATATAAATTAACTCAAACCACCCATTTAAAGCCATTTTTCTTAATGGTAAGTTCGTACTCATTAAGTATTTTAATGGTTTAAAGCCTATTAAAAATCTAACAAAAAATTAGAAATTTGTTCAAAGTAAATCTACAAAATTCATTAGACCCAGACGACCATATTCCTAACCCCCAAACTAATTAATCAAAATTAAACTCCTTATAACTACCAAGTAAAATACCTTTTTAAAAATCTAACAATTTCTATTAAAATGAACTATGTAGATTTGTCGGGGCCTTATGATTTCAGTGCTTTAGACTTGGGATCGAGTTCAGGTGAGTGTTCTTTTCTTCCTTCAGTTAAACAAGAATTTTATAATAAATGATTTTATATTGTTGTGTATATATGTTACTAAAAATTTTTAAGACGATATTTGTGAGTATTTACTCTTGTATTATTTTCTCATTCACCATTGTCATATGTGTGTGTGTGTGTGTGTTACATGCTTTATTTCATGTGACCATCTACTTTATTTTACCTTTATGAGTACATGTATCATTTTATGGGATAAACTGACTTATTTTACTAGTGTGATTACATGTATTCCTTCATGAGACATCGGTGAGTACTCATCCTACTTAGTTCATATGAGTGTTTATCAATATCATTACATGTGTGGAGGATAATTATTTTTGATTCTAGGTTAGTTGTCGTACACCTTAGACTATGACTTGAATTGATTTGAGATTGGCCCAATTCATATTTGTAGACTTATTTGAGGTATTTATCGGATATTTATTTGATGATACTTCAGACGAGAATTCATTTAGACAATAAAGATGGATTAAATAAGATGTACCTTATTTAGGAGATTGTTTTCTCTTGATGCTTGGATTTTAACTTGAGATTTATATGAGATCTTGATTCGCATTCAGATGAGATCAATAATAGCTGGGTTCTGATCATATAGAAGAATACCTTACCTTGATTTTGGTCTATCACATAATACTGATTTTGGATAATTAGTTGCAAGTATTTTATTTGGATATATTCACTGATAAATTATCTGAGCAATGATATTTATTGATATCGAGGTTTGAATATAGAGAATTTCTAGATTTCATGTAGCTTGAGAATGTCCCACTCCTTAGTTATTATCTTGATTGGGATTGGAACTATTGGTGATGTAACTTAAAGTATAATTATATTTAGATCTCAGATTTGACTGGTTCAGATGGTAGTTATACGAGTTGATATCTGAGTGACATTATCAGTAGATTTGATTATTCTTATTGATGGTAAAATAGGTGAGAGTTTGGTTAGATATTGATGATTGATTAATTTAGAGATTCTTTATTAAAAGAACGAGATATTGGACTTGTATTTGTTAGTAGACTCGATTGAGTCGGAGTTGACTTGGGCCGAGGAGTAGGCGTAAATTGCTTTGACCTGACCTGGTAGCATGTAGAATTTCTGGATCTTGTATTTAAACTTAATAGAAATGAGAGTGTATGATGGTCTTAATTAAGATTAGATAGTGATGATTGGTTGGATATAGATGAGTATGTATTTTACATATTGGAACTTGGATATATCGATAAATTTGAGGATCTGAGTTGATTAAATATTTTGCCCAGATTATTATATTCATGCCAGTTCTGAATATCATGATTTACCTGAAGAACTTGACTGATTATACTCGGCATCTACCTGATAACTATAATGTCAATGTTACCATAATTGTTGAAAAAATATTGTATACGGTTATAACACTCTCATGTTATACTTGTTACATGTCCTGTTATACCAGTATCATGTTCACTGGCACTATATATCCTGTTATACCGGTATCCTAATTATACATGTTGACATTATTACCCACCGAGTTATCCCAGTGGTCTAGGTAACATGCACATTAAATAATCTTGATAAACTAATAACATGACATTAAATAACTTACACTGGGATTGAAAAAATTGGTGGAGGAGACGTCTGTATTTTGGGTGGACCTAGGATATAGGTGCGCAGCCGAAAGAGAGTTCCACTGTAGGGTTTCCGAGGGTGACTAGCACCCCGTCCTTTTCTTGTTCCTATTATACATGTCCTTGATTACCTTATGGTAGGGCCTGCTTCAGCGCCAAGAGTCTGGACCATGGTCCCGGGTATGTACGGGACGCACCTAAAGTATGGACAATATCTCCAACTGATCAGTTTCAATAACTTAGGACCTCAATTGTCATGTGTGATAGGCATAGTATGGGATGCGTCTATTACATGTGGCAATTGGTGTTCACTGACATAATAATAATTATAAACTGTTCATAATATACTGTAATTCATTGTCTTTGCCTGATATATGTATTTTGGACACCCAATGATACACCCGACTTGATTGGACATCTGACTCTAGTACTGACTGACTCGCTTGCTTGATATATAGATCATGATAGACACCTGATTGGATACCGGACTGGACATATACTCTACTGTGTGCTATCCACATTACTGTTTATTTGCTTTATTCATGTCATTTCTTATTCCAGTATATAAATTTTCTTTATCTGCTCACATGTTATAAGCACATGCACTTTCCAGTTTATTCTTATACATTCACTAGGAGTTCTGACTCTCTGGATTTGCATATCCGATATGTGACTATTTTTTACTGATCAGATTTTTGGAGAGGATCACAAGCATCTTAAAGAGTCAGAGTTCTCTTACTCGATCATTTTTTCTCAGTATTTTCTGTCTCTTCTTTATTCCATCATGCTATACATTAGACTCATGCTTATTTTATTTTCTTTTCATATGTCATTATGTGTGGATGTTTATATGTGACATTGCAGTGATATTAATTTACTATAGTGATTATATAGCTTATATCACTTTTGGCTTAGCGTATATGCGTGGGGTATTTTTCTCGCGTATATACGTCGCTGACTCTCGTCGTGACTCCGTTTCCACATATTTTGGGAAGCGGACGTGACAATAGCTAAAGTGCTGCTTTAATACTATTGACTGGATACTGATACCGATATTATTGATACTGATATTGATATTGCTACTACTATTTGACATGAGTTACCTGACATAATCTTTGTTACTGACACTAACTATTGTTACTGATACTTACTACTTGACATTACACCTGATATATGGATATTGACTACAGAACATATATTGTTACTAAACGGTACCATAACTCTTGATCTACTACATTAACTCTTGACTGAATATAATACTTGAATCATGATTATCGTTTTATGGGGAATCACTGCTAAATCCTGATACATGATACTCATGTTACTATTTTGGTATGTGGAACTAAGTGCCACGTGAAACAACACGGGGGATCACCTTTAGAATCCCATACCTGATGTGTGGAGCTAAGTACCACGTGGAACAAAGTGCCACATCACATGTCCTAGTAATGGGGGCCACCTTTAAAATCTCACATCTCCTTATTACTGTACTCCTGATACTGTGTTCCTATTTTTCCCCGTAAATCGATATCGTGAAACTGAACTGGAAATAATCTTGAACATCTCTAATAATGATATAACTTACACTGGGTCGGGGGAAAACTAATGGACTTCAATACGTATGTTTTCATAATGACTCAATATTGTAACTACTGTAGAGAACTATGTGAGGCCACAAGAGTTCTTATGGGGTGTAATGGCACCCTGATCTGATCATATTGTTCCTGATACTATTAGCACCTAGCGGTGTGAATTAGAGGCCATATCTAATCACGTGAGACCATTGTCCCGGGAATGCACGGGGCCTATTATGAACATGATACCTTGATTTCTCATCAATTTTTAATAACCAACCTCGGATTACTCATATGTGAATGTATGTGAACTGGGACGTCAGGGCACATACCTAGACATCCGAGTAGGACGAGTCTTAATAATAATAACATTTCATTAATTTAACTCATGTGCTGATCATAATTTCATAGACGTGACCTAACATGACAACTGAAATTACACCTAGAGGGGGGTGAATGGGTGTAAGGCTAATCAAATCAAAATTCAATGCAAAATAAAAATGAGATGATGCAAACGATCACTCAAAACAAGATTAGAAGCCGCATACCCCGTGAAGGGTTCTGAACTTCTTCCTTGTGATTCCTCTAGATAAGAGTTTGAGGTGCTCAATCCAATCTTGTTGTAAGAGTATAGATCGTTAATAAATGAATGAAAATAAAGTAGAGAGGAAAGACAAGAAATCAATCGCAAACAAAAATATTTGTTTCGAGGTTCAAGCCACCGCTCTACGTCCCCGCCTTCGTCACCTGAAGGATTTCCAATCCACTAGAACTTTCCACCAAAGGAATTACAACCACTATAGAGTACACAACTCCCCAACACACTCCTCTAGTTCAAAGGTAGCGTAGCAATAATTACAATAAGCACTGGGTGATTAAAAGACCACAAACTCTCTCTTAAAAAACTTTCTTTACAAAAATCTTAGAGAATAATATATAAGATTGAAGCTCAAGGTTTTGTAAGTGAAATTTAAAAAAGAAGAGAGATTTTCAGAACCAAAACTTGAAGAGAATTTCAGAGAATAAAACACAAAAACTGAAACAAAAACTTTTTCTTAAATAAGTATAAAATTTTGAATCTTTCAAATTGTTGTTATGAAAATTTCTACCCTAATGACCCTTTTGTATAGGATTTAGGAAGAGTAAATACAGAAAACTTTTACCTAAATAAAAGAGGAAGAAATTTACCCTCTAATATAGTTAACCACATTTTTTAAACTTAAACACGTTTTAAAAACATGTTAAAAATCAGCCTATCGAAAATTAGCAATTACTGCCAATCTGGCAGATTGGTCAACATTGAGCACATTTTTCAGACTGCAAACGTCCAAATTCAAAAATAAGTATATAGGAATAATTTGTAGATATTTAAGTCTAAATTATACTGTAACTTGAATCAACTTAATATCATTTCGGAGAAGAAGGTTATCAATAACATACTAACAGGTGTCAAATTAGAAACTGTAAACTATTATCAGAACAAGAACAGAGTTCAACTAAATATTTGACATCCTTAATATTTGAATCCGAAAACGATTATTAAATAAGAAATTTAGATCTAAAAGTTAGCTTTGAAATTCAAGTTAAATCATGTTATTTGAATATAAGAATAAAAAGTTATGATAAGAAATGTAAAAGGGTGTCAAGCAGATCAGCAGAACAAAAACTGGTTCAGATCCAAAACCCAATATATGTACTTGAAACCTAAAACCGGTTAAACTGAATACCAAATGTTTGAATTTGTGTGTGTGTATTTGAGTTTCAAGTGTATATATTATTCTTTAACAAAATAAATTATATGAGTCTACAAGCAGGAGTCTCTGATAGTTGATGTTGAGCAACGTTTGAGTTAGACCCTAATATCCCATGCTTGAGAACTCTTGAGCCATCAATACCTGTATCAACCTAAAATTCATTCTTGAACTTTTATTAGTACCAAATAGCTTTTATATGGTTTGTTCTCATCAAAACACATAACCCGGGGATTGTAACCTTTGGGCCAACAATCTCCCCTTTTTGATGATGACAAAACATATAAGCTGTAAAGCAAGATATAGGAATGAGACAAAAACTCCCCCTCAAATGATGCTCTATAATCAAGTATAAAACATGAAACATGAATATATAAAAATTATATATGAGATAAACATGTACAACACATGAAACCATAACATTAAACCACAAATACTTCTCCCCCTTTTTGTCATACATCAAAAAAGGTTAGGAAATAACCAATAAACAATATATGTATAAACAAGATATAAACATGCATATATCCATATGTAAACTCAAATATCTCTTTTCCTTTTTGTCAATTCATCAACAAAGGGGCCAAAAAACAATCAATTGTCATATCATTAAATCTTAAAGACCAAAACTTAAGTTTTTTTTTTATACCAATTTAAATTTTTGATAAACATATTGATACCAATTAAAAATATTGATACTAATTAAAAAAAATTTGATAAAAATATTGATACCAATTAAACAATATTAATACCAATTGAAGGTAAAAACCAAATTTTTGGATAAACACTAAAATCATTTTGCAATAAGGATACCAAATAGAGAATAATACCAATTTAAGATCATTGATACTAATATTGAAAATGTTAGCATATATCAAACCAAAGTATTTTACATCATAAATGCTGGGAGTAAGATACCAATTTGAAAATAAAACTGATACAAATTGAAAATACAACCAATACCAATTTTACATAAAACTGATTTAAAAACAATAATTTTCTCCCCCTTATGAAATACTAAAAGAAACAATGCATAAGCTTGTAATAGATACCAATTAAAAATAATTGACATGATGAACTAAATCAAGCTTAGCAAACAAAATTTGTGCTTTTTCAAAAAAAATGTAAAGACATGTGAAACAAGCACAATCAAATTATATATATGTATGTATGGATATACCAATTGAAATATGAGGCATATATATATATATATATATATATATAGAAACACATATGAGTATACAAACATATGAAATATCAATTTTGATACCAATAGAAATATAATGAGAATCAAGTGTATAACTCATACCTACCGCCCTTATCATGCACAAGTTTAAAAGATATTCAAGAAGGGTATACTAGGTATGGTCGCCCATCCAACCTCCCTTTATATGTAGTGGTTTTCGAAAATCATGATTTGAAAGTAAATAGGCGTAGTTTGAAAACTCTACCAATTGAAGAATAGAAACTAGTTTTAAAGATATTTTTGAAAACTAGTAAGAAATCCTTCAAAATATGAAACCAAATCTAACATCCCATAAGGACATGAAAATCATATAATAATTGACAATCAAAGTCTATAAAGCACATATATGCTCATAAAAACAAAGTCATGAGTAAACACCAAATATAGAGTGAAAGAATTATGTAACCAACAAAATCATGAAAATAAGGCATTTAAGATCAAATCAAATTCCGTTACAAACATAAAAAGCATAAAAGTTTAATTTTCATCAAAACAAAACAAACTTTAAGACATATGTATGTTTTATATAAAATAGAGTATACATACATATCCAAACATAAACGAGTCCACAACAGTATATTGCATGAAGGCAAGTGGCTCAAGGATGTACATGTATATCTATTAGTTTAGACAAAGTAATATATACATGAAGCTAACACATTATCATGAAATCATGTACAGAAATAGAAAATACAAGTGTAAATGAGAGAATCAACAAAACTAGGCTATACAAGTACATGTAATGAGAATAAGTGAGCAATGAAGTACAAACACATAATAACCAAGTGTAGCTCACTACTTGTACAAGTATATACACAAGTTTTAATGAAAACTATATTTAAACAAGTAATCAAAATCATGAAGTACAAAACCAAGCACATAAATCAAAACATGAATCTAAACATGATTAATCATAATGAGCATTGAAACCAAAACATGCTAAAAATATTTATATGAAAACATGTGAATAAAATAGGAGTTAGAGATTGTTACGAAAACCAATAGGGTAATCTCTTAGTCTCCAAACTAAGGTGGTCCTCCCACCAAACATCCTTGAAAGTGATGTATCCAATGTAGTGTCCATTAAGCTCAAGTGCATCCACCATCAAGGCACCATTACTCTCACGTTAAGTGAGAGCCCACACCTACATCAAATACAATAGTGTTGGCCCAGTGGCCTTCCACTCTAGTTTTGATGATGATTAACTCATGTAGTTATGTTTACTAATTATCTTGTGATGTTTAGTTTCAGATCATTAATCAAGATATTAGTTGGTGATTGCTTCAACAAAGGAGTTTTGAAGCCTTTCACGTGGTGATTCCAGAGCCCGAGCATCAAGATCATGTTATGCTCAACAAAGGAGTTGTTTGGATCGAGTCGACTTGAAGATGGAGATCGTCAAGAAAACTTAGGTATCCTAGTTTAGTTTGTGTTTTAGATCCATGTGTAAAGATTAGATAGTGTGATATGCTCATGTTCACAATACACACACGTTTCATGTTTTGGATTCGGTTTTTGGTTTAACCGATATTGGTTTTCATGAATAGATAGATTCAAAACAGGTTTACATTGTTTAAATGTATATTAGATATATTCTATATACATACATGCTTCATTTCCTAGACAAACTTATTTTGACTTACCTATTCATGTGGTTTAGGTTTTGTATTTTCAACAAAACATATTTTTGGTATTAAAAGTCAAAAACAATGATATATATATGTTTCTTGTATATTGGATTTCTATCCATATGCAACATACTTCAAAGTGTTTAAATATCATGTTTTTGTATTTGAATGAGTTTTGGAAAAATCGGATTTTCATTTGGAAAATCCAAGTTTGGAAAAATACAGGTTTTAGTTTTCGGTAATTTTTCCATAACACAAAAATGGTTTAAAATGTTTGAAATTTGTGTTGAAATTTTTCACACAAGTTTATATTTCAATGTAGAATGATAAAACTATTTTTATGGATTTTTAAGAAATTTATGAGAATTTTTAGAATATTTTTTTAACAAGTTTTTTTGACCCAGAACCCAGCCTGCCAGGCTCTGGCGGTCGACCGACCGGTCGACCGGACCCAGAGTCGGTCGACCGGGACGGTCGACCGACGTGCACAAGCATGTGCACGTTTGGCCAGGCACCTGGACGGTCGACCACAGGCTACCAACGGTCAAAAATATGACCGTTGGCGGTCGACCGGGCGGTCGACCGCCAGCCGCCAGGGCTGACAAAAAGCCCCAACGGCTAGTTTTTGTTGGAGGCCTATTTAAACCCTATTTCTTTGGGATTTTGAAAAGGTTTTTGAAGAAGAAAAATTTGCCTATTCTCTAGTGTTTAAATCAAGTTTTCAAAAGTGTTTTAGATCAAAAAGATTTCCTCTTTATTGTTTTCAAGGGTTTGGAAAATTCAAAGAAAAATAGGTTTTTGGATATTGCTTTAGATCCTCATTTCTATCATATTGCAAGTGTTTTCCCAAGGATTTTTCTTTGTTATTTGATTTCCAAAACACCTTGATTTCCACACTTGAGCTAACATTCTATCCTCTCTATAGGATCACTTGTTTTTATGGAAAAAGGAATGTTTTTGTGGTTGAGACATACCACCAAGTTGTAAACCCCTTCATTGTTGTATCCCTCTTCGGTAGAGATGAATTTGGGTTGTTGGTTGCTCCCTCTTTGGTAGAGATTGAGGTTGTGGTTTACTCCCTCTTGGTAAGGTAGAGTTGGTGTAGGATTTGTATCCCTCTTCGGTAGAGGTGAATTGTGGTTTACTCCCTCTTGTGTGAGGTGGAGGTGGATTGTGTTTGCCTCGGTGGAGGTTGTATTTGGTTGTATTGGTGGAGTTTGGTACTCCGGTCTTCGGTAGACCATTTGTATTGCCTCGGTGGAGGGTGTATTAGTTGAGAGAGGAGTTCGGTACTCCTAGTGGATTGGAAATCCTTCTCAGTGAAGGCGGGGACATAGAGCTAGGTGCTTGAACCTCGAAACACATCTTGTTGTTTGCGTTTGATCGATTGACTCTCAACTTTCTCTCTCTTTACCTTTGTGCATTGCATCATTCATATTGCCATATCATTTATATGCTTGTGTTGTACCTTGCATCGATTCATAGTTCCTATATCTATATGCTTGGTTGTGTTTCCTTGTGTGCCTCACTTGTGCTTAACCACGAGAGCTTCATATAGCGCCTCAACTCTTATTCAGAGGAATCAAAAGGAGTTAGTCCAGAGCCCTTCACGGAGAATTCGGCTACACTCGTTAGTTGCACTAAGTGTTGCTGCAAATTAGTTTTAATTTCCTCATTTAGTTCATTAGATTATCCGTACACCTATTCACCCCCCCTCTAGGTGTACTTACAATTGGTATCAGAGCCTACGCTCCTAATATTTAGTTTAACCACCTAGGAGTGAGATCTTGGTTTGCTAATCTTTCATTTGCATTTGCACGTATATTTGTTTGCACACACTCATGGATTGCTTGTCACCTCCCATGTTCGATGTCTCCAACATTGACATGTGAAAATTTAGGATGTCCATAGTCTTGCATGTTTTCCTTGCCTCTACCAAGAAATGCTATCTTGGTAACCGCAATCATATAGGGGCCAATGCACAAGCCCTTGAGGCAATTAGAAGCACGCTTAATAAAGAATATCTTATGCTTGTTTCTAACTTTGATTCCGCCTTTGCAGTGTGGAACAAGTTGACCACCTCCAAGCTTCAATTGCAAATTCAACCGGAGGAGGAATCTAGCGGAGAATCCGAGTCACAATGCTTCATGGTCCAAGGGAATGACTCTCTTGAGGTATATTCGGAATCTCAACTAGATTGTAATGATGCTAGTTCTTCTAGTAATGAGCATGTTGATCCTAACACTTTAAATGAAGAACTTTCTATTGTTTGTGAAAAATTAATAGAAAAGTATAATCTTTTGAAAAAGAAGACTTTTGCATTAAATAAAGAAAATGAAAATTTGTCTTCTAAACTTGGTTTGGTTTTGCAAGAGAAAGAGGAGATTTCTAATGAAAGGGATTCATTGAAATCTAAGCTTGAACTTGCCCTAAAAGAAAATGAATTTTGAAAAATAAAAATGATTGTGAAATAATTTTGAAGAAAAATGAAAATTGTCTTCAAAAGTTAATTTTGTTTAAAAGAAATTGATTCTTTGAAATTGAAAATTGCTTCTATTTTTAAGGAATTAGAAATTGTTTTAAAGAAAAATGAATCTTTGAAAAATGATATAGATTCTCATGTTTGCCATGCTAGGGTAGTTCCATCTAGCTCACCGATTTCATGTATCACTTCTTCTTTAATTGAAAATGATATATCTATGCTAAAGAAAAATATGGATTGTTTGGGCTCCACTTTGAGCCATTGTGTTTCTAGCCATACACGTTTAGAATCTTTGTTTCGAAAGAAACAAGTTCCATCTATGCATGCATACCCTCCACGACATACACATGCTACTCACGGTCACAACCATCACATTATGTATGCTCATGTGTATACTTGTACACATTGTGGACGTAAGGGCCACCTTACTAAATTTTGCTATGATCATATACATGATGTTAATTTAGCAACTAAATTTGTTTGGGTTAGAAAAGGTACTAACTCCCATGGATCCAAAAGAGTGTGGGTACCAAAGACCACCCCTATTGTATTTGATGTAGGTGTGAGCTCTCGCATGACGTGAGAGTTATGGTGCCTTGAGGTGGATGTGTTCCGAGCTTAAAGACGACTATTTGGATGCATCACTTTCAAGGAAAGTTTGGTAGGAGGACCACCTTGGTTTGGAGAACTAGAGAGGTGCCTTCATCAGTTTTGGTATCGATCTCTAAACTCCCTTTTGTATTTGCATGCTTTTCATGTCTTTGATTCATAGCATGTCATGTTTTATTGTTCATTATGCTTATGCCATGTTTATTAGATTAGTGATATACATGTTTAGTTATTTGAGACACCCATGTTTAATATGGACCTATATCTATGTGTTCTCACTTTATTTTTAACTAATATGTATATCCTAGATCTAATGCACATGCTTATACATAATGATCATATGGATGTTTATGACCTTTGTTTTTGATGCTTCATGATTTGAATATATGTTTAAATGTTAGTTTTCATTAAGACTAGGATTTATACTTGTACATATAGTGGGCCACAAATAAATTTTTATATGTTTGAGCTTGAACGCTCATTTGTACCCATTAGATGTGCTAGTATAGTCTAGTTTTGATGATTCATGTATTTGACTTGTATTCCCATTTTTGGACATGTTTTATGATCATATGTTTTCACTTCATGTATATGTCCATCTTGTCTAAACTATTGATTATACATATGCATCCTTTGAGCCACGTGCCTTAATGCATATACATTTGTAGACTCGTTATGTTTTGGATATGTATGTATACTTTAGTTTATACTTGACATACATATGCCTTGAAGAAATCAAGTTTTGATGATTTTCATATTTTGAGGAATATTGAGCTTTATTGCCAAATTTCATGATTATGTATTTCACATAACACTTGTACACTCACTTCATTTAAATGTTTCTCATGATTATGTTTTTCATGAGTATGTATGGGCTTTATGGACTTCGTGTGTTTAGTGCCATGTGATTTACATGTATTTTATGAAATATAATTTTGTTTTATTCCTTACTTGAAGGATTTCATACTAGTTTACAAGTTTTTCCATTTAACTAGTTCGTATTCTTCATTGTAGAGTTTTCATACAATATTTTCAAACCCATTTTTAAAAACCCCTACCTTCCACGGGCGGTTGGATGGGAGTCCATGCCTTGTATGCTTTTATTGAAAATCATTTTAAACTTGAGCATGATTGGGTGGTAGGTAATATGAGATATACTCTTGATATTATTGTTGTTTCAATTGGTATCATTGGATTCTTTCAAATTGGTATCAATATTGACATTTCTTGTATACTCATATATATTTTTATGTATGTATGCTTTCACTTCAAATTGTATCAATTTCGATTGGTATCTAATTTTTCATACATATATATGTTTATGCTAAAGCTTGAATTTTTAATGACCATCATGTTTCAATTGATTAGTTTTCAATTGATATTTTAAACACAAGCTTATGCATCTTTTTAGTTGGTATTTCATAAAGGAGGAGAAAATTTGTATTTTTATCTTTCAATTGGTATTTTATTTACCGTTGATTTCTACTTCCACACTTTATATTGAAAATTGATTTTATTTTGATATCATATGCTCTAAATGTCAAATACTTACAATTGGTATCTTTTTGGTATCAAGATGCTTATTTGAATACTTTAAATTGGTATCAAGATTTTATTTGTTTTCTCAAAATTAGTATCAATGCCTTATTTACTTTCAAGTGGTATATGTTTACTTTCATTTGGTATCTAAATGTACTACTTTGACACATTTTTAATTGGTATCAAATTTATTTTATTGAGAAAATTCGAAATGTTTTAATAAGAAATATGAAAAATGTTTTGATTTATATTGCCTATATGCAAGGGGAGCTTAACATCTCTTCTACATATAGATTCATGTTGTGTGTATCCTATATTGAGGAGCTTGACAACTTTTCTTTATGTGATGCACGTGTGTAGGGGGAGCTTCATATCTCCTCTTATGCATTGCATATTATGTGTTATGTGAATTAGAGCTTGTCATCCTTTCTTCATGTAATGCATATATGTAGGAAAGTTAACTTAGCGTCTTCCTCTTCATGAATGTATATCGCATATATCTATTTATTGATTTGTTTGCTTGACCTCTTAGTTAATTCTTTATTTCGAACAAAAAGGGGGAGAAGAATTTATTGATTTATTTTTACTTTGACCCCTTGTTGATGATTGACAAAAAGGGGGAGAAGTATTTGGTATATATATGCATGTTTTTAGATTAAAGGAGTTATGTTTATGCATATATGTTTTGTATTGTTTTACAAATAAGAGAAAAAGAATTTGATGTGTTTCATGCTTGTTTATGCATGTTTATATCCTTGTATTTGCATACATGTTCATGAGCCTTCATTGCATATTTATTATGTTTCTTCCTATGCATGAGTTAAGGGGGAGCTTCTTTGAAGCCTAACTTTAATACATATATATATAACTCCATGAGTTTTGTCATCATCAAAAAGGGGGAGATTGTTGGCCCAGTGGCCTTCCACTCTAGTTTTGATGATGATTAACTCATGTAATTATGTTTACTAATTATCTTGTGATGTTTAGTTTCAGATCATTAATCAAGATATTATAGTTGGTGATTGCTTCAACAAAGGAGTTTTGAAGCCTTTCACGTGGTGATTCCAGAGCCCTAGCATCAAGATCATGTTATGCTCAACAAAGGAGTTGTTTGGATCAAGTCGACTTGAAGATGGAGATCGTCAAGAAGACTTAGGTATCCTAATTTAGTTTGTGTTTTAGATCCATGTGTAAAGATTAGATAGTGTGATATGCTCAAGTTCACAATACACACACGTTTCATGTTTTAGATTCGGTTTTTCGGTTTTTGGTTTAACCGATATTGGTTTTCATGAATAGATAGATTCAAAACAGGTTTACATTGTTTAAATGTATATTATATATGTTCTATATACATACATGCTTCATTTCCTAGACAAACTTATTTTGACTTACCTATTCATGTGGTTTAGGTTTTGTATTTTCAACAAAACATATTTTTGGTATTAAAAGTCAAAAACAATGATACATATGTTTCTTGTATATTGGATTTCTATCCATATGCAACATGCTTCAAAGAGTTTAAATATCATGTTTTTGTAATTGAATGAGTTTTGGAAAAATCGGATTTTCATTTGAAAAATCCAAGTTTGGAAAAATACAGGTTTTGGTTTTCGGTAATTCTATAACACAAAAATGGTTTAAAATGTTTGAAATTTGTGTTGAAATTTTTCACACAAGTTTATATTTCAATGTAGAATGATAAAACTATTTTTATGGAATTTAAGAAATTTATGGGAATTTTAGAATATTTTTTTACAAGTTTTTCTGACCCAGAACCCAGCCTGCCAGGCTCTGGCGGTCGACCGGGACGGTCGACCGGACCCAGAGTCGGTCGACCGGGACGGTCGACCGACGTGCACAAGCCTGTGCACGTTTGGCCAGGCACCTGGGCGGTCGACCGTGCGGTCGACCGGCCAGAGAGCAAAGCTCTCTGGATTTTTACGGTCGACTGGCCGGTCGACCGCAGGCTACCAACGGTCAAAAATATAACCGTTGGCGGTCAACCGGGCGGTCAACCGTCAGCCGCCAGGGTTGACAAAAAGCCCCAACGGCTAGTTTTTGTTGGAGGCCTATTTAAACCCCATTTCTTTGGGATTTTGAAAAAGTTTTGAAGAAGAAAAATTTGCCTATTCTCTAGTGTTTAAATCAAGTTTTCAAAAGTGTTTTAGATCAAAAGATTTCATCTTTATTGTTTTCAAGGGTTTGAAAAATTCAAAGAAAAATAGGTTTTTAGGATATTGCTTTAGATCCTCATTTCTATCATATTGCAAGTGTTTTCCCTAGGATTTTCTTTGTTATTTGATTTCCAAAACACCTTGATTTCCACACTTGAGCTATCATTCTATCCTCTCTATAGGATCACTTGTTTTTGTGGAAAAAGGAAAGTGTTTGTGGTTGAGACATACCACCAAGTTGTAAACCCCTTCATTGTTGTATCCCTCTTCGGTAGAGGTGGATTGGGTTGTTGGTTGCTCCCTCTTTGGTAGAGGTTGAGGTTGTGGTTTACTCCCTCTTGGTGAGGTGTTGGTGTTGGATTTGTATCCCTCTTCGGTAGAGGTGGATTGTGGTTTACTCCCTCTTGTGTGAGGTGGAGGTGGATTAGTGTTTGCCTCGGTGGAGGTTGTATTTGGTTGTATTGGTGGAGTTTGGTACTCCGGTCTTCGGTAGACCATTTGTATTGTCTCGGTGGAGGTTGTATTGGTTGAGAGAGGAGTTCGGTACTCCTAGTGGATTGGAAATCCTTCTCGGTGAAGGCGGGGACGTAGAGCTCGGTGCTCGAACCTCGAAACACATCTTGTTGTTTGTGTTTGATCGATTGACTCTCAACTCTCTCTCTCTTTACCTTTGTGCATTGCATCATTCATATTACCATATTATTTATATGCTTGTGTTGTACCTTGCATTGATTCATAGTTCCTATATCTATATGCTTGGTTGTGTTTGCTTGTGTGCCTCACTTGTGCTTAACCACGAGAGCTTCATATAGCGCCTCAATTCTTATTCAGAGGAATCAAGAGGAGTTAGTCCAGAGCCCTTCACGGGGAATTCTGCTACACTCGTTGGTTGCACTAAGTGTTGTTGCAAATTAGTTTTAATTTCCGCATTTAGTTCATTAGTTTAGCTGTACACCTATTCACCCCCCCTCTAGGTGTACTTACACAATAGGGGTGAATTTTGGTACCCATATCTTATTAGGTCCATGGAGGTTAGCATCTTTCCTAAACCAAACATGATTATTAGTACCATTTATACAATCATAATAAAATTTAGCTACATGACCATTTCGGTCACAATAAGTACATTTATAAAATCTCCCATACTTAAAAGTATGGTGTGCATGATGAACATGTGGTTTATGAGCATGGTGAACATGCGGTGTATGAGCATGGTGAACATGTGGTGTATGATCATGCTTGGTGTGTGTGTGTGAGCATGTGTAGTATGAATGTGTTTCTTTGAAGAATTTTTCTTTGAAAACATGTCTTCTAATTTAACTTTATTAAACTCACATTTCTTTAAAACATTTCCCAAATTGTTGATTTTAATTTTTAAAAAAATTTTCATTTTCATCAATCTTGGGAAACTAAGCTTCACATGAAATCTTGTATGCATCAAAATCCCTTTGTGTTGATAAAAGAATGGAAGACAAATTATCTTTTTCTTTGGAAAGAATAATAACTTTGCTTTGAAGAACTTCTTTTTCCTTTTCATTGTTAGGCAATTTTTCTTTAAAGTTTGAAAGTTCTACAAAAGCATTTAATAAATCCTCTTGAATTACTCCACTATTATCAAAAAATAGTTCAGAATTTACCTTGGGTGTGTTTGTGATGAAACACACGTTTGTAATGTCCACCTCCTCTTCGGATTCACTTTTTGAATCCCAAGTGACTTTGAGATCTTTCTTCATAAATGGCTTCTTTTGCTTGATAGAAGAAGATACCTTATTTCTGAAATCTGAACATTCGGCCATGATATGTCCGGGTTTCCGACAGTTGAAGCAAATAATTCTTTCTCTCCTTTCCTTGTCGTCGCCTCCTATGGTTGTATTTTTCCTTATTGTATACTCTTATTACATTTCTTACGAGGAGAGATAGCTCTCCATCATCATCTTCTTCTTCTTCTTCATCGTCAGAGATGGCGGCAGTAGACTTGAATGCGATAGTCTTCTTTTTTTGTGGCACCATTTCTTCTCTTGTTGTTTTCTCTATCTCATGGGTCTTAAGGTTGCTGATAAGACCAATGAGCTCTATATCATCTTTATCGTTCAACTCCTTCAATGTGGTAGCTTTGACTTTTCAAGACTGTAGAAGTGCGCGAATGACCTTTCGGACCTTTTGATCGTTGTTAATTTCATCACGTAGAGAAGCAAGACCATTAATTATTTTAGTAAACTTCATAATCATGTCATCAATAGACTCATTTTTATGCATTTTAAAGTTTTTATATTGGGAACGCAAGAGATCAATTTTAGCTCTCTTAACTTGTGAAGTTCCCTCATGAGTGACCAATAAGTGTTGCCAAATCTCATAGACGGATTTGCAATGAATGACCCTTGTCATGTCATCCTCATTCAACGCTAAAAGCAAGGCATTTTGAGCCTTTGAATTAGCCTCATATTCCTTGGAGGCAAGATCAGACCAAGTGGCCTCCTCACCGGTAGGTGCACTATAAGGTTTGGTCACCGCCTTTGCAACCCAGCATCGTAGGTTGCAAAAATACGGTCATCCTAACTTTCCATATAGGAAAGTTAAGGCCATCAAACTTGGAGGGGTCCTAATACTGTCGGCCATTTTTACTAGTGGAAGAATGAAGAATTTTATATAATGATTAGCAAATTAGGATCTCTCTAAGGATGTTAAGCCAAAAACTAGAGACCTTACCTGATACCAATTGAAATTACACCTAGAGGGGGGTGAGGTGTAAGGCTAATCAAATCAAACTCCAATGCAAAATAAAAATGATATGATGCAAACGATCACTCAAAGTAAGATTAGAAGTTGTATACCCCGTGAAGAGTTCTGAACTTCTTCCTCATGATTCCTCTAGATAAAAGTTTGAAGTGCTCAATGCAATCTTATTGTAAGAGTATAGATCAACAATAAATGAATGAAATAAAGTAGATAAGAGAGACAAGAAATCAATCACAAACAAAAAGATTTATTTCGAGGTTCGAGCCACCGCTCTACGTCCCCGCCTTCACCACCGTGAAGGATTTCCAATCCACTAGAACTTTCCACTAAAGGAATTACAACCACTATGGAGTACACAACTCTCCAACACACTCCTCTAATCCAGAGGTAGCGTAGCAACAATTACAATAAGCATTGGGTGATCAAAAGACCACAAACTCTCTCTTAAAAAACTTTCTTTACAAAAACCCTAGAGAATAATATATAAGATTGAAGCTCAAGGTTTTGTAAGTAAAATTTAAAAATAGAAGAGAGATTTTCAGAACCAAAACTTGAAGAGAATTTCAGAGAATAAAAGCACAAAAGCCTGAAACAAAAATTTTTCTCAAGTAAGCACAAAACTTTGAATCTTTCAAATTGTTGTTATGAAAACCTCTACCCTAATGACCGACCCCTTTATATAGGATTTAGGAAGAGTAAACATAGAAAACTTTTACCTAAATAAAAGAGGAAGAAATTGACCCTCTAATATAGCTAACCACATTTTTTAAACTTAAACACGTTTTAAAAACATGTTAAAAATCAGCCTCCAGAAAATTAGCCATTACTGCCAATCTGACAAATTGGTCAATATTGAGCACATTTTTTAGGCTGCAAACTTATGAATTCAGAAATAAGTATATAGAAATAATTTGTAGATATTTTAGTCTAAATTCTACTGCAACTTGAATCAACTTAATATCTTTTCAGAGTAAAAAGTTATCAATAACATACTGACAGGTGTCAAATCAGAAACTGTAAACTTTTTTCAGAACAAGAACAGAGTTCAACCAAATATTTGATATCTTTAACATTTGAATCTGAAAATGATTATTGAATAAGAAATTTAGATCTAAAAGTTAGATTTAAAATTCAAGTTAAATCATATTATTTGAATATAAGAACAAAAAGTTATGATAAGAAATGTAAAAGGGTGTCAAGCATATCAGCAGAACTAAAACTGGTTCAAATTTAAAACACGATATATGTACTTGAAATCCAAACCGGTTAAACTGAAAACCAAATGTATTGAATTTATGTGTGTATGTATTTGAGCTTCAAACGTATATACTATTCTTTAATAAAACAAAATATATGAGTCTACAAGCAGGAGTCTCTGATAGTTGATGTTGAGCAACGTTTGAACTAAACCCTATCCCATGCTTTGAGAACTCTTGAGCCATCAATACCTGTATCAACATGAAATTCATTCTTGAATTTCTATTAGTACCAAATATTTTTATATTGTTTATTATTATCAAAACACATAACCCGAGGATTGTAACCTTTGGCCAACAAACACTGTAACACCCCATCCTCGGTATACGTGCACAGTTACGTATCCTGATTTTTGGTGCATTTTATTATTATTATTTTATTTTATTTTATTTTATTTTCTGCTATTTAAATACTTACTCATATAGCAGTACTGCATGATTTGATCTGTTTGGTATTCAGATTTGACTAATTTTAGTTTCAAATATTATTTTTTAATATTCTAGATTTTTCATGATTTTCTAGAATTTTTCGGAATTAAATTGTAGATCTTCAAAACCGGTGTCGGCCAGTATCACTGGTTGATTCCAGGAATTTTATTTGCTATTGGAACCAAATTTCCGGATTCTGCTTTCACATTCCTTCTTAGAATTATGTTTTCTTCCTTTGGGCATTTTCTGGGAATTTTCAGATTTTATCGAAAATTCAGCCTACCCGGTGTAGACACCGATCTCAGTATATTCCAAGATTTTATTTTGAAAATGAGATAGAATTTCTGGAAACCGATTTCACCAAAAGTCATTTCATAATATTTATGATTTTTGTGAATTTTTGGATAGCTTTCTGAGATACTTCAATTTTTGGTCATTCCTGGAGTTTTCGGTATTTTTCCAGATACCGAGAATTTATTCAAGTTTTTCACTTATCTCTTTTTCTATTTTTCTCTCTCCTTCCTCAAACGCGAGCTTCACCAGCTGAGTTCATCATTAATGCAGCCACCCTCTCCATGCTGCATTAAATGCTTATGGGCCAATTCAACTCAAGTCCAATCACCCATGCCTTTGTCCTTTTCTCTGAAACGCAGCCTCTTTGCGTTTTCTTCTGGACGCAGCCTTGAGTTCCCGCGTTTGGCTTTATATTTGCCTAAACGCAGCCTTGGGACATTGTGGACGCAGCCATCTTTGGAGGGAAAGTGATGATGGCTTATTATTATAATATTTTCCTCCCTTATATATATATGCATCCCCATCTCTCTCTTCCATTTTTCCTTCATCCTTTTGTTCCTGCAAGCTCCAACAGCAAGCTCACCACCACCACCAAGCTCTTGGCCGGCCACCACAAACCCTCCCTTCTCCATTTTTATTCCAACACCAAACTCCACCAACTCCTCCACCTTCTTCCTCTCCATCTCCTCCTCCATTTCCACCAACAAACACCATCTTCTTCAACCTCCTTTCACCAAGAGACTTCAAGGAACCCATCTCCTCCACAAGACTTCATCACCATCTCCACCACCACCTGCACCACCGTAGCCTCCACCGAGCATACCATCTTCACCCCCTCGTCAACCTCTTTCCGGCGGACTATAGCTTCATTCCCCGCAACGCCATTTGCAAAATCTCGTTTTGCCATATTGAGTTGGACTTGCACCATCAATCTTTTGCCTTTTCTTGTGGAGACCGGCCACTCCTTTGGATTGGGGCCGTGTTCTTCTTCGTTGACAGGATTCTAGGTCGGTGCCCTCCTTTTGGTTTGGGACCGAGCTTCATCACCGTAGATTTCCCGGTAATCGTTCGCGATTGTTCCGGTGATTGTTTTGGTGATTAACTTGGCAAAGGACTCATCTTCTTCACTTGGCACTCTTGCTGGACTTTGGACGCATTCTAGGCGAGTAATTCTACTCGCCAAGACTTGGACATTGTTCTCATACTTGTAATATTATCAACAAACCACAGCCCTCAAGCATCAGGATCTGTTCTCTGTTTTGCACCCATTAGTCGACTGACCCCACAACTAGTCGACTAACTTCCTTGAAACGCAACCTTATTTATGAAAACGCAGCTTTCATTAGTCGACTACCCCTTTTCTACAGTCGACTAACTCTCTCCTGAGACGCGGACTTGAGACAAGACGCGGACTTGTGAGACCGGACTTGAGACAAGACGCGGACTTGTGAGACGCGGACTTGAGACAAGACGCGGACTTGTGAGACGCGGACTGGAGACAAGACGCGGACTTGTGAAACGCAGTCTTGCGAAACGCAGCCTATTAGTCGACTAACCCCTTCTCTATAGTCGACTAACTACTCTATAAGTCGACTAATTGCCTTCCCCTAGTCGACTAATTTTGGTTATTTGCTGTGGTTAATTACTTTCTTGGAAATGAATCTTATACTCGGGTCATGTATTAGATATTGCTATTTCATGGCATGTTACTTGATGAATATCACCTCTTATCATGCTATCTATTGACACAAGGCATGATACACCTGACTCCTATAATTATCATTACAACGGGAATGATAACCGGATTTCATGATTTACAAACTTGATTACTTGATAGTACGAACCAGTACTCCTGAAATACCTGTACTCCTGACATGTTCCTGCTCATTCCCGAAATCTGATAATTATTTAATATACCATAAAATGAGACAACTTACATTGGGTCGGGGGAAACATGCGGCTATCAATATGTGTTCGTGTTTACAGTGGCATTAGGTATGTTGTGCAACTGAACTTCCGGTCTGACCTGTGGGCCTCCAGGCGACCGAGGGGAGTGCTGGCTCCCTCATTCCTGGTACCATCATGATAAGGGCATATAATAAGTCCCTCCTGTTTGCCTTGCGGCGGGTTCCGTCACCAAGCAACGGAACAATCCTGGGCCGTGGTCCCGGGTATGCACGGGACCCACTGTAAACATAGTTCGTTGATACCCCCGCTGGTTTCCAATAACAACCTTACTTTACTGGGATATGGATCTATTTGTGCTGGGACGCTAGTCCACATAGCTAGATATCAGGGTAAGGTGAGCTATAATAATAATAATGATAAAAGACGCTAATTGTGGGAGTTGTATGCACTTGGATTACAGTGACATGAGATAAAGGTATATAGATGAGGGTTTCCTTGTTTGGATTACTCCCTCGAGGTACTAGTCTCGTGAAGCCGTAGTTTAAGCGTATACATTGCCCTTCCGTTTATAATATGTTGTGCTTCTTTTACTTGCTGGCTGATTTCTCATGATATTATACCAACTCTCATGCTCATGTTTCTATTGCCACTCGGCTGTAACCTGCTCTACTTGTTCGGGAGGTCCTGACTCCCTTGAATTTGTATGTTCAGGTTCCGAACCTTGGATCGAGGTGGAGCCTTCTGTGGTAGATCAAGCTTTCCTTTCCGAGCAGGCTGATTAGTCTCGGTTGCTGTCGTCCCAGACTTTCCTTTTTGGCTCGCGGGACCTTCTTCCAGCTCGTGAGCATCTTGTAATCTTATTGTAAATCGTACTGTTGTGTTTGGCTGTGATATATGATGCATGTGATATGTAAATGTATGTCACAATCTGTGATAACCTTGTACTTTGTACGTCTTACGTTGGCATATGAATGGACGCTACGCTTTGTCATACTCTGATCCTTGCTTGTACTGATGCTTAGCGTATATACGTAAGGGTATTTCTGACCTGCGTATGTACGTCGCAGTGACGTCCCCGTACCGTGGGATCGGGGCGTTACAGGTTGGTATCAGAGCCAGGCTCTCACACCTATAGTACAATCAAGCAGCAAATTAATGTAATTTGCCATTGCCAACTACAATGTACAAGTTATCTAGTCCTTCTTGATTCCTTCCTTGTGTCCTAAAATCCTTTCATCTTTCCAGTTTCCAGTCTCCTTTTTACCAACATAAGTATGGATAGAAGGACGAGTCGTAACAATGCCGAACAAGCATCGAATGGACCCGCGGGGGAGAATGTTGAGATTCTGAGGGTTATCCAGACTATGATGGAAAATCAGCAACAGCAGACGGAACTCCTTCGGCAAGAGTTAGTAACTCCCAAGGAACAAAGGCCGGGGAATGTATCAGACTTCAGGCGATTACAACCGGCGATATTCACGGGAGAAGAGAAACCACTAGATGCTGAGCAATGGCTGATTGACACCACAGATCTGTTGAACGCAGCCCGGGTTCCGAAAGAAAATCAAGTGGAGGTCGCCAAGATTCAGCTAAAGGATGTAGCCAGGACCTGGTGGCTAGCTGAAGAAGCGAGATTGGAGAAACCTGTCTCGTGGGACCAGTTCTCCCAAAGCTTCTATAGTAGATTTTTCCCTGCCACCGCTCAGAAAGAAATGGAAGAACAGTTCATCCGACTTCAACAATGGAACCGGTCTGTAGATGAGTATGCCGCTGAGTTCTTGAGGCTGAGCCGCTTCGCTCCATATATGGTGGCTGATGAAGAAAAGCGGGCGAGTAGGTTCCAACAGGGTTTGCGAATGGACATTCAAATTCTCTTGATGCCCCAACAGCTGAAAACGTATTCCCAAGTCCTCACCATAGCTCGGGAGGTGGAGCGAGGTCTGGAGAAAGGGAAATCTAATATGATGAGGAACCAGGCCATGAAGAGGCCATTTCCATAAGCAGGGAGAGGAGGTCCATTCAGAACAGCGAGAGTCCCAGCCATGAGACGGCCATTCCGACCAGCTCCTTTTCCAGTAACCCAACCATTCTTCTTTTGTAGTTATTGTCAGAAACCAGGTCACTCCCGACAGAATTGCCGTAGGGCAAATGGGTTATGCCTGGCATGTGGTTCCCGTGATCATTCAGTAGAAGTCTGCCCCCACAAGAGAATGGGGATGGCCAACCAAGCACTACCAGCACTTCCAGGACCAGATGGACAGAGGAACCAGGGACCAATGGTTAGGAGAGCCCTTCCCCTTCCCCCACAGCAAGTTATCCGCCCAGTCCAGAGGGGAGTTAGAGCTGCAGCAGGCCGTGGAAGAGGACGAGCTTACAACCTGACAGCGGAAGAGGCCGAAACTTCTGGAGAAGTGGTAACAGGTAAGATCAGGGTACACTCGAAGCCCGTTCTTGCCCTCTTTGATTCGGGTGCATCTCATTGTTACATATCTGATCGTTTTGTTGCCTTGCATTATATACCTGTTCGAACTTTAGACCACCAATGGGAGATTAGTACAGGGAATGGAGTAGTCGTATCTACTAAGGTTTGTATTGATTGCCCAGTAGAACTCTGTAACAGGACCTTGGCCATAGATATGCTCGTACTAGATACTAGAGGGTACGACATAATCTTAGGCCTGACTTGGCTCAGCAAATACCATGCGGTCATTGATTGCCGAAGCAAGAAAGTTATTTTCAGAATACAGCTTCAGCCTGAGTTCCAATTTGAAGGAGAACGCAAACCTGCCAGAGGAAAAGCACAGATGACTGCTGATGAGATCCAGAAGAAGAGAGTGCCAGTTTGGAATGAGTTTCCAGAAGTATTTAAGGAGATCTCAGGACTTCCACCTGATAGGGTAATTGAGTTCTCTATTGATACCCTTCCAGGTACAGTTCCGATATCCAAAGCTCCATATAGGATGGCACCCACTGAGTTAGAGATTCTAAAGAAACAGCTGCAAGAATACTTGGATAAGGGATTAATTAGACCAAGTGCTTCACCATGGGGAGCTCCAGTGCTCTTAGCAAACAAAAAGGACGGTGGTAAGCGGTTGTGTATAGACTACAGAGAGTTAAACAAGGTTACTATCAAGAACAAGTACCCCTTACCAAGAATTGATGATCTGTTTGATCAGCTTCATGGAGCTCGAGTCTTTTCAAAATTGGATTTGCAATCAGGTTATCATCAGCTGAAGGTAAAGAAAGAAGATATTCCCAAGACAGCATTCAGGACCCGTTATGGCCATTATGAGTTTCTAGTTATGCCCTTCGGAGTCACCAATGCCCCTGCAGTTTTCATGGATTTGATGAACAGAGTGTTCTCATCATATTTGGATCAGTTTGTGGTTGTTTTTATAGATGACATCTTGATCTATTCGAAGAACGACAAAGAGCATGCAGACCACTTGAGAATAGTGTTACAGACTCTCCAACAGGAACAACTTCATGCTAAGCAAAGCAAGTGTGAATTCTGGTTAAATAGTGTGGCCTTCCTTGGACACATAATTTCAGAAGAAGGAATTTCAGTAGACCCTAGTAAAATTCAGGCAGTAAAGGACTGGCCAATTCCAAGGACAGTAACAGAAATTAAGAGTTTTATTGGATTAGCCGGATATTATAGGCGCTTTGTCCAGGATTTTTCTAAGATTGCAGCCCCGTTAACAAAGCTCACCCGGAAAGGAGAAAAATATATATGGACCGAGGAATGTGCTGCAGCGTTTGAGCAATTAAAGGAGAGACTCATTACAGCTCCAGTTTTGAAGACTCCTTCAGGAAGAGGAGGGATGGTTATATACAGTGATGCATCCGGGAAAGGCCTAGGGTGTGTATTAATGCAGCATGGTCATGTCATAGCTTATGCATCCAGGCAACTGAAACCACATGAGAGGAATTACCCAACTCATGACTTAGAGCTGGCGGCGGTAATATTCGCATTGAAAAACTGGAGGCATTATCTTCTGGGAGACAAGGTGCTAATCTACACTGATCACAAAAGTCTTAAGTATATCTTCACGCAGAAAGAATTGAACATGAGACAGAGACGGTGGCTTGAATTAATGGCAGACTATGATATCGACTTACAGTATCATCCGGGCAGAGTCAACACCGTACCAGATGCATTGAGCAGGAAGCCAGAAAATAAGATGCTAGTACGACTTACTCAGCAGGAGGAATTAATTCAGGACTTCATAAAACTGGACTTAATGATAGTACGAGGAGTCGATAGCACAAGACAGTTGATGACCTTTCAGATCCAGTCAACCCTGATGGATGAAATTAAAGAAGCTCAGAAAGAAGACCCCAGATTGCAGAAGTTCAGAGCTCAAATAGAAGCTGGATTGAGAACTGACCTCCGTATTCATTCAGACAACGCATTATATTTTGGTAACAGAATTTGTGTCCCCCAAGGAGAAGTCCGACAGAAAATTTTGGCAGAGGCACATAGTTCAGCCTATTCCATACACCCGGGAGGAAATAAAATGTATCAAGACTTGAAACAGAAGTTCTGGTGGATTGCCATGAAAAGGGAGATAGCCCAACATGTGGCCAAGTGCTTAGTTTGCCAGCAGGTAAAGATAGAACACCAGAGAACAGCTGGACTTCTTCAGCCCTTGCCAATACCCGAGTGGAAGTGGGAACATATCACCATGGATTTTGTCACAGCACTACCTCGCAGTCCTAAGGGTAATAATGCAGTATGGGTAATCATTGACCGCCTCACAAAAGCAGCTCACTTCCTACCTTTCAGAGTAGGTCAGTCAACAGAAGTTCTTGCAGAAAAATATATGAAAGAAATTGTTCGTCTACATGGAGTTCCAGTTAGTATCGTGTCAGATAGAGACACGAGATTCCGATCACATTTCTGGGAAAGTCTCCAAGAAAATTTAGGAACTCGTCTGAAATTCAGTACTTCATATCACCCCCAGACAGACGGACAATCTGAACGGACTATCCAGATCCTTGAAGACATGTTACGAGCCTGCATGATAGAATTTAGAGGGTCATGGGAAGACTATCTTCATTTGGTAGAATTCTCTTATAATAACAGCTATCAGGCTAGTATCAAAATGGCCCCATTTGAGGCATTGTATGGCAGGAAATGCAGGTCACCGATATGTTGGGACGAAGTCGGCGAAAGAAGACTTATGGGACCAGACATTCTAATTCAGACAACAGACAAAGTCCGAGTTATCAGAGATCACCTCCGGGCAGCACAGAGCCGACAAAAGAGTTGGGCAGACACAAACAGAAGGCCATTGGAATTCAGAACCGGTGAGCATGTATTTTTAAAGATATCACCCACAAAAGGGGTAATCCGGTTCGGTACTCGTGGAAAACTTAGTCCGAGATACATCGGCCCATTCGAAATTTTGGATCGTGTGGGAGATGTGTCTTACCGATTGGCATTACCGCCATCTTTAGAAGGAGTACACAATGTATTCCATGTATCACAGTTGAGGAGGTATGTCAAGGATGAGAGTCACATTCTAGATCACTCCGAACTGGAACTACAGTCAGATCTATCTTATAAAGAGCAACCGATGGCCATCCTGGACAAAAGTATCAAAACATTGAAGAATAAGGCAATACCATTAGTACTGGTTTCTTGGAATAGGCATGCGCCAGGAGAGGCCACATGGGAACGGGAGGACGTTATTCGTGAGCGTTACCCTCAACTATTTTCAACTTAGTTGGTAAAACCCTTTCTTCCTATTCTCTCTACCGTCATCTTCCCCTTCCTGAAATTTCGAGGACGAAATTTTGTAAGGTGGATAGATTGTAACACCCCATCCTCGGTATACGTGCACAGTTACGTATCCTGATTTTTGGTGCATTTTATTATTATTATTTTATTTTATTTTATTTTATTTTCTGCTATTTAAATACTTACTCATATAGCAGTACTGCATGATTTGATCTGTTTGGTATTCAGATTTGACTAATTTTAGTTTCAAATATTATTTTTAATATTCTAGATTTTTCATGATTTTCTGGAATTTTTCGGAATTAAATTGTAGATCTTCAAAACCGGTGTCGGCCAGTATCACTGGTTGATTCCAGGAATTTAATTTGCTATTGGAACCAAATTTCCGGATTCTGCTTTCACATTCCTTCTTAGAATTATGTTTTCTTCCTTTGGGCATTTTCTGGGAATTTTCAGATTTTATCGAAAATTCAGCCTACCCGGTGTAGACACCGATCTCAGTATATTCCAAGATTTTTATTTTGAAAATGAGATAGAATTTCTGGAAACCGATTTTAGCAAAAGTCATTTCATAATATTTATGATTTTTGTGAATTTTTGGATAGCTTTCTGAGATACTTCAATTTTTGGTCATTCCTGGAGTTTTCGGTATTTTCCCAGATACCGAGAATTTATCCAAGTTTTTCACTTATCTCTTTTTCCATTTTTCTCTCTCCTTCCTCAAACGCGAGCTTCACCAGCTGAGTTCATCATTAATGCAGCCACCCTCTCCATGCTGCATTAAATGCTTATGGGCCAATTCAACTCAAGTCCAATCACCCATGCCTTTGTCCTTTTCTCTGAAACGCAGCCTCTTTGCGTTTTCTTCTGGACGCAGCCTTGAGTTCCCGCGTTTGGCTTTATATTTGCCTAAACGCAGCCTTGGGACATTGTGGACGCAGCCATCTTTGGAGGGAAAGTGATGATGGCTTATTATTATAATATTTTCCTCCCTTTATATATATATGCATCCCCATCTCTCTCTTCCATTTTTCCTTCATCCTTTTGTTCCTGCAAGCTCCAACAGCAAGCTCACCACCACCACCAAGCTCTTGGCCGGCCACCACAAACCCTCCCCTTCTCCATTTTTATTCCAACACCAAACTCCACCAACTCCTCCACCTTCTTCCTCTCCATCTCCTCCTCCATTTCCACCAACAAACACCATCTTCTTCAACCTCCTTTCACCAAGAGACTTCAAGGAACCCATCTCCTCCACAAGACTTCATCACCATCTCCACCACCACCTGCACCACCGTAGCCTCCACCGAGCATACCATCTTCACCCCCTCGTCAACCTCTTTCCGGCGGACTATAGCTTCATTCCCCGCAACGCCATTTGCAAAATCTCGTTTTGCCATATTGAGTTGGACTTGCACCATCAATCTTTTGCCTTTTCTTGTGGAGACCGGCCACTCCTTTGGATTGGGGCCGTGTTCTTCTTCGTTGACAGGATTCTAGGTCGGTGCCCTCCTTTTGGTTTGGGACCGAGCTTCATCACCGTAGATTTCCCGGTAATCGTTCGCGATTGTTCCGGTGATTGTTTTGGTGATTAACTTGGCAAAGGACTCATCTTCTTCACTTGGCACTCTTGCTGGACTTTGGACGCATTCTAGGCGAGTAATTCTACTCGCCAAGACTTGGACATTGTTCTCATACTTGTAATATTATCAACAAACCACAGCCCTCAAGCATCAGGATCTGTTCTCTGTTTTGCACCCATTAGTCGACTTGACCCCACAACTAGTCGACTCACTTCCTTGAAACGCAACCTTATTTATGAAAACGCAGCTTTCATTAGTCGACTACCCCTTTTCTACAGTCGACTAACTCTCTCCTGAGACGCGGACTTGAGACAAGACGCGGACTTGTGAGACGCGGACTTGAGACAAGACGCGGACTTGTGAGACGCGGACTTGAGACAAGACGCGGACTTGTGAGACGCGGACTGGAGACAAGACGCGGACTTGTGAAACGCAGTCTTGCGAAACGCAGCCTATTAGTCGACTAACCCCTTCTCTATAGTCGACTAACTACTCTATAAGTCGACTAATTGCCTTCCCCTAGTCGACTAATTTTGGTTATTTGCTGTGGTTAATTACTTTCTTGGAAATGAATCTTATACTCGGGTCATGTATTAGATATTGCTATTTCATGGCATGTTACTTGATGAATATCACCTCTTATCATGCTATCTATTGACACAAGGCATGATACACCTGACTCCTATAATTATCATTACAACGGGAATGATAACCGGATTTCATGATTTACAAACTTGATTACTTGATAGTACGAACCAGTACTCCTGAAATACCTGTACTCCTGACATGTTCCTGCTCATTCCCGAAATCTGATAATTATTTAATATACCATAAAATGAGACAACTTACATTGGGTCGGGGGAAACATGCGGCTATCAATATGTGTTCGTGTTTACAGTGGCATTAGGTATGTTGTGCAACTGAACTTCCGGTCTGACCTGTGGGCCTCCAGGCGACCGAGGGGAGTGCTGGCTCCCTCATTCCTGGTACCATCATGATAAGGGCATATAATAAGTCCCTCCTGTTTGCCTTGCGGCGGGTTCCGTCACCAAGCAACGGAACAATCCTGGGCCGTGGTCCCGGGTATGCACGGGACCCACTGTAAACATAGTTCGTTGATACCCCCGCTGGTTTCCAATAACAACCTTGCTTTACTGGGATATGGATCTATGTGTGCTGGGACGCTAGTCCACATAGCTAGATATCAGGGTAAGGTGAGCTATAATAATAATAATGATAAAAGACGCTAATTGTGGGAGTTGTATGCACTTGGATTACAGTGACATGAGATAAAGGTATATAGATGAGGGTTTCCTTGTTTGGATTACTCCCTCGAGGTACTAGTCTCGTGAAGCCGTAGTTTAAGCGTATACATTGCCCTTCCGTTTATAATATGTTGTGCTTCTTTTACTTGCTGGCTGATTTCTCATGATATTATACCAACTCTCATGCTCATGTTTCTATTGCCACTCGGCTGTAACCTGCTCTACTTGTTCGGGAGGTCCTGACTCCTTGAATTTGTATGTTCAGGTTCCGAACCTTGGATCGAGGTGGAGCCTTCTGTGGTAGATCAAGCTTTCCTTTCCGAGCAGGCTGATTAGTCTCGGTTGCTGTCGTCCCAGACTTTCCTTTTTGGCTCGCGGGACCTTCTTCCAGCTCGTGAGCATCTTGTAATCTTATTGTAAATCGTACTGTTGTGTTTGGCTGTGATATATGATGCATGTGATATGTAAATGTATGTCACAATCTGTGATAACCTTGTACTTTGTACGTCTTACGTTGGCATATGAATGGACGCTACGCTTTGTCATACTCTGATCCTTGCTTGTACTGATGCTTAGCGTATATACGTAAGGGTATTTCTGACCTGCGTATGTACGTCGCAGTGACGTCCCCGTACCGTGGGATCGGGGCGTTACAAACACCACCACCGATATACTAACTCTTAACAACTTTAGTTGTATATGCCCAGTTGATGGTGAAGTGAGATATATGGTATATAGATGAAGGTTTCTTTATTTGGATTATTCCCTCGACGTACTAATTGTAGGTCACCTAGAGGAGGGAATAGGTGACTAGCTAATCTAATGATGAATTAATGCGAAATTAAAACTATTTAAGTAAATTAAAAACTATTATGCTAGACACACTAAGTATAACACAAGAGTGTAGCCGAATTCCTGATGAAGAGCTCTAAACTATCTCCTCGAGATTCCTCTAGATTAAGAGTTAAGGTGCCGCTATGGCTCTCTTGATTGAATACAAGTGCGAGCAAACAATCTCAAGCATATAACAATAGAGCACAAGATATATCAAGCATATAAGAGATATGAGCAATAAGCATAAGTAAGATATAAATACAAGTGAGAGATAGAGAGAGTAATCGCAAACACGGGAGATCTATTTTGAGGTTCGAACACCCTTACTCAATGTCCCCTCCTTCTACACTATGAAGGATTTTCACTATAAATGATCTCACCGGATCAGTCGGTGCCGCAACACCTATAAGGAGTTCACACTAGAACTCTTAGACTCACTAGTCCCCTCACTTGTTCCTGCAAGAGCAAACACACGCAAGCACACTAGCTTGCCAAGGCCATACCTCTACACCGAGCTCCCACAAGAACTCGAAACAATACGAACCCGCAAGTTTGCCTCCTCAAATACAAGAATGAACACTTTGGTGATCTCAACGCTTTGATCACCTAAAAACACTCTCACAACAAATCTCCTATAGGATTGATATAGCAATGGAAAGCTCAAGTTTGTGTGAAAAAAACTAGGATAGATTTTGTGGTGAAAAACTCAAGAAATCACTTTTGAAAACTACTGATGAAAACTCTCCTTTTGATATGGAAGAATTAGCTCTAAAACAAGTGGAGATAAACACATAGAGAGGTAGGAAAAATTAGCACAAAAACTCTCTTGAAATCTCATAGAAAATAGCCCAAGTGAACCTCATTTTATAAGCTCCCAAAAACTAACCGTTGCAGGCCAACTCAGCAGCTGATGCTGTTGTCGGTTGACCGGCCGGACGCAGCCTGTCGGTCGACCGCCAGATCGACCGTTCTTGGGCTATGACCTACCGTCGACCGCCCGGTTAACCGGGGCCAGATCCAGAGAGCAGAGCTCTCTGGACGGTCGACTGCCCGGTCGACCGACCCACCAGTCAGTTTGCCGTGCACATTTTGTGCACATCGGTCGACCGACCGGTCGACCGACGTCTGGCACGGTCGACCGGCAGAAGGCCAGGTCAGACATCTTTTTGGGATTAAACTTAGTCTTTTTAACTTCAATAAAATCTCATGAAAATACATAAAATCTACAAAAATGCATTTTTTAAAATACTTTGAAGTATAAACATGTTTGATTAAAAATCAATACATAGTACAAACATTTGAACTATTTTTGTGATATAGAAATTTTGGCCTTAAACAAAAACCGTATTTTTCAAAAACAATCTCCAAATTGAAAAATGATTTTTTTCAAAACTTCTCCAAATACAAAAACAAGATATTTTAAATACTTTTGAAGCTTGGTGTGTATGGATATGATCCAATACACATATAAGATGAAATATCTATATTTTTGACAATAAGTTCTAAAATAGGTTTTGATAAATCCAAAACTTAAAACTATTTTGTGAAAACACAAATAAATTTTATGTGTGTAATGAAGTTGAGCAATCCACAACTGATCTATCCTTTAAATTTTATCTAAAAGTAAATCTTAACACTTACAAAACTAGTCTCAAGTCTTTTGGAAATCTTCTCTTGAAAATCTTCTTCTCCTTCTTTACTTGGTCCAAACCTTGATCCATGAGCTAGACTCCTCTTGAGTAGTTGATGCAATCTTGATGCGCGAGCTCTTGAATCAATACGTGCTATCTTCAAAACTTGACTTATTTGAAGCTAAACACCTACTAAGATCTTGATCAAATATCTGAAACTAAATAAGCACAAGATCATTAGTACTATAACTACATGAGTTAATCATCATCAAAACTAGAGCGATGGGCCTTTGGGCTAACAATCTCTCCCTTTTTGATGATGACAAAACTCATGGAGTTATATATGCATGGATTAAAGTTAAGCTTCATGGAAGCTCCCCCTTAACTCATGCATAACAATAAACATAAAGATATTCAATAAAGTGCATAAACAAAACATATATGCAAAACTAGGAGATAAACATGCATAAACTTACCAAATTCTTTTTCCCTTTTTGCATAAACAAGAAAATAAACATACATATATAAACTCTCAAAATTCTTCTCCCCCTTTTTGTCAATTCAGCAACAAAGGGGCGAAGACAAATAAACAATAAAGATGTATATGTGGTATACATTCATGAAGAAGAGAAACATAAAGTTAGCTCCCCCTGCATACATGCATTACATGAAGAAGAGATGACAAGACCCTAACCCACATAAAGCATAATATATAATATATAGGCGAAGATGTTAAGCTCCCCCTGCACACGTGTATCACATAAAGAAGAGATGTCAAGCTCCTCAAAGTGAGATACACTCAACATGAATCTATATATAGAGAAGATGTTATGCTCCTCTTGCATATAGGCAATAAATATCAACAAATTTTGAAAAACCACTTTTAAAACAAATTTTGAAATTTCTTAAGTCAAGAAAATAAATTTTGATACCAATTAAAAGTCAATGGAAATACCAATTGAAAACAATGCATAAGTTTATTAAGCATTTAAATTTGAGTGAACCTTAACATAAATATAATTTGTACTTTAAATATGTAAATATTATAAAACAAGCACAATCAAATCATATATATGTATGTATGAAAATGAAAATATCAATTGAAATTGATATTAATTGAAGTTTGAAGCATACACATATATATAAAAAGCATATATGAGTATACAAAAGTGAAATATCATGAAGATCATGTGTATTACTCATAACTATCTACCCTATCCATGCACATGTTTAAATAGATTTTCAATTTTGAGCATATAAGGCATGTCGCCCATCCAACCGCCATTTAAAAGGTAGAAGTTTTCAAAAATAAGATTTGAAAATAGTTGTAGCTTGAAAACACTACCAAATGAAGAATAAATAACTTGTTTAAAGTAATTTTTGAAAAACTAGTTAAAGGCCCTTCAACACATGAAAACTAATCATATATCCCATGAATCATTGCTAAGTACAAAAAAATTGACACTCGAAATATATAAAGCTAAAAAATGTGCTCATGAAGCAAAATCATGAGTAAACAAAGAGATGTGAGTGCACAAGAATCATGTGAATAGCACATTCATGAAAATAATCAATAAAGCTCAAAACACCAAAGCATATGAAAATTATTTATTTTTCATTAAAAATAAACTTCAAGGTATATGTATGTTTCATCAAAACTAAAAATATACATACATATCCCAATCACAAACGAGTCCATTATAGAATTTGCATGAAGGCAAGTGACTCAAGGGTATCATGTATATTTATAAGTTTTAAATAAAAACAACATATACATGAAATAAAACGTGTACAAAGATAGGGAAAACAAATATAAATGAAAGAATCATCAAAACTAAGTTATACATGTATATGTAATGAGCACAAATGAGCATTGAGACACAAACATATAATAATCAAGTGTAGCTCACTACTTGTACAAGTATAAACATAAGTTTTAACGAAAACTATATCTAAATAAGTATTCACCTTATGAAGTACAAAACATGATTATTTAACATAAAAACAAAATATGCTAAAATTATCAATGTAAAAATATGTAAACTAAATGGGAGTTTAGAGATAGTCACCAAAACCAATAGGGCTCATCTCTAGGTCTCCAAACCATGATGGTCCTCCCACCGAACTTTCTTGATAGCGATGCAACAATTTGGTATATCCATCTAGCTCATGCATCCACCACCAAGGCACCATATCTCTCACGTCATGTGAGAGCCCACACCTACATCAAACACAAGAGGTGAGAATTTTGGTACCCATTTCTTTTTGGGTCCACGAGGGTTAGCATCATAAGGAACGCAAACATTTTTATTTGTAAAATCTGAAAGTACACCTAGAGGGGGGTGAATAGGTGTACGGCTAATCTAATGAACTAAATGCGAAAATTAAAACTTAATTGCAACTACACTTAATGCAACCAACGAGTGTAGCCGAATTCCCAGTGAAGGGCTCTGGACTAACTCCTCTTGATTCCTCTGAATAAGAGTTGAGGCGCTATATGAAGCTCTCGTGGTTAAGCACAAGTGAGGCACACACAAACAAGCCAAGTATGATATGACATTATGAAATGATGCAAGGCACAATATAAAAGAGAGAGTTAGAGAGATAATGGATCAAACGTAAACACATGAATATGTTTCGAGGTTCGAGCTCACAGCTCTACGTCCCCGCCTTCACACAGAAGGATTTCCAATCCACTTGTCCACACAGGACTCCCACACAGGGAACCTCCACTGAGAATTTAGGGCAATACAATCACCGGGAGTACACAACTCCTCTTTTTACAAACACAACCTCTACACTTAGAGGCTAGGCACAAAGCCACACAAACACCACCTCACACAAGAGGGGTAGGCACTTAGCCAAAACAACACAATCCACCTCTTCACTAAGAGGGATACCAACACAAACTCCACCTCTCACTAGAGGGAGCCAAAATCAATCTCTACCTCTCACTAGAGGGAGCCAAAACCAATCTCTACCTCTCACTAGAGGGAGCTAACCACCACTCCATAATCAACCTCTACACAAGAGGGATATCACAAGTTTAGGAGGGTTTACAATTAAGTGATCAAAAGACCACAAACCAATTCTTTTCCACAAAAACAATGATCCTATAGAAAGGATAGAATGATATAGCTCAAGTGTGGAAAACAAAGTGTTTTCATCAAAGAAAATCACTTGGGAAAAACACCAAATAGATATAGAATTTTTAGATCAAAAACCAATCCCAAAAGACTATTTTGTTTGAAATAAAAACACTTTAAAAACAAAATAGAGAATAGGATTTGAACCCAAAACTTTTTGCTTAAAACACTTAGGAAGTATGAAATTTTTCTCTCTTAAAAATCTTAATCAAAACTGGCCTCAATTGGGGTATTTATACCCCCAACAAAAATTTGCCCGTTGGCTGCTGACTAGGCCAGAATTGGCCTTCCGGTCGACCAGCCGGTCGACCGGCCAACGGTCAAATTTTTGACCATTGAGCCTGCCGGTCGACCGCCCGGTCGACCGTGCCAATCCAGAGAGCAAATTGCTCTCTGGCCGGTAACCGCTCGGTCGACCGTGCCTTACTCACGGTCGACCGTCCGGTCGACCGCCCCCACCCGAGAGTGGGGAACTTGCAGTCGGTCGACCGCCCGGTCGACCGGCCCAAGTGGCTGGTCAGCGTGCACATCCTTGTGCACGTCGGTCAACCGGTCCTCTAGGTCGGTCGACCGCCAGAGCCTGGCAGGCAGCAAATCAGGACTTAAAAACTGGGTATTTTAATTCCAATAAATTCTCATAAAATCTCTAAAAATCTACAAAAATAGTTTTAGTATGATACTTTGATATATAAACATGTGTGAAAAAATTTAACACATATTTCAAACTTTTTGAACCATTTTTGTGACTTACAAATTTTGCTGAAAACCAAAACTCGTATTTTCCAAAACTTGGATTTTTGAATTGAAAATTCGTTTTGTCTAAAACTCATCCAAATACAAAAATATGATATTTAAACAACTTGAAGCATGTTGTATATGGATATAATCCAATATACATGAAAGATATACATATCAATGTTTTTGACTATAATTCCAAAAACAAGTTTTGTTAAAATACAAAACCTAAATACATGAATAGGCATATCAAAATAAGTTTGTCTAAGTATATGAATCATACATGTATATAGAACAAATCTAATATACATTAAACCATGTAAACTTGTTTTGATACTATCTATTCATGAAAACCAAGATCGGTTAAACCAAAAATTGAAAAACCAATAAACATGAAAACTAAAACAAGTGTGTGTGTTGTGAACTTGAGCATATCACACTATCTAGTCTTTACAAATGGATCTAAAATAAAAACTAAACTAAATACCGAAGTCTTCTTGACGAACTCCGTCTCCAAGTCGACTCGATCCAAACCATAATCCACCGAGCTTGACTCCAACGAGTGCTAGGTATGAACTTTGTCGCTTGGGCTCTTGAATCACCATGTGAGAAGCTCCAAAACACCTTTGTTGAAGCTAATCACCTACTAATATCTTGGTAAAGTATCTGAAACTAAACATCACAAGATTATTAGTAAACATAACTACATGAGTTAATCATCATAAAAACTAGAATGGAAGGCCTCTGGGCCAACAAAATCTACATGATTTGTCTTATCAAAACAAAACTTTACTAAATGGCCTTTGCGGCCACAATGTGTACATTTATACACTCTAGCATGCATATGAGTGGTGTGAGAGTGAGAATGGAGTGCATATGTATGTCGTGAGGTTTGTGCATAAGCATGTGGAATTGTTTCTTACGAAACATGGATTCCACTCTATTATGGTTAAATGCACATTGGCTCAAGTGGAGCACAACCAATCAATGTTCTCCTTCATAATCAAATATTATTATCAATTTTGGAAGAAGAAACATGAAAAACAAAATACTTATTCTTTTTAGGAATATTTTCTTTTTCTTTTAAAATATTTTTCTTTTTTAAAGATTTATTTTCATTTAAAATAATTTCCTTTTCCTTTTCCACCAAAATAACTTGATTTTTCAAAAATTCATTTTCTTTTAAGACACATTCAAATTTATTTTAAAAGAGTCATTTTCTTTTAACAAATGATGAACACTTTGGTGATCACAACTCTTTGATCACCTAAAATCCTCTCACAACAAATATCCCTATAAGATTGATATAGCAATTGATAGCTCAAGTGTGTGTGAGAAAAACAAGAATTTGTAAGATCACCTAGAGGGGGGGTGAATAGGTGATGGCTAATCTAATGGTCACTTATGAACAAATAATGCGGAATTAAAACTAAGTTGACCAAATTAAACTTCTTATAATTGAACACTTATGTATAACACAAGAGTGTTGCCGAATTCCCCTTGCGAGGCTCTGGACAAACTCCTCTAGATTCCCCTTGAATGGGTTGAGGTGCCGCGTTGGCTCTCTTGGTTGAATACTAGTGTTAATAACAATCCCAAGCAAGTATAGCAATTATGAGCACAAAGGTATATCATGCATATAAGAGATAAAGACTATAAAGTAATGCAAGATATAAGTGAGACAAAAAGAGTAAGAGAGCAAGAGTAAGCAATCGCAAACACAAAGGGTTTGTTTCGAGGTTCGAGCACACTTGCTCTACATCCCCGCCTTCGACACACGAAGGATTTCCACTATGCACGATCCAACCGGATCTCTCCTTGGTGCCGCAACACCTACAAGCCCTCGGACTCCAAAGTCCCTTACACACCACAAGCCCACCGGCTCGTCGAGGCCGCACCTCAAGCTACAAGAGTTCGCACCCGAACCCTATACAACCACGAGCACACTTGCCCGTCTCCTCAAAGTACAAGATGAAATCTTGGTGATCTAAACACTTGATCACCTACAAAAACTCTCACTACAACACCTATAGGATGAATAGCTCAATGGATGCTCAAGTGTTTGTGTGAGAAAGCAAGAAAAGAATCTTTGGTGAAAATCTCAAGAAATCACTTTTACACTCTTATAAAATCTTCCCTTTTGATTGGAAGTATTAGCTTACTATTTTTGTGGAGAAAAACCTCTGAAATGAATATGAGAAAACAGGCTCTAAGGTCTCCAAAAATCTTGGCTCAAAACAATGACAAAACCCCTTTTATAGAGGCCAGAAAAATCTGACCGTTGGGCTCTGTCAGAGCTACCGGTCGACCGGTCCGGTCGACCGGCAACGGTCAAAAATCCGACCGTTGCAGCCTCCGGTCGACCGGCCCGGTCGACCGCGCACCTGGAGAAGAGAGTAAACTCTCTGTCGGTCGACCGGCCCGGTCGACCGATATTTCCCGAGAGCCAAGCTCTCTGAAGCGGTCGACCGGTCCGGTCGACCGTTCCCCAGTGCACACAGGCGTGCACGTCCGTGCACGTCCGGTCGACCGACCCGGTCGACCGGCCACTGTCAGTTCTGAAAAATCAGAACTGCCAGAACCAGAAAAATTGGGATTAAGGATTGGTCTTTTAGGCTTAATAAAAAATCCCATAAAAACTTAGAAATTCTACAAAAATAGTTTTATGATATAGAAACATGCTTGCACAAAATCAAGGCATGTTTATTAAAGATTTGACTATTTTTGTAACTTGGAAATATTGGCTCATAATAAAAACTGTTTTTCTAAAACAACATGTTTTTCCAAATTTCCATCAAATACAAAAACAAGATACACTTTAAAGCATAGTGTGTGTGGATATGATCCACTACACAATCAAGATGAAATATCTAGTTTTTGACATAAAGCACTAAACATGGTTTTGGATATAAGAAATGTAAACTATGAAATACCAAAAACCAAATTGTATTTTATCACAAATAAAAATCTTTTCTTAACTAGGAAAATCTTTTATGAAAATCATTCTATCAAGAGTTCTATCAAGAGTGTGTGTGTGATATAGACTTGAGCAATCCACCAATCTATTATATCCTTTACATTTTTATCTAAAACAAATAAAAATCTTATACCTAGACACAAGTCTTCATCCTCTTGAAGTCTTCACTTGAAGGCTTCTCATCTTCTTGACTTGGTCCAAGCTTGATCCAAAGCTCCTTGGATCACCCCGTGCTAGCTCCAAATCTTGACATTTAATCCTTTGTTGAGCTTTGCACCTACTAAGATCTTGATAAAGAATCTGTCACTAATTAAACAAGATCATTAGCAAATATAACTACATGAGTTGATCATCATCAAAACTAGAGTGATAGGCCTTTGGGCCAACAATCTCCCCCTTTTTGATGATGACAAAACTCATGAAGTTATATATGCATGGATTAAAGTAAAGCTTCAAAGAAGCTCCCCCTTAACTCATGCATATCAAATAAGCAATAGATAAGACAATGAGGCACGTGAATATGTATGCAAGTATGGAGATAAAACATGCAACAAGCATAAATCAAAATCTTTTTCTCCTATTTGCAATACAAATATATATATGCATAAATACAAATCTTATACAACCTTAAGTAAGGAAGACAAATACTTCTCCCCCTTAAGTAAGGAAATCATGCATATATCACAAATACATCACAAATACTTCTCCCCTTTTTGTCAATCATCAACAAAGGGTTCAAAGTAAAAGCAAATCAAAACAAATTTTTCTCCCCCTTTTGTCAAAAACAAAAGAATCAAGAAGGGGTAAATACAAATCAACCAATAAAGATTTATATGCGATATACATTCATGAAGAGGAAGACGTTAAGTTAGCTTCCCTACAATGTGCATTGCATGAAAGAGGGATGTGAAGCCCTAATTCACACAACACAACTATGTAATGCATAGAAGGAGATGTGAAGCTCCCCCTACACACGTATATCATATAAAGAAGAGATGTTAAGCTCCTCAATTTATAATATACTCAACATAAATCTATATGTAAGAGAGATGTTAAGCTCTCCTTGCATATAGGAAATACAAAACAAAACATTTTAATTTTTTTTATCAAAATAAAATTTTGAACTTTTCTCAATAAAACAAATTTTGAACCAATCATAATTTGTAATTTTGATACCAATAGAAAATAGCACTTGAAGATGTGTGATATCAAGTTATCATTGCAAAATCTTTTAATGTTTCAAACATATTGATATCAATTGTAATCATATAACAAATTTGAAGTTGAAGCATATTGATACCAAATGAAAGATCTAAAATAAAATCTTTTTATTTTTCATAAGCTTATGCGTAGTTAATATAAGGTGTTAACTTAACATAGCATAAACTTTTTGTGCTTTTAAGAATGTAAATCAATTGTAAAGCAAGCACATGAAAATCATATATATGTATGTGAATAGATAAGACCAATTTGAAAATTAGGGCATACATATATAGGAACCAAAATGTGAGTAATATACCAATTGTAAAATTAACATTGTAAGTCATGTATATACTCATAACCAAAAATTGGTAGGTTTTAAAAATAGTTATGTCTAAGCACTACCAAATTTGAAGAATAAATAACTAGTTATAAATAATTTTTGAAAAACTAGTTAAAGATCCTTCACAAGCATGAAATCATATGTTATTCATGAATTATACTAAATACATACAAGTTTAAGCACTCATAGTCCATAAAGCTCAAAAATTATCTTTTATCATAAAAGATGAGTGTTCAAAGGTTATGTAAATGGTATTTTCATGAAAATAGAAAGTGAAGCATGAATCTCATGAAAAACAAATCATATATTTTTCATAAAGTAATACTAAATACACAGATTTAATCACTCATGGTCTATAAAGCTCAAAATATTTTGTATCATAAAGATGAGTGTTCAAAAGATCATGTAAATAGTATTTTTATGAAAGTAGTCATTCAAGCTCAAAAAGATCATAAATCACATTTTGTTTTACACATGTTTTAATCTTTAATACAAATCAAAAACATGAAAAATCATCAATTTTTTTTATTATTTATTTAAAATACTAATCTTCATGGTATATCTATGATTTATCCAATTCTAACAATATGCATACATATCCCAAATCTAAAAGAGTCCAATATATATTGCATGAAGGCAAATGACTCAAGGGTATACATGTATATTTATTAGATTTGAATTAAACACACATATACATGAAGTAAAATCAAAGATAGGCATAACAAGTATAAATGACCGAATCATCAAAACTAGCCTATACACATGCATATAGTGGACACAAATGAGCATGAAGTTCAAATATATATGAGTCAATTGTAGTTCACTATTTGTACATGTATAATACAAGTTTTGATAGAAACTACACTTAAACTAGTATATACCCCATGAAGCACCAAAAATATCTTAAAATATGAACATGCTATGAATATTATGAATGAACAAGCATGTACATAAATGAAATAGGAGTTTAGAAATTGTTACCAACTTCAAAGCTCCTAGCATGGTGGTTGATCCACCAAAGCTCCTTGATAGCGATGCAACCCAAAAGTATGTCCATCATGTCCAAGTGCATCCACTACCAAGGTACCATCCCTCTCACGTTTTGTGAGAGCCCTCACCTACATCACAAGCAAAAGGTGGGGGTTTTGGTACCCATATTTTCTTGGGTCCTTTGGGGTTAGCTTTATTATAAGGAACCCAAAATCCTTTAGACATAGCAAAATATAAGTTATGCTTCTTATCAAAACAATATTTTGCTAAATGGCCTTTGCGACCACAATGTGTACAAGTGTACACCCTATCATGATGCTTATGAGTGTGATTGTGATCGTGATGTGCAACATAAGCATGAGCATGATGTGTATGTGCATGAGCATGGGGAACTTGTTTCTTTTGAAACAAAGATTCCAACTTAGAATGATTGAATGCACATGTGCTCAAATTAGAGCTCAAATTATCTATCTTATTTTTCAAATTCTTAATCTCATTAGTTGTGGCATGTAAAGCATGATGAGATATAGAATCACTTTTCTTTTTCTTTTGTGAAACAAAATCTTTTTCTTTTTCACAAATTTTTCTTTTCAAAGATTTATTTTCTTGAAAAACATCTTCCTTTTGTTTTTCCACCAAATCAATCTTATTTTTCAAAATCATATTTCCTTCACATAAAACATTCAATTTAGACATTAAGGAAATATTCTCATTTTTCAAATCTTCATTTTCTTTTTCTAAGCATGCCATTTTATTTCTAAAGAATCTTTATCATTAAGCATGGCATCAAAATTCTTTTTCAAAATTTATTATCTTTTTCTAAACATGCAATGTTACTTCTAAAAGAGTCATGTTCTACATGCATGCAATCAAGTTCCTTTTTCAAATTTTTATTTTTCTTTTTAATCATGTCATATTTTTCAAGCACAAGATGACAAAAGGTAGCAAGCTCATCATATGACATGTCTACATCCTCATCATCGGATTCGGTGTTTACCTCAAGGGGGTTGTCCCCTTGGACCATATAGCATACGTTGGAGATGTCGCTTCCAACGTCCGAATCGCTCCCCGCATAGTATAGGTCCTTTTCGCCAAGGGAGGTGATGATGTTCCAAGCTACAAAAGACGATTCAACATTAGAAATCCTAGATAAATAATCATCATTTAGGGTTGACTTAATAGCATGAAGGGCTTTTGCATTAGCCTCAATGTTCTTACCATCTAAAGAATAAGCATTATTAGTAGTGGCAAGATAGACATGAAATCCTAAGGCTTTGAGGTACAATGACATCTTAACCTTCCAAATTTGGATGTTAAGGATGTCAAAGGTGGGTGGTGACATGAAGTCCATGGTGTGTGTACAAATCTTGTGATTAGCCTAAAAGAGGATCTTTAACTCTTAGGTTGTTAGACCCAATATCAAGAGCACTAGCTCTGATACCAATTGTAAGATCACCTAGAGGGGGGGTGAATAGGTGATGGCTAATCTAATGGTCACTTATGAACAAATAATGCGGAATTAAAACTAAGTTGACCAAATTAAACTTCTTATAATTGAACACTTATGTATAACACAAGAGTGTTGCCGAATTCCCCTTGCGAGGCTCTGGACAAACTCCTCTAGATTCCCCTTGAATGGGTTGAGGTGCCGCGTTGGCTCTCTTGGTTGAATACTAGTGTTAATAACAATCCCAAGCAAGTATAGCAATTATGAGCACAAAGGTATATCATGCATATAAGCGATAAAGACTATAAAGTAATGCAAGATATAAGTGAGACAAAAAGAGTAAGAGAGCAAGAGTAAGCAATCGCAAACACAAAGGGTTTGTTTCGAGGTTCGAGCACACTTGCTCTACATCCCCGCCTTCGACACACGAAGGATTTCCACTATGCACGATCCAACCGGATCTCTCCTTGGTGCCGCAACACCTACAAGCCCTCGGACTCCCAAAGTCCCTTACACACCACAAGCCCACCGGCTCGTCGAGGCCGCACCTCAAGCTACAAGAGTTCGCACCCGAACCCTAAACAACCACGAGCACACTTGCCCGTCTCCTCAAAGTACAAGATGAAATCTTGGTGATCTAAACACTTGATCACCTACAAAAAACTCTCACTACAACACCTATAGGATGAATAGCTCAATGGATGCTCAAGTGTTTGTGTGAGAAAGCAAGAAAAGAATCTTTGGTGAAAATCTCAAGAAATCACTTTTACACTCTTATAAAATCTTCCCTTTTGATTGGAAGTATTAGCTCACTATTTTTGTGGAGAAAAACCTCTGAAATGAATATGAGAAAACAGGCTCTAAGGTCTCCAAAAATCTTGGCTCAAAACAATGACAAAACCCCCTTTTATAGAGGCCAGAAAAATCTGACCGTTGGGCTCTGTCAGAGCTACCGGTCGACCGGTCCGGTCGACCGGCAACGGTCAAAAATCCGACCGTTGCAGCCTCCGGTCGACCGGCCCGGTCGACCGCGCACCTGGAGAAGAGAGTAAACTCTCTGTCGGTCGACCGGCCCGGTCGACCGATATTTCCCGAGAGCCAAGCTCTCTGAAGCGGTCGACCGGTCCGGTCGACCGTTCCCCAGTGCACACAGGCGTGCACGTCCGTGCACGTCCGGTCGACCGACCCGGTCGACCGGCCACTGTCAGTTCTGAAAAATCAGAACTGCCAGAACCAGAAAAATTGGGATTAAGGATTGGTCTTTTAGGCTTAATAAAAAATCCCATAAAAACTTAAAAATTCTACAAAAATAGTTTTATGATATAGAAACATGCTTGCACAAAATCAAGGCATGTTTATTAAAGATTTGACTATTTTTGTAACTTGGAAATATTGGCTCATAATAAAAACTGTTTTTCTAAAACAACATGTTTTTTCAAATTTCCATCAAATACAAAAACAAGATACACTTTAAAACATAGTGTGTGTGGATATGATCCACTACACAATCAAGATGAAATATCTAGTTTTGACATAAAGCACTAAACATGGTTTTGGATATAATAAATGTAAACTATGAAATACCAAAAACCAAATTGTATTTTATCACAAATAAAAATCTTTTCTTAACTAAGAAAATCTTTTATGAAAATCATTCTATCAAGAGTTCTATCAAGAGTGTGTGTGTGATATAGACTTGAGCAATCCACCAATCTATTCTATCCTTTACATTTTTATCTAAAACAAATAAAAATCTTATACCTAGACACAAGTCTTCATCCTCTTGAAGTCTTCACTTGAAGGCTTCTCATCTTCTTGACTTGGTCCAAGCTTGATCCAAAGCTCCTTGGATCACCCCGTGCTAGCTCCAAATCTTGACATTTAATCCTTTGTTGAGCTTTGCACCTACTAAGATCTTGATAAAGAATCTGTCACTAATTAAACAAGATCATTAGCAAATATAACTACATGAGTTGATCATCATCAAAACTAGAGTGATAGGCCTTTGGGCCAACAGAATTGATTTGTGGTGAAAAACTCAAGAAAACTCTTTTTCAAAGCACTCTTGAAAACTCTCCTTTTGATATAAAAGTATTTGGCTCTAAAATAAGTGGAGATAAACACTTAGAAGTGTATGAGAAACTAGCTTAAAAGTCCACTTCAAATCTTGTAGAAAACAGTCCATGGGAACCCCAATTTATAGGTGTAATGCCCCGCTTCCCAAAATACGCTGGAGTGGAGACGAGACATGAGTCGGCGACGCATATACGCAAGGAAAATCCCTCACGTATACGCGCTAAGCCTTAAATAACCTGAAACAAGCTATAATAAATCTATCTGTAATAAATCATGATTACTGCAATATCACATATAAGCATCCACGCATGATTTCATATAAATAATGACTGGAATAACAACTGAATCTGAGATAACGAGAATCAGAAAATAATATGAAGGCAAGAAAGATAAGAATAATAGGGAGAAGCTCCGGCTCTTCGCGAAGCGTACAGTCTCATCGAACACCTGCACAATAGAAATAAAGCGTCCAATATCTGAACGTGCAAATCCAGGGTCGTCAGAAAGTGACCTGGTGAGTGTGTGTGTAAAGAGGATAGCTCGTGCATATAAACAATGTGCACAGAATAATAACAAGATAAACTGCAGTCATAAGATAAATAAATAATATGATAAGAAGACAACTGAAGGATAATCGAAAATAAAATGTATGTAGATAAAAGTTAACTATCACAACTGTAAACAAACAACTGATATCTGAATGTGTAACCTAGCATATGTCACTAGTCTGGTTGGTTGTTATTAACCTAACTAATGTAGTACTTAGCTGTGTCTCATACCACAGCCGTTTTCCCACATATCAAATAGTTATCGTTATTGTAACTGCCTGCCAATGTAGTGCATATGTTTTGAAAGAGTACCGTGCATGCCCGGTACCACGGTCTAACAACCCTGGCGCTGAACCAGGACAAGCCGCAAGGCTCTAATATCTGAAGACCACAGCCCCACACGAAAAGACAACTAGTGTGGCGCCGTAATCCGGGCATAGCCCTGATAACTGACAACTGAATAGGTAGCCAGTACAACCTTGGTTCCCCATGGTTGGAACCCACAACTCGGTACCATAAGAAGTCCTTCCAAAATATATGACATGCATCATCAGGCAATTACCCCTGTTCCCCCGGGTTATGGTGTCTTTTATTAATAAGCAATCAATGGGCGTTATTATTAAAGAGTAACTGATATCTCCAACAACTGTTGATGTTAATACTAGCTGATAATCTGATAACTGACAACTGAAAACTGATATCTGACAACTGAGTAACTGACAACTAATATTTGACATCTGAAATAAGATACTAGAGATATAGCCACTAAAACAATAGTGCCACTAATAACTGGTAACTGATAAGATATCTACCAACTCTTATAAACTCTGAACACATCATATGATCACCAACAAATAATCTCACCAACTGATAAAGTGATTACTACTATCTGATAACTCTGAAGTATAAGATCACCGATATCAAATAGATCATTATCACAATAGCTCAATCTCTATTAACTGAAATAATCAATAACTAAACATGAAGCACATAGTATATCCTCGAGATCAACAAGTTAAACACATACCGAAATCATATCTAAGTAGGGAACATCCTCAAACAACTTATGGTCTAGAATATCTACTTCTGATACTCAACATCAACAAAATATCATCTAAATAAATTTTAATACTCACAACTATAAATCTAACTATGTTAAACCTATCTTAATGAGTTCAAGATCCAATATAAAGAATGTAAATTCTAGATTAATTCCAACTCAAGATCAATCCAAATCACAATCCAACTTTCCTCGCAACTAAGACCTAATCTAGCATAATAAATAACTAAATAAGAACTAGCAAAAATAGTAATATCCTGGTGATAAAAAAATCAAGTCTAGAAATGCCTAACATCAAATCACATCAGATCCATTATTTGCGGTATATCTAAACCATCTCATATCGATATAGAAACGTCATATCTACTTGTCTACAATATCCAAAAGTGTTCCGGTCGGAAATAATCACCAAATAGATGAATGTCAAATTTGATAATTAATACACAAAATCTACTATTATTCTCAAATACAAACTATATCAACCTCAAGATCGAGCCGGATCAAGTCATAGTCTAAGGTGTATCACTACTAGGCCTAAACCAACAACGCCAAATCACCAACACATGAAATAACACTGATATAAGCTGATATCAACTACGTAATTAAAGTGAACAATTATAAATGTCTCATGAAGTGGTAGAGTCATCAAACTAGTAAAATATAATAGAAAGTCACATGAAATGATAAGAGCAACATGTAAGGCATACTGACAACGGTAAATACACAATAATGAACACTCACATGAAATGACGCGATTTCGGAACCGAATCGTCATATGGTCTTCACTGCACAAACCGGTACTGATTTACGGATCATCGCATGGATCGGTCTTCGAATCGCATATGTATCTGGTCCACAACGGGTATGAATCTGGATCAGGTCCGGGTCTCCTGAAGCTGGGTTCAGATCTCACCGAACAAATCTGAAATGTTGTAGCACACAACCAACACATACAAATAAATATAAATACACGCTAAACACCCACACGAGCATACGGACACATACGCGTATACCCACACACGTACATATGCAAGTATACATATACATACATACTATATGCATACATACCCACACTTACATACATATTATATTTATATATATATATATATATATATATATATATATATATATATATATATATATATATATATATAACACATGCTATATATATATATATATTTATATATATATAACACATGCTTGTAAATGTACCCATAATTACACACACCCCATATGCATAATAATTCATGCATACACTAAACATAAAATAAACATATCCAATAATTAAGACCCACTTATTATTTACTAAACTACACACACATAATTAAAGTACACATTATGCATAATTACATGCATGTACATGCATTCATACATACATACACAACCCACTCACGCACACACCAACACACATTAACATGAACTTCCTAATTATTACAATTATACCCTTACATATATAAATACACTAACTCGAGCCAATTTGCGGCGCACCGATGGAGGATCTGGCTGAGGCGTCCGGGGCCGCGGAGGGTGTCGTTGGATACAGCATCTCGCCATGAAGGGCGTGTGTGCGTTCATGCTCGCCTACGGTGATCCATGGTGACCCACGGAGTGCTGGAAAATGGCTCCCACACAAGCATATACACATTATAAACATGCAAACATTCATGAATTAACAAACACCACATGATTAATTACATACACCTAATATTTGCAAGATGGGGGAGAGGACTCACGGCCGAGGGATTGCTTGGACTGCCGTTGTTGGTTGGAAGGGAAAGTGCGCAAGGAGATAGCCACGGCCTGGATAGGGGCTGCGTTGTCGTGGTTACCCAGTGGAGTTAGAAGCCCAGCTGTGCACAGAGAGGGAGAAGAGGGCGGCCTGCTGTGATGCTGGGCTGCTGGTTGCATGGAGCTGTTGTGGTGGTGGGGCTCCGGTTCCACGGCAAAGCGAGAGGAGGGAAACTTCGGGGTGTTGTTCGGCCTACAGGGGAGGGTGCAGCCGGCCAAACTTGGCTAAGGTGTTGGGCGGATCATGGTGGAGAGATGGCCTGATGCTGGACCTTGGCGTGGTTGCTACCATGCTGGTGGATGAACGGCCAGATCATGGAGCTAGTGCTCTGGCAATGGACTGCTATGGATGGGTGAATAGCCACTGAAGAGGAGAAGCCATGGGGTGGTGCTAATGGAAGAGGACAGCCATGGAAAAGAAGGAATGTAGGGGCTGTTGTTGGGTTGTGCCCCATCGTGGGTGCTCGACGACGCGAGAAGAGGGCCACGACAAGCAAGGGAGATTGGTGTTGCCGAGCATGGGTTGCACAGGGGAGAAGACACGCGCACGGGTCTATGAGAGGATGCCGTGACTCACCGGAGATAGGGTTCTCGGCTTGATATAGGTGACGGCAGTGAGTTGGAGATGGAGGAGATTAGGGTTAAGTTAGGGGATTAAGAGATTATATAGATAAATATAATGGGTTTGGGTTGGATCCAAATGGGTAATAGGATATAGAAATGGGTTTGGGTCATGAGTTATAGGGTAATGGGTTAAAGATTTTGGATCTAATTGGTTGGTGGGCTTGAATCATAGGCTCAAAGGATTTGGCCAAGAGAAATATAGAAAATGCAAACAAAGTATAAATAACTAAATATGGACAATAATAATAATAATAATACTAACAATAATAATAGTTAACAACACCAAGAATATTAATAATAATAACACTAATAGTAATAATGAATAAATAATAATCATAATGGGATAATAATAATAATAATAACTACCACTAATAATAATAATGAATAATAACCTTAATGAAATAATGGGAATAATAATTAAATAACAATTAATAATAATAATGGTAAATATAAAAATAATAGTAATAAGTAACTAAAAATATTGATAATTAATAATGGTAATAATATTTAAAGCTAAAATACCATTTAGTATCTTAAAAATAATTTCCATTTTTAATAATATAATAATCACAAAAAAGAAAATAATAAATTAAGTTGATTAAAAAAATAATCAGTAAATCAAAATAAATACTTTAGGAAAATAAAAATACAGTATTTCTAATCAGGGATCTTACAATAGGCATCCAAAAACTAGCCGTTGGGCTCCAAATCAGCAGCTGACGCTGCTGTCGGTCAACGCCCGGTCGACCGCCAACAGTCGATTTTTCGACCGTTGGGAAGGTCGGTTGACCGCCTTCAGAGCAATGGCCTAGCGGTCGATCGGGCCATTTCCAGAGAGCAGAAGCTCTCTGGCGGTCGACCGTGCGGTCGATCGCCCTGGCTGTGCACGTTTTGTGCACGTCGGTCGACCGCCCGGTCGACCGACCTCTGGCTCGGTCGACCGTGCGGTCGACCGGCAGAAGGCCAAAAATAGTATTTTCAAGATTAAAAACTTGTTATTTTTCCTTCAATAAAATCTCATAAATTCTCTAAAAATCTACAAAAATAAGTTCAGTAATATACTTTGATATACAAATATGTTTAAGTAAAATCAAAACATGTTACAAACATTTTGAACTATTTTTGTGACTTAGAATTTTGGCTTAAAACAAAATCTGTATTTTTTCAAAACTTCTCCAAATACAAAAACAAGATATTCTAAACACTTTTAAAGCTTAGTGTGCATGGATATGATCCACTACACATATATGATGAAATATTTATATTTTTAACATTAAGCTCTAAATAAAGTTTTGCTAAAAACACATATATACTTTGAAGCTTAAAAACCAAAACGATATTTTTCAAAATGAAAACTCTTTTAACTCTTTTATAAAAACTCATATAAATCTTGTGTGTGAATGTATATGATACTTGAGCAATCTACGACTAATCTATCTTTATATTTTATCTAAAAACAAAATCTTACTAAAAACAAACCTAGACACAAGTCTTCTCTTGAAAATCTTCTTCTCTTTCTTGACTTGGTTCAAACCTTGATCCAATGAGTTAGACTCCTCTTGAATACTTGATATGGTCTTGATGCACAAGCTCTTGAATCAACACGTGCTAGCTCCAAAACTTGACTTGAAATCCTTTGTTGAAGCTAAACACCTACTAAGATCTTGATCACATATCTGAGACTAATTAAATACAAGATCATTAGTACTATAACTACATGAGTTAATCATCATCAAAGCTAGAGTGATGGGCCTTTGGGCCAACAGTATGTGTGGATGATGAGCCTATGTTTATTGAAGAATTATTTAAAAATGAGTGTGATCATAGTTTTGAGAAAATATGTGTTGAGGATCTTAAGTCTAGAGTTCACTTTGAGAGAAGGAAACTTGATTTGAGTATCTTCACTTTAATGAGCCATCTAATAATCAATCTTTTAAAAATTAGGTAGAGGTTAACATAACAGAAGAAAAGAATCAGGGTCAAGTAGACGATTTTAAAATTGACACACTTTTAGAGTCTACTTTTAAATAGTGTGTCAATTTTAAATAGCAAAGCCAGAAGGAATTTGTTCCTTCTTCCAAATCTTCATGAGATCACTGTTTAAGACAATCATTGAGGCATTAGATGTACTGTTTAGACACGTATATTGCATAAATATTATTACATTCCTACATATATTCTGTAATGAATATTGCAAATAACTTGTCTTAATGTCCTAATTCATGCAAGATATGATAAGGAGAAGATAATCATGAAATTTATCCAATTAAATTCAAAAGTTTAAAAAAAGGGGATCGATTCAAATTCAAAGGTTCTAGAAGCTATCTTATCTGCAAACTGGATATATCAGATAAGATAATATCATCTAATTTCAAGGAAAAATTGGATTGTTTAAAAACCCTATCGTTTTGCTGAAGATAAATGTATATCTAAATAATTCTAGAAGACAAACTGAAAATCAAATAGGATAAATGGATAGAGAGAAGATCAACAGATGAGATGAAGTAATTTAAATTCAGATTCAAGCTGAATACAGTTTAGCATTTTAATCATAACTTTCGCTACCGAAACTCAAATCTAATGATTCAAAATGCTACAGAAAGATGACTTAAAGGGTTACAATTCTTCTGTTAATCACTCATTTCAATTCCATCATTTGATAAGTGATATTCAACAATCAACATGCCAACAAGTTGCAGATCAGAATTAAATTTCTGGATAAATCAAATCAAATTTAAAGATAAGGGGAGAATTCAAATTCAGAAATATACAGCTCTTCCTATCTTCATATGTGTTCTATCCCTCTGGTTTTCTCCTATAAATACCCTCGTACCTCAACGGCAGAAAGGGCACCACTCCAGAGAGAGATTTAGTTTAGATTTTCTTTTTTCTTCAATGTAATTTTTATTTTCTTTATTTTATTTTATTTTTAGGCTAGAGAGAGTTACATGATCAAAAGAGAGGAAGAGTTATTATAGAGTGACACTATTGGAATCTTTTCTTCAAGAAGCTTATATTGAAGGTGACAATCAATGGAGGTTTCCCACTTTTCTTCATTGTGCTCAATCTCGCCGAAGCCTTGCTTTCCTTTATTCTTTTTTATTTCTTCGCTTTACTTCATATTAAGGTAAATTTTCGTTATGATTCAAATAGTAGAGGTAAATATTCTTCTTTTATATCTGATTTTTGCATCAACACTTTCTTTATCTCTTTTTGTTTCTTTTTCTTTTATAATTAAAACAACAACACCACCCCCATCTCTTCTTCTACCATCTTCTTCTTAACTTAACTTAACATTTTATTTTTTTCTTTTATAAACTGAGAAGATAAGTATTAACTAGTTTTAGAAAATTAAAAGAAGAAACTTACATAACATTTTCATCGCTGTCCCTCCCTATGCATCACGGCCCGTTAGCCCTAAGCTACACGGCAGAATTGGGGACCTAGCACTGTTCTAAATTTCTGTATTTTTTGTGCAGGTTTGACTCGATCAAAATTTTGGCGCTGTTGTCGGGGAGGGACGGTAAGTTTTCTTTCTTATTATTTACTTTAATGAATTAATCCCTTTTCTTCTTCATTTTGGTGTACAAGGACTAATTACAGAAAATTAGGAGCTGCAGTGGACATATTGTTACTCTGTGCCTCTGTCCAAGAAGGTAGAGTATTAGAGCCCACAACTATGGTGAACTACTAACTGTAGTTTCTTTAGGTTGCTGTTCAGAGATTAGCTTTCTATAGTTATTAGTTTATCTGTTTAACTCACTCTGTACATATTTCTAATTAACAGTAACTTGTTACTTTGTAAATGCTAAAAAACGTTTGGACTCTTGCATATTAGGGCATCTGTCTATTTCGTTTATTTACATTACTGTTGAAGAGTGCTGGAGCAAAGGTATGTATGCATTGCATATAGTTTAGGAAACTATTTTGAGTGATTCATATTGCTTGAATGTTACCTTTTGCTTTATACTTGTATACTGCACTAAAAAAACTAAGGGCATATCCTTAAACAAGATAAGGTGGGGAAGTCATTACCCTTTCTTAGCCCAAAAATCATCTCTCACTCACTAACCCAACCTAACATAAAATTGAGTAGACGTTGGCCCTAGGGACATCTCGGACTCAATAGGATTGACCAAGGGGGAAGTTGCTAGAAGTTGACTCTTGCCAAATTGGTGTCTAAGATTGGGGTGATTTCGCATAATTAGGCTCGTCACTTTTAAGCGCGGATACCTCCCACCAATTTTGCCCATACCTGGCCGATTAACTTGTGGTCAGGTTCTGTAATATACCTCCTATGGATAATCAACAGTTACGAGTCGTCTAGGTCTAAGCTCTACCCTAACATAGGCTAGATTTTTCTTTATTTTCTTGTTTGCTTATTTGTTATTTTTTGTTTGTTCTTGTGAAAATGGATTATAATTACAATTATTCAGATTATAACTCAAATTCATATTTCACCCCAACCTCTTTCAATTTGAATATTACTAACCCGGCATTACATAACTCTAACCAATCAAGTATACCAGATTAGTCTTATCCGAATCAATATATACCCCAATCCCAGTACTATGAATAAGAATGGGACAATCATCACCACTCTTCACCGAGTCTATGGGGATACAACTCTCCTGAGTCTTACTATCAACAACCTTACCACAAACAGCTTCATATAATCCATACCAAGACCAACCTATAGAAGAGAAATCTTCTTTAGAAAAGACTTTTGAAAGCCTTTCTTGAGTTCACACGACAAGTACAAATCATAGCGGACTCAATTCTCCCAACAATTCCTAAATCCAAGATCCTTACTCTAATTTTCAAGTCCAACCACAACAAGAAGAATCTGTTGACTTAGAAAAGAATATGAAATTCATGATTCAGTCCCAAAATGATTGTATTCAATCCCAAATGGATTATCTCAAATCTCTTAATAGGCTAGAAGCAAAAGTGAGTAATTTGGTCAATACAATTAATGATAGGAATAAGGAAACTCTGCCAACACATTTTCGACCACTCCTGATTCTCCTAGCCATATTGATAATGAATCATGGTATCTTGGAGATTTTAACCAAGATTCAATTTCACCACAAGACTTTGAACTTGACCAATATCAATTGAAAATGCTCTGATACCAATTGAAGGATCACCTAGAGGGGGGTGAATAGGTGATGGCTAATCTAATGGTCACTTAATGCCAATTAATGCGAAAGCAAAAACTATTATGACCTTAACAAACTATTTAAACTAAACAATACGTATAACACAAAAGTGTTGCCGAATTCCCCGTGAAGGGCTCTGGACAAACTCCTCTAAATTCCCCTTGATAAGGGTTGAGGTGCCGCGTTGGCTCTCTTGGTTAAATACAAGTGTTAGCAAATAATCCAAGCATGTATATCAATTTAGCACAAAAGTATATCAAGCATGTAAGGATAAGCACAATGAAAGCATGAAAGATATAAACAAGAGACAAAGAGAGAGAGAGTGAGCAATCGAAAACACAAAGGATTTGTTTCGAGGTTCGAGCACACTTGCTCTACATCCCCGCCTTCGACACACGAAGGATTTCCACTATAATCGATCCCACCGGATCATTCGGTGTCGCAACACCTATAAGATCTCGGACTCTCTAGCCCGTACACACGCAAGCCCACCGGCTCGCCGAGGCCGCACCTCAAACAAGAAGTTCGCAACCGAACTTGAAACACCGAGTCCACACTAGGACCCGAAATAATGCGAACACAACCGTCCGCCTTCTTAAAGGAACAAAGTAGAACTTTGGTGATCACAACTCTTGATCACCTAAAATCCTCTCACAAAAAACAATCCTATAGAATGAATAGCTCAATAGGTGCTCAAGTGTTTGTGAGAAAAACAAGGAAAGAGATGGTGGAGGAAAACTCAAAGAAATCTCTTTTAAGCACTCTTGATAAACTCCCCTTTTGATTGGAAGTATTAGCTCTCAATTTAGTGGGGAAAACTCTTTTAATGAAGTAGGAAAACTGACTTAAAACCCACTAGAAATCTTGTAGAAAAACAATGCCCAAACCCTCAAATTTATAGGGCTAGAAAAACTAGCCGTTGGGGTTCTGTCAGGCCTACCGGTCGACCGTCCGGTCGGCCGGCCAACGGTCATATTTCAGACCGTTTGAGCCATCGGTCGACCGGGCGGTCGACCGAGCCAGGATACATAGAGCAATCTCTCTGTCCGGTCGACCGCACGGTCGGCCGGGGCCTTTCTAGAGAGCAGAGCTCTCTGGACGGTCGACCGGTCGATCGGCCGGCCATCCTGCAGAACTGGCGTGCACGTCGGTCGATCGAGTCGGTCAACCGACTTCAGCCCTAGTCGACTTGGTCGGTCGACTAGTCGACTGGCTGAAGCCTGAAACAGAAAATCTAGGGATTAAAACATGGTCTTTTTTATTGAAATAAAATCCCATAAAATACTGAAAAATCTACAAAAATAGTTTTACCAATATACTTTGATAAACAAACATGCTTGCACAAAATCAAGGCATGTTACAAATGATTTGGACTATTTTTGTAAGTTGGAAAAATTGGCTTAAACAAAATGGTATTTTTCCAAACTTGATTTTTCTAAAACTTATTTTTCCAAACTTCTCCAAATACAAAAACAAGATATTTAAACAACTTTTAAAGCATAGTGTGTATGGATATGATCCTATACAAACATGGTGAAATATCTATGTTTTTGACATTAAGCACTAAACATGATTTTGGTTAGAAGATATGAAAACTTGAAAACCAAAATCCAAACATGTATTTTCTAAATTGAAAATCTTTTCTAAAACAAACAAAATCAAGAGTGTGTGTGTGTATATAATACTTGAGCAATCCACCAACTACTCTATCCTTTACATTTTATCTAAAATAAAATCTTTTAAAAAACAAACTAGACACAAGTCTTCATCTTCTTGAAGTCTTCACTTGAAGCCTTCTCATCTTCTTGACTTGGTCCAAACATGATCCAATGGCTCTTGGATCAAATCGTGCTAGCTCCAAAACTTGACTTTAAATCCTTTGTTGAAGTTATGCACCTACTAAGATCTTGATCATAAATTTGTCACTAATTAAACACAAGATCATTAGTACTATAACTACATGAGTTGATCATCATCAAACTAGAGTGATGGGCCTTCGGGCCAACATATCAACCCATTGATAATTGGCAAGTTTTCATTTCAATGAGATTGAACTTGAAGATGAATGTGATACTGATTCTCAATGTTGTGATTCAGTTTCACTTTTTGAATCTATGCTGACTCCGATTTTCTTACACGATTTGGACCCAATTCCGAAGCCAACGCTGATTCCTATACCCATAGAGCTTGAACATGAATCAACTATATTAGATAGTCACATTCTATTGTTGAAAAATGAATGTGAACTTGAATTCTATGATTTGGACCAAACCCATGAACCAACTCTGACTCTCGAGCCTAAACTTGATTTGAGTTTTATTCCCGAGTCAGTATCGGTTCCTATTTCTTTCATTGTTGAGCCCAAATCATCCATTCCACAAAAACACATTCCACTGTTGGACCAAGGTTTGAATCAATATGACTCCGTGATGATATCCCAAGATTGGTCATATAACCAAAAAAATTTCATGCTAGGATCTTGCATGATCCTATTCATATTGTGAGTATAAAAATGCTAATAAGAAGAGAAATAAAAGGTGAGTTCCATAAAAAATCACAGTATCTAGATTGGTAGAAATGCTTGGCCCAATGAGACTACCATCGGAAACCACACCTTGAGGTGTCAATTTTCCTTCCCTTTCTCCTTTTTCATATATTATTGTATTTCATTCATACATTGAGGACAATACATGAGTTAGATGTGGGGGAGGGTTACTAACAAGCTAACTTCACTAATTTAAAAAAAAAAATTCTTTCTTTAAAACTTTTGAAAAGAAAAATAATACTTTGACTTATTTTTGTAAAAAATTAAGTTAATTTTAAGGAAAGAGGATCATAATTAGGATTTCTTATACTTGGTCAAAATAAAATTATTTGTTTGATTTTGAGGTTAGGAAGAAAAATTAGAAAAGTAGTTTATTCTTAATTTTTACCTTGATGAAATATGCATACTTTATACACTTACATACTTAGGATTCTAAAACAAAGATTCTTATGTCTTATATAAAAAATATATATATACATATATCAAAAAAATATCCTCTGATTAAGCTGGGTATTTGTGCTTCATAAAGCATAAGTATTCATGCCTAAAAGTGGTTCATATAATTAAAAATTCTTAATTTTGTGGCATCTTTTGCTCGAATCCTAAGTCCTTGGAGTGTTTTCTCACCCGGTGCTCTAAAATCGTCTAATTTGGGAGTCACCGACTAAGGCTCGTTACATGGGCGAATTAGAAAGCCTAATGAACTAAGGGATATTACCGCCATAAATTAAAAAAAAAAGAGAGAAAATAATAAGGCATAAGAGTTAGAGTTGAAGAATCCTAAGCCAAATTTTCACGCTCACAAGGTGCAAATGACTTAGGATAAAATAATAGACTATATGAGAATACAATTTTAATCCTTATCTTGATTGAAAATAAGTTTTTGAATAGAGACTAAGTTTAGGAATGACTAAGTTTTGATAATCATATGACTTATAGATTACTTGAATTTTTACATTAATACTTCAAATATTTTTTTCCTTAAAATGCATTTTCAAAAATACTAACACTTTATTTCTTTTTCTTCATGGATTTTGTGAGTGCAATCCACTGAAAACCCTCACAAGACAAAACTCGTCCTCTAGGGGAACCTAGAGGTTTAATGTCTTGTTGCATGTGCTAAGTGCAATCATGATTTCTACGAAAGTGAGTTAGGTTTGTCAGTTTAATTTTTCTTTTCTCTTTGTTTTGCTCGAGGACGAGCAAAAGATATATAGGGGTGTGTTTGGACACATATATTGCATAAATATTATTACATTCCTACATATATTCTGTAATGAATATTGCAAATAACTTGTCTTAATGTCCTAATTCATGCAGGGTATCATCTAAATTAGCAAAACTGATAGGGTTTTCAAACAATCCATTTTTCTTTTAAATTAGATGATATTATCTTATCTGATATATCTTATCAATTCTAGAAGACAAACTGAAAATCAAAGAGGATAAATGGATAGAGAAAAGATCAACGATGAGATGAAGCAATTTAAATTCGGATTCAGGCTAGATATAGTTTAGCATTTTAATCATAACATTCGCTACCAAAATTTAAATCTAATGATTCAAACGCTACAGAAAGATGACTTAAAGGGCTACAATTCTTATGTTGATCACTCCTTCTAATTCTATCATTTGATGAGTGATATTCAGCAATCAACACGCCAACAAGCTGCAGATCAGGATTGAATTTCTGGATAAATCAAATCAATTTGGAGATAATGGAGAATCAAATTCAGAAATATAGCTTTTCCTATCTTCATACGCGTTCTATCCCTCTGGTTTTCTCCTATAAATACCCTCATATCTCGAAGGCAGAAAGGGTACCACTCTAGAGAGAGATTTAGTTTAGGTTTTCTTTTATTCTTCAATGTAATTTTATTTTCTTTATTTTATTTTATTTTTAGGCTAGAGAGAGTTACATGATTAAAAGAGAGGAAGAGTTATTATAGAGTGACATTATTGCAATCTTTTCTTCAAGAATCTTTGTTGAAGGTGACAATCAATGAAGTTCCTCACTTTTCTTCATTGTGCTCGATCTCGTCGAAGTCTTGCTTTCCTTTATTCTTTTCTCTTTCTTCGCTTTACTTAGGTATTTTCATTATGATTCAAATAGTAGAGGTAAATATTCTTCTTTTATTTTGATTTTTGTATCAACACTTTTCTTTATCTATTTTTGTTTCTTTTCTTTTATAATTAAAATAACAACACCACCACCATCTCTTCTTCTACCATCTTCTTCTTAATTTAACTTAACATTTTTAATTTTTTCTTTCTATAAACTGAGAAGATAAGTATTAACTAGTTTTGGTAAATTAAAAGATGAAACTTACATAACGCTTCTATCACTGTCCCTCCCTGTGGATCACGACCCGTTAGCCCTAAACTACACGGTACAATTGAGGACCTAGTACTATTCTAAATTTCTGTATTTTTATGCATGTTTGACTCGATCATGTACCCTGTGCAGATCAGTCCTTTTATTTTGATAAGAATAAGACTAGGATGGATGAAGTACCCGAAAATGTCAAACCAGTTAAAATCGACATTCCACTTTAGATGTGATTAAACAATTATTTGCCTATGCCACGTCACTCAAAAAAAATTTGTATTCAAGTTAAAAATTTTGGACACATATTTCTACATTCTTGAATGCATCATTATTCCGCTTCAAGGACCATGCAAGAATCTGTTTGTTTATATTCTAGTTCAACATCAGAAACCATACATAGAGGCTGAGTGACATGTGCTTGTGTCTGGCTGAAAACGTTAGACTTAGCACTGCTGGGAGGCAACTCAGAGATGTTATTTTTTTAAAGATAGTTTATTTTTATTTTATTTTCTTTTCTAGAGTTTCTAATTCTTTTCTATGGGGAGATGCTTTTATCTAAATTTGGAGATGTGCCTTCATCTTTCTATTTATTCTCACTACTTTTTTTTGTTAGCTTATATGCTTATGCAGCTCCCAAGATACTATCTACCCGTCACCTTGTTCAGTTTTTAATGTTAGCACTTGTCTTTCAACATCTTGAATTTGGATCATGATTCATCATATTGAGCATACATTTTTACATTGAGAACAATGTAGTTTATGTTGGCCCAAAGGCCTTCCACCTAGTTTTGATGAGATTAACTCATGTAGTTATGTTTACTAATAATCTTGTATTGTTTAAGTTTCAGATCATTAATCAAGATATTAGTTGGTGATTAGCTTCATCAAGGAGTTTTAGAAGCTATTCATAATGATTCCAGGGCCAAAGCTTCAAGATCACACATTGCCTAGCCCATGGATGGAGTTTGGAGCAAGTCTTCTTGATGACACAAAGACTTAGGTATCTTAGTTAGTTTAGTGTGTTTTAGATCCATTTGTAAAGCTTAGTATAGTTGATATGCTCAAGTGCACATACACACACGTTTATGTTTTGAATTTGGTTTTCATGAATAGTTTGATCAAAACAGTTTACTTTATTTCTATGTATATTAGATATGTTCTAGATATACATACATGCTTATATGACTTATACAAACTTAGTTTGACATACCTATTCATGTAGTTTTATGTTTTGATATAAACATATTTTTTTGAAATTAAAGACAAAAACTATGATATATTTGTTGAATGTATATTAGACCTATGTCCATATGCATCATACTTAATAATGTTCATATATCATGTTTTGTATTTCTATAAGTTTTAGGAAAATCAGATTTCCTATTGAAAAATCAAGTTTGATAAAAATACAAGTTTTGTTTTTGATAAAATTGGCAAGACACAAAATGAATTGATATGTTGATATATTGTCTTGAAATTTTATCACTTGTTTGAGTTTCAATATAAAATGATAAAACAATTTTTATGTATTTTTAAAAGAGATAAAAGATTTTTTAGAAAATATTTTTCCCAAATTTTCTGATTTTTTTTTGTGCTGACAGGCTGGTCGGTCGACCCGGACGGTCGACCGCACCAAGAGCCGGTCGACCCGTAGGATCGACCGACGTGCACAGATGTGCACGTCTGGGCAGACACAAAACGGTCGACCGGGCCGGTCGGACCGGGTCGAGAGCTCTGCTCTCTGTTTTTCTGGGTCGACGGGCCGGTCGACCGCAGTTGCCCAACGTCATTATTCTGACCGTTGGCGGTCGACCGGGCCGGTCGACCGCGCCTGTCAGAGCTGCCAGCTCAGCTCTAACGGCTAGTTTTCTGTTGGGGCTATAAAAACCCCATCTTCTTTGGGGATTTTGGCCAAGTTTTGAAGAGAAAAAATTCTGGTTTTCTGAAGTATTTAAACAAGTTTTTCAAAAGTGTTTGGGGCTTTAATCTTTCAATCTTTATTGTTTTAGGTTTTTGAAAAAAATCAAAGAAAAGAATATTTTGGGAGATTTGTCTTGGTTTTCATTCTATATCTTTTGCAAGAATTTTCCCAAGTGTTTTTCTTTGTTGCTTGTTTTCCAAACACCTAGTTTTCCACACTTGAGCTATCATACTATCCTAATCTATTAGGATCTTGTTTTTGTGAAAAAGAAAAGAGAAAAAGAAAGAGAGTTTGAGTTTGTGGTTTTTGGAACCACTTGTTGTAAACACCCTTATTCTTGTGTATCCCTCTTTGGTAGAGGTGATCGGGTGATTGGTTTGCTCCCTCTAGTGAGAGGTGGAGATTTGGTTGTAACCCTCTTCGGTAGAGGTGTTGGTTGTTGTATTTGGCTACGGGCCTACCCTCGGTTGTGAGGTGGTTGGTTGAGAGAGGAGTTTGGTACTCCTAAGTGTTGTAACAAATCCTCTTCGGTAGAGGTTCCCTCGGTGGGAGATAGTGGATTGGAAATCCTACACGTGTGGTAGGCAGGGATGTAGAGCAAGGTGCTCGAACCTCGAAACATATCTTGGTCTTTGCGATTGATCCATTGTCTCTCTAATTCTCTCTCATTTATATTGTGCAAAGCATCATTCATAACATCATATCTATTTGCTTGTGTTGTGCCTTGCATATTTCATATTGCTATATCTGTATATGCTTGGTTGTTTGTTGTGCCTCACTTGTACCTAATCAACAAGAGCTTCACATAGCACCTCAACCCATTCAAGGGGAATCAAGAGGAGTTAGTCCAGAGCCCTTCACGGGAAATTCGGCTACACTGTGATTGTACTAAATGTGTTGCAAGATTTGCATTAGCTTCCGCATTTAGCGCACTTAGTCTTGCATTTAGTTCTAGATTAGCTCTTACACCTATTCACCCCCCCTCTAGGTGTTTTTCAAAAACAAATACAGGAAGTAAATCAAAAAAATACGATCGAAAAATCTGAAAACGCAACTAAGTACGTATTCGGGAGCGGGGTGTTACAGTTTTCTCCACTTGTTTTTATAGCCAAATACTTCCATTAAAAGAAGAGTTTATCAAGAGTTTTTCAAAGTGATTTCTTTGAGTTTTTCACCACCATTTCCATCCTTGTTTTTCTCACAAACACTTGAGCTATCCATTGATATATTCATCCTATAGGAGTGTTATTGTGAGATTGTTTTTAGATGATCAAAGTGTTGTGATCACCAAGACTTCATCTTTGTTCTTTGAGGAGGCGGACGTGTGTTCGCGGTGTTTCGGGTTCTAGTGTGAACTCGGTGTTTGAGGTGCGACCTCGGCGAGCTTGTGGGCTTGCGGTGTGTACGGGACTAGAGAGTCCAGGAGTTCAAGTGTGAACTCGCCTTGTAGGTGTTGCGACACCGAGTGATCCGGTGGGATCGGTTTATAGTGAATATCCTTCATAGTGTTGAAGGCGGGGACGTAAAGTAAGTGTGCTCGAACTCGAAACAAATCTCCCGTGTTTGCGATTGCTCACTCTATCTTATCTCTTACTTTGTCTTTATATCTTGCATGCTATTATTGTCTTTATCTTTATATGCATGATATATTGTGTGCTTATTGTTATATGCTTGGGGATTGTTTGCTAACACTTGTATTCAACCAAGAGAGCCAACGCGGCACCTCAACTCTTATTTAGAGGAATCTTGAGGAGTTAGTCCAGAGCCCTTCACGGGGAATTCGGTTACACTCTTGTGTTATACGTGGTGTTTAGTTTAAGAAGTTTTTAATTCCGCATTAATTGACCATTAGATTAGCTCATCACCTATTCACCCCCCTCTAGGTGATTTACATTCCTGTTGGTAATAGTAGTCCACTGCTGGCCTTCCACAAGGTCGGGATGAACCCACATGATCTCTCATTGAGGAGTAGGAATAGGTACGGGACCTTTCTCCCGCTGTGGTGAGGATCTGTATTGACCACTCTTAGTTCCCCTTTCGGGATGGGAATTACTTCGGTCGGCATTGGAGGCGGTACCCCGAGCTGAAGAAATGACGTCATATTAGCTGTCACTTTCTTCTGCTCTGATCAGAACTTGAGCACCTCTGCATCAATCAAACTTAGAGGATGTCTTTGAAGATGTAACAACTGTGGTAGGTGCCTCAACATCCTATGGTACAAGCTGTAATTGGGGTTGTCAGTCTTGCCCACCTTCTCAGGACGTTTAGCTTAAGGAAGCTTCAGTCTGTTACTCTTGTTAAGTAACTTGAACAACGAATCAACATGCTCGTCCTTGAAGGAGTACTGCTTATTGGTGCGTTGCTGGTTGAAGAACAACCACCTCTAGCCGGTTGGGGCTTAGTGGGAGACTTCGTTTCCGTGGCCAATGTGTTTTTCCTTTTAGCTTGGAAAGACACTTTTGGCGCGCTCTTTGTCGACTTCTTGGGTTTGGGCTTGTTTTCTTCTGCCTTAACCCTGGCGACAATCTCCTCTGCCTGCCCGCCTTACTGGACCAACTACTTCCAGGTACGGATTTCAGCTACTCCTATCTGAGTAAGAAGTGAGGTTTGCAAATTGTGGTGGCATGTTTCCACCAAGGTGGCCTGGGTCATACCTCTGGGACATCAGAGTACCATATTCTGAAATCTCTCCACAAATGCCATAACCAGCTCTCCTTTCTGTTGCCTCGTAGCCAGGAGAGTTGGTATGATAATCTCTGAATCATCTTCGAAGAAGCGGGTGAAGGAAAGCTTTTCCAGATCACCCAGTTCTTGATAGAGCCTTTTGGGAGCTTCATGAACCATTCAAAAGCAATATCTTTCAGCGTCTATGAGCAAACGTGTCGGGATGGCATCATTTGATACTACATTCCCTGTTGCGACTTGAAGTAGTATATGTCTAGTTCGGTGACCCCTTACCGTCGAAGACCTGTAGAGTCAGAGTTTTAAACTTAGGAGGGTACGGGACAAGATCGCACTCAGCCGGTTATGACTAAACCACTCCTACTTCTTGGAAGCCTTTTTAATTGGCGATGGCCTCAAGACACTGCTCCAGTTTGCTCATCCTTTTAGAATGAGTGCTTCCGTTCTCTAGATTACATTTCTCTTCAGATGGAGGCTTGGATGACTCAGAATTGAAATGCTCCTCCTCCTCGGTATGTGCAGAAGGTGTGCTTCCCCTTCCTTCTGTTTGCCCTTGGACTTCTTAGAAGGAGTCTTGGTCTTCGACTTCTTCTTTTTGTCCTCAAGTAATTACGAAAGTATCTGCTTGAGGGTGTCGATAGATCCTTATTGAGCACGAATCATATCGAGTTGCTCTCTCTGGACCTGGCTTGCTGTTCAAAGCGCTTGGTCATTTCTTCAGGAGTTCCTGCCATATACACGAAGGCTTCTTTCTCTACTGAAGAGTTCGAGGCCTATGATTCCGTAATGGCAGAGTATGCCTCGCTCAATTCAATGCCCCGGGCTAGAACGCTGTAGTTCACTAGGGCTATTACACTAGTCTGAGTGCGGGGAATACCGGTACACTCCTTCTGGCTCGGTGTCAGACTCATCGGAGCTAGCTATTGGTTGCCCCCTTTAGTCCTGTTTGGCGTAATGCTTGGACCCACCATGTTTGCAGTAACTTCAGGATACTCCGCATTAGAGAAGGTTCTCCTCGTGTAGGAGCGACACTTTTTGGCCGAGTAGGAGACTGGCGTAGATGATAACCGGTTGAACACCTACTGTTTGCCTACATGCGGCTGCAGTGGCATTCAGAGAGTACTGATGTGATGAGCTGTTCACAATAGCATTGTGGAGTGATTTAGTGAACACTCATCTTCTTTGTCAAGTAGTCCCTTAGATCCGTCGGAGGGAGATTCGAAGAGACCAGCCTCGAGTCTCTGAGGATGAGGACTTTTCAGCTCCCTTTTGACATTAGCTGTTGGAGAGCGAATGTTAACCTTGCATCGCAACTCCGAGACACAAGTCTCAGGGGCGCAGGGTATAGAGACGCGGAGTTCACGTTCTGTAGAATAGACGCGGCTCTCGCGTTTTGGCTTTGAGATGCGGGTCTTGTGTCTTTGCTGAGAAGAGACGCGACCTCGCGTGATTGTCCCGTTTGTCTGGCGACACTTGAGAAACACGGACTTCTGAGTCTCGCGTTTTGTTGTAGAGACGCGGGTCTCGTGTCTCTGAGAAGAGACACAGACCTCGCGTTGCTGAACATCGCGTCTGTAAGGTAAGGCATCAGAAATATGAGCCTCTTGAGCTCTGCATTTTGATATCCAGACACAGATTTCGCGCGTCTGCGTCTGATGTAGTTCAGAAGAGACGCGAGCCTGAGCCTCACGTCCTATATCTGCTGGATAGATGGTTATTCCAGCTTCTTCCATCTGTTGTCAACGTGCGCGACCCCTTTGTCGACATTCAACATTTCGGTTACGCTTTCACGTGTTGTTGGGAACCCCCGATAACCCGGAGCTAAGGAATGTTGAGAGGAGGGCGTGGTAAGATTGGCCTTCAACGACGTTGGCCTCGCGGGTCTCGTGGAAGACGTTGACGCGGGCCACGCGACCGACGCGGCCAGAAATGGCGCTGTTTGGGTGGTCCAACTTTGGAGAAGTCTCTGAAGAGACTTGAGAGCGGATCTCTGAGGAGACCCTGCGGTATTGTCGCGCCACCTTGGGCTCTTGGAGCAAGAAGAGAGAAACTCCTTGTACTTTGCCTGGTCGAATTTCTCGACAAGTGACTCGATCATTTTTCCCATGAAGCTGACGTCACCTTGCGCCATAACTTGTTCATCAGTGAAGAAAGTAGTCCCCAGCGGAGTCGCCATCTCTTGTACGCGGAGGAAAGTTTAAAGTGTATTGCAAAATTTCCTTGAATTAATACAAAGTTATAACAACTTAAATTCCAACTACAAGAGAGAGAAGACACTCAAGCTCAAATTTTCTCTTTATTTAAGGTGAGTTCTTTGCGTAACAGTGGAAAGTGAATCTTGTTTTTCATTGACCGGTTGAACGTCAAGCTTCTTCAGAACTCTTCTCCTTGGATCGCAGATGGAGTAGCACAACTCCCATCCAATGAAATATCAAAGAGACTTAGGTAAAAATTTGAACTCAGTAAGTTTATGTAAAAGAGTTGAACTCTTTGTAAAGCTAATCTTTCTCAGCTCAAAATTCCGACCTCTCTTCAATAGAAAACTGAGTTGTTTATAGGTGTTCTAGGGGTAAAACTATGCCCTAAAATTCTCCACGATGGGGGTTAACTCTCCTCATCACGTGGTCAGTACTTGACCCAGTAATGGGGGTAGTTATAATTGAGATACATGGCTCCTCTGAAGTTGAAATATGAGTTTGAGTTCTGCGCTTAGCCATTGAGGTGATACTAGACACGGGTCTCGAGCTCTGTGTTTGGGGCGCTGCGGTGATGTTAAAACGCGAGCCTCAAACTCTATTTCCTTGTTAGCGTGACATTAGACGCGTGCCTCGAGTTTCGCGTCTGAGGCACGGGCTTCACGCTTTGTGTCTGAGTACTGAAGTGGTGCTGAGAGGCGGGCTTCGAGCTCTGCCTCTTAGCATTGCAACGATGTTGAGACGTGGGCTTCGAGCCCTACGTCTTGGCTTTGCACGAGTGGTTTTGATTAGCAGCGCGTCTGAAACATGAACTCTGTTATCTGATGACTTGTCTTCAGTAATTTTTAAGTAGTCTACTACCGATCGATAAGCTTTTTTACTGATAACGACAGTATACTAACAATAATAATAACAATAATAAAAAATAATACACTAGAGTTTCAGGCAATTTGTCCAGAGCTGACGCATGAAACACTATTTTGCATCCTGCAATCAGCTAAACCCGGCCCAATCACCGATCCAAAATAACTCTATTTCTTTTTTTTTTTTTTTTTGTTTGAGGGGCCGCGACTGATTACCGCCACTCGCTCTCCTCTCCTGGCCCCCCACTTCTGCCGATAGGAAACTCGCAGCCTGCGAACTCATCAGATCCTGCACACCCAGGAACCAACCACAAACTATACAGTCTTAATTTAAACCGTAAATTGATATCTTAGATCAACTGGGCCTTACTCTCCTGTTTCCCTCTCTCTGTCTCGCTCCCCTCTTTGCTTATCTCTTCTCGGGTCTCTACGGCGAAGGGGAATCCGAGGGGAGGACAGGCCACTCACGCGGTTAGGTTTTGGGAATAGCCCCAGTTGTTCGTCGGGGTAAAACCGAAACTCCCAGGTACTTTAGGTTGATCAAATTCAGGGGTAGAGTGATTTAGGTAGAATTATTTGACGTAATTGTTGCCAGTTCATGTGCAAACTAGGGTTTTGCATCTTAATTGATCTGATTTCGATTGCTTATTTGATATTTTTATCATGTGTTTACGATGCCGAATTTGATAAAATCTGAGATGAGTTTTGTTTTTTACTTATTATATGTATTAATATAATTTATTATTTCTGTATTTACGATTCACCGTTAGTGCCAATTGAAAAAATCTAGATACACAACTTACTCAAACTACAAATCTACAATTGTAGCTAAAAATTATGATAACAAAAAGTTGCATGTTAAAATAATCTGAAAACTTATAAATATTCGATAACTTAATTTACACTCATCTTGTTAAGATTAAATTCTATTTATAGGAAAAACAAGGATCGCTGACTACATATCAACAAAAGTTAACTTATTGTATGCTTTTAATCTCCTCTTTAAAATAGAATTCATTCTAAACTTCTTCAAAAGTTAATGAACGTTAATGATATGATGTAAATAAACTAGGGGCTAAAATTTACTCGCAATGGAGAGTCTACTGCTGCTTTTATAGTTAGTATAGATATAATTGTAAATTTAGAAAAAAAATGAATCAAATAAGTATCCTTTTAGCTAGAATTTTTATAGAAGAAAAATCTCAATTTAATATATATATTTGTTATTAAAAAAATAAGATGGATTGTTGAGGATCATCTCATCATATCATTATGGATACACGGTGCTGCCTTTCAAGTTCATGACACTTGCCAAAAGGTCAAAATTGGTATATGTATATACTAATACAACCCCCCCCCCCCCCCCCCCCCCCACCACCCAAAAAAAAAAAAAAAAAAAAAAAAACCCCACCCCACCCACCCACACCCACATCACGCACAAGAACAACAAAGCAAAACTTTTATCCCAAACATCTCGGTCGACTACAAGCATTCTCAAGATTAACTCTTTTTTTTTTTTTGGGGGGGGGGGGAATGTATTACATTCACCATTTATATACAAAAGAAAGATGTTATTATCATTATAATTCAGAGATATACTTTATGCAAACTTGTCAGGACTTAAAAAAGGAACTCATTATTTTAGGAAGCAATTTATTGGGTATATCAAGTAGATGACCATTTCTAGAGGAAAATTGTCACATTTGAATTTAAATGGAGAAATTAAAAGTTCTTTCCAATTTTGGAAAAGAAACATTTCTAGAGGAAAATTGTCACATTTGAATTTAAATGGAGAAATTAAAGGTTCTTTCCAATTTTGAAAAAAAACATTAAGAAAATTACTTATACACTTATTAGGAATTAGTTACCTATTAAAAATTTGTTCTTATTAAGGGGGCCATAGCCTATGCCTCCCCTTGATAAATATGCCCCTAGTCGACTACATGAATGCCTTTTTTCCATTAAGATTTGTCAAGGTCATGTCATTAATTTAACGAACAACTATCATACCCTTTTTAACTGGCTCTATGCTTGTTTAGGCATGGGTTTAGTCCTCGTTGGTCCATTAACTATGATCCAATCACTTCTCCTAATACAGTTCAAAATGTTGGCCGATTCTGATAAGAATCAACTACATCATATCGGAACTTGGCCTACTCGATATGATTTTCACCATCTAAAGTCAGACTCAGGTGATACAGGAAAATATCAGAGATACTTATATAGTTGCGGGCTGAATCAAATATTGTTTGATATTGATATATATCGGTCAATATCGACCAAAACTAGCCCTTTGGGTTTTTATTTATAGGGTAAATTGCAAAAAACCCCTCTCTATGATCAACATTTTGCAAAAAACTCCCTTGCTCTATTGAAATGTGTAGAACCCCTTTTCTTTATTGACTTCACCTGTAAACACCCCTTTACTACGTGAAGATTTGGTAGAAAATCTTTTTGTCTATTGGTCTTAATAGAGAACACACTTGTACTATCTAATATAAGATTTTAAAAAAAAAATCCTTGTGTACTTAGGTAGAAAATCTTTCTGTTTTATTCGACTTATCCGAGAACACACTTGTACCATATAAGATAAGATTGGGCAAACAAATCCTTGAGAACTATCTTAGATTTTGCATAGACTACTAAATTTGATGATAGTGTAGGGGTTTGTTTAGGTGAATTTAATAGAGCAGGGGGATTTTCTGCGCTGTTCAACCGACAAGGGGTTTTCTGCAAACTGTTGATAGTAGGCTTTGGGTTTCCCCCCTATAGTTTACCCTCCTTTATGTTTTCTCTTTGTATTGATGATCGATTTAGAAATCTTATTTCAGCCTCTTCCATCCCCACACAAGCTAGGGTTAACTTCATCTAAGCGATCGAGATGAAGCTAGCTACACGAATCCTCGCCTAGCCTCGCCTAGACTCGCTGAGCTTTCCCAACCATCGTCGGACCTCGGTGAGATTCCTAATCCATGTCGGACCATCATCAAGCTTCTCCAACCACCTTGTTGACCTGTTTCCAAGCGTCCCAACTTTCTGGACCTGGTCGAGCTTCTCTCTGACCGACAACTACCACCTCTACAACCTTAGATAGTCTCACTCTATCATGTTTTCTTTTGGTTTTTTTGGACTCTGTTCAATCTACTTGTTCTTTCTTTTGCTTTTTTTAGCAAAATTCTTTTCTTTTTCTTAACTGTGAAGGACATGTGGATTGCATGATTACATAGTTAAAATTTTTATTAATTAGTTTATTGCACGATTATTTAATAATCAACTTCAGATGTCCACATGTATAGGTCATACAAATATAGAGGAAGCATAAACTAATAAGAGTTATATACAAATATGAGATTCGATTTAATATAATAAGATTTCAGACTAAGAAATCTTTCTTTCACTAGGAATATAATTAATTTTGATGGAATCATATAAATATATGAACTACTATATTTACAATTGTGCCGACTACTGCAACGTACAATATTTCATTGAAATGTGAACAAAACTCGATGAACTATTAAAAAAATCATGTTAAAATGTTCCTAATTATCTTAATTTTTATAGTAATTTTTAAATTTTAAGAAGTGCACGATATGTTTGAGACAAAGTGACTGATATTTCCGATATGACCGAGCTAACCGTCGATTTTGAGATTTCAAACCTTGCTCCTAATTGTTGCACTTATTTAACTTTGTTACACATGCCCTAGCTATCTCAATTAATTTGCCTCATTTTATTCTCAATGGGATGAACTTCTAGCTTCTAACTTTGTTCATATGGATCTCATGATTCTCATTTTTTGCTACACATTTTTGCATATGTTGTTCTTTGACTGGCCAACATTCGAACACAAATCATTGCTCTTGTCTTATAGCTGCCCTATAGAATTTTTCCTTCTTTTTCATGGGTATTCTATAATCACATGGAACTCAACACTTCACTCAACCATCCTACTTCCACGTCTTATCTTGATGAATGATTGATCGTAGTTATAGAAAATGGTTACTCTAAGGAATTTCTTGACCATTAATTTGCACTGTATGCTCTCTCTTCTCATACTTTTGCTTGAGTTACATTCATTGTATTCCCTTTTTGTCTACCAATACTAAATCCTTTTTGATTTCAAATCTCCTCTCCGCCTTTGTACTTGGGAACCATCTTTTTAATCTCATCAACACAGTATTATCAACAAATTCAACATGAATATTCCTAATAAGCTTATTCATAATTAGTGCAAAGAGATAAGGACTTAATAACATGTTTGACATCTATTATGGTGATAGTGAATGGGTCTCTGAATTTGTCTCCCTCCAGTTATCGCACTCCACTTAATGCTCCATAGTACATATCTTTAATTCCATTAATATATCTACTAAGTACTTGTTTCTTTTCTAAAACTCAACAGATATCTCCTTGGGTATCCAACATTTTTTTTACATCAGTGAAAGCGATATATAAATATCTTTCCTTCTACCTATCTCTAGTTCCTTCTATGAAATGAACCTTTCTGATTTTACCTTTTGATTTCCTACATGATCCTCATAAATTGTTTATGAAAATTAGTCATCTTTCTTTTAAGTTTTAACTATATTGTCCTTTATTAAGACTCTTTGATTATTACCTTTAATGCTATTTTAGTTCTTGCTCTTTCCTTCTCATGTACGCACGGGCACATTGTGCCCCGGGATGGCAGGTTGGGGGGGGGGGGATAGAGAGTGAGGAATAGACAAGCGAGAAGAGAGGTTGCCAAGAAAAGTACTTGGTGGGGAGGAACTATTTATGTAACAGATCTCTACATTAGTTATTCAGGAAAATCCAACTGAATTCTCTGGATAAACAATTTTTTCTTTTGGTCTCAGTTCTTTAATTATCATGTTTAATGTTATTCAAGTTTATGTTCCTTCCTTCTCATTTATGCATAGGCGTGTTGTGCGCGGGGATGGCAGGTGGGGGAGAGATAGAGGCGAGGAATAGATGAGGGAGAAGAGAGGTTTCCAAGAAGAGTACTTGGTGGGGAGAGATTATTTATGTAACAGATCTCTATATTAGTTATTTAGAAAAATCCAACTGAATTCTCTGAATAAACAAATTTTCTTTTGGTCTTAGTTCTTTATCATGTAGCTAATCCAACAGACAATATTGTGCACAAGTTAGTAAATTTGAATTGAGGATAAACTTCTAGAATGAGCTTATTAGTGAATGGAACATTGCTATTCTTTTATTATTGTTACTTTATTGTTTTAAATAAATTGCGTTCTCTGTGAAGTAGTTTGAAGTATGGTAATGTCACTCTGCTAATGTCATAGGAAGATTCTTCCCCTTCTTATTCTTGTCTGCTAAGTAGTCATTCACATGATTACTTGGTTATCATTTTCCTGATGTTCAGTAAAAATTTCTAGTTTTCTTTGAATCATATAAGCATCATTTAAGTAACTTAGTAGGGTCTTCCTATTTTCTTTCTGAGTAAGGGTGTTGCTGATAATCATTGTGATTCTGTGGTGCGGTAATGATGGATGAGCATCATGGAAGATTATGCAGTTTAAGTCAGCCTTTGCAAACTTGCTAATTTGAACATGTTGAGATGCAAAATGATTTAAGGTATGGAACCACATATTTGTTAATTAGAAAGAATATGCCCGCTGAATCTTTTATACCATGAGGTTTCAAAAACGTGTCCATTTTGAACTGAATTTGATACACGAAAACTATGCGCCTATTCAATAAGTGTAACAAAAGACAAATATTATAATTTTGTAAGTAATCATTTGGATTTTTCAGACAAGTGCAGCACTTTTCCAAAAAAATTATAGCATTTTTAAAGCAATTCCTGATTTTGCATACAGAAGCATTTTTGAGACTTTATGGCTGTAGGAGACAATAGTTTCAAACTTCTGGGTACAGATATATTGTTCCTGTTTAACTTGGCATTTTCTTAACGAATCGAGCTATTATCCCATGGCTGCTTTCTCTTTTATCAGGTGTAAAGCTTATGTCTTCCTGTGGTGTAGTTGGGGATGGCCCGGCTGTACTGCAGTTGCAAAGGTGGGGCCACTCACAGTTTCAGCTTGACCCATCAGAATTTTGTCTAGCTTCTATCTCCCCAACAAGGGACTTGTTGCTGTTGCTTTCACATCAGTGTGAAGCCTTGTTACTGCCTCTAAATTTTGGTAATTTGAGAATCTCTTTATATCTTTTGTTCATGCATCTAAGAAATTCATTTTGCTTTTTATGGTACCACACATTTTAAGTGGGAAAAAAAACTCTTCCTCTATTGACAAAAAAGATGACTCAGGTAAGTTTTATTCTGAAGATCTTCATGAAGTAAAGTCTCCAGAGCAAGCAACTACATGTAGACCAAACTGGGTGGACAGAGGTAGTTCTTCTGCATCTGAATATTATCCTGTCATATCTGATGTAAAGTCAGTGGCCTGGGGACACTGTGGCGATGCGTACAGTCCATTTGAAGATCCTGTTTTTAGAGAAATTCTTGTTGTGTCAGGTGATAATGGAGTTATGATTCATGCTTTTCGTTATACCAATAGAAATGAAGTGTTTGAATCAGTACCCAAGGGCGAAGCTGTGCAGGGTAAGTGGGTGGAATGGGGACCTACTCAAAGAACTTGTGAAAATTTGAATGACATAAACAAGACTTGTGAAAAATCTGGAAGCGTAAGTGCTAACACTACAGCTGGAGATGGTGGTTCATTTAGTAGAAACATTCCTAAAAATTGGTTTCACACTTTCCTGACCAAGCTGGACACTGTTGTGTCTAATGGTGAGTATTCAACTAGATACCCGGCAAAATCTTCACTTCCTCATTCTGCAGAGGTTGTATCATTTGACATTTATGACAATACTTTAAACTTCTTGAAGTTTCTTGCTTGTGCTACTCCTTTATGTGACAAGAAGGAGAATTCAAGTGATGAAACTGTGGTTGGACAAGTTGGCAATGCATCTTTTCCAATAGGAGCCGCAAGTGGAGGCATTCTCTTTAAGTGTTCAAGGGTGTTTAATAGCTCTTCACATCGTTTAATTGGTTTGGTATTGACTTTTCCACAGAACACATCAGACGAGAACAGTGAAGCCTATCTTAGAAATGCAGGCAAGGTTTTTGTAGTTGTTATGATGCTAAACCAGTGGGGTTTGCAGTGGGTTTGTTCTATAGATCTTCAAGATCAATATCCCAATCCAGGTCCAAGCCCAGAATGGGCAGATTTCCAGTTTTCTGAAGATTTTCTTGTCTGCCTTAATACTACTGGTTTAATTTATATCTGGGGGGCTAAAACTGGTGGTCTTGTTGCCCGTTTTGATGTTTTAAAAAGCTGTGGACTAGACTTAAGTGTCTGCTTTGGGTTGAATAAACCAAAGCTGTCTGTAAATAGAGATTCAGCTCCTACAACGAGTCAGGAAGTTGATCAAAACAATGAAGGTCATGGAAGAGGAACATGTGTTGAAGAGATTGTATGTGCTAGAACTTTCAGAAGGTTAATGGTGGTTTCACATTCTTTCCTCCTCGCTGTTACCGACGAATATGGAGTTATTTATGTAATTTGCGCTGCTGAATATGTCTCTGAAAAGTGTGGTATTTCAAAATTTTTTGACTATCCTTACAAGTACTCTAATTGTGGCATGTTGGCTGGTTGGAAGGTTGCTGGTTGTGAAATAGGTTCCCAGAAGTGGCTTTCTGATCTTTCTCCTTGTCCACGTTCATATGTTCCAAATCTGTCTATTGAAGGTTCTTCAAATAAAAACCACACTAGGCTTACTAGAGGGCACCACCATGCTGATGGTAAAGAAACCCAGCTTCACACCTATGCGAGTGGTTTTTGTATGACTTCCCAGAAAAATGGTTGGAAAATATCTAACCCAGAATCTGGAATCGCATCAGCTCCTTTGCGCAAAGTTTTTCTTCCTTTGGACAGATTTAATAAAGAGGATTATATTTGCTTTTCACCCTTTGGAATTACTCGGCTTGTTAGGAATTGCAGTGTGGAACAGCAGAAGAATTACAAAATTGTTCACACCAGTTTACGTGTGGTTTCACCAGTTCATGATGATAGAGATCTGGAAACACTCTGCATGTCCAAAAGTTGTGCGTCTATACAAGAAATTACTCTCTCTGGAGAATCAATTGGATGCTCATTCCATGGTTGCTTGTATTTGGTGACCCAAGAAGGTCTCTCTGTCATTCTCCCATCAGTTTCGGTTTCATCCAGCATTTTTGCTGCAGAATCCAGCAGATACTGGCAACCAAATTCTACCACAGGTGGTGAAAGTCAAATTAAGATTTTGTTGGCGACAAATGAGTTTAAAGAGCTAGGAAGACCTTGGCAAATAGAGGTTGTGGATAGGACCCTTCTATATGAAGGCCCGCAAGAAGCAGAACGAATCTGTTTGGAGAATGGTGAGGATTGGTTCTTTATTGATGTGCTTTTCATTGCCTATTTGACCTTCCCTTTAAAAGTTTTATTTGCTTTTCTTTTTACTAGTTGTGCTCATGTTTTATACAATTGCATTGCTTTTGCTGAGATCCATAATCATACTTCTCATGCCACCAAACAAGGGAATATTCGAGCTTGAAATTTGGGCAGTATGGATGTCGATATGAGTTATTTAGCTTTAAGTTGTCCTACTGTGCAAAGTATGGTGTATCCGCTAAGGTTCTAATATTTAGCTTTTGGTGTAGAGTGCATAGTTGAACTAACTTGTTGGAAAATGCCATCCAGTAATTAATGCACAATACTATGATTTGCACTGTAGTGCTCTCTTGATTGGTTTGCTAGGATATTGTACCCTTTTCAATTGATATACTAAAATATGAAGGATTTTTAGATATAAACCATCTAAATCCTACCGATTTAGAAATTTACCCCCCAAATCAGCTTACATCCAATTAAATTACCCCCGAAGTTAGTTAGTTGTTAGAAAATTGACGGAGTTAGAGTGTAGATTACTAAAATACCCCAACCCCTCTTTCCTTAATACTGAAAAGAAATCAAACCCCATCATTGCTGCCACCTGTGTGTTCCAATCTTGGTTGGTATCTCTCATCTTCTTTTAGGTGACAAGGGTCTCTCTCTCTCTCTCTCTCTCTCTCTCTCTCTCTCTCTCTCTCTCTCTCTCTCTCTCTCTCACGCGCGCGCGGGTATATATATTATTTTGTCATGGGATTGTCATGATGATGTTCAGTTGATAGTTTCCACCTCAGATGTGCTATTTACCCTTTTTCTATATGGGGTTTCTGTTTCAAATTTATGTGTTGACATTACTGTTTCTTGGTCCTTTCCATTTCTTGCTCTCTTCTTTTGCCCTTTTTTTCTTTATACTCAAAAGGAAAAGGAAGGGAAGGCAAGAAAACAAAATGAAAATGTTGCACTCCGTCTGCTTCTCTTCAGAATTGTGTTCATCTTGATGATTCTCTCTTCTTTATATGGAGGTTTCAAGGGGGTTGCGTGCACTTTACCATCTGTTTTGGGTTTTTTGGTTTTAAATTGGATTTGGAACTCTATGAATTCCAAAAAGAAATGGCTGCAAACCAGGAAAACTAGAAGAAGTAGGAGGAAAGAGAAATTGAAGGGTGGAGTTAGGATTTTATAAAAAAATCATAAGACTTAACAGCATAGAAAAGGAATATTATCTTTTTATTCCATTAGAGTAATGGAGGGGGTAGTTTAATTGGATATAAGCTGTTCGGGGTTGTTTGGGGGGGGGGGGGGTAAATTAGCAACAATGGTTTGTGGGCTAACTTTCTAAATATGTAAGATTTTGGGGGTATATATCTGAAAAAAATCAAATATTGAATAAAATGCTGGAGAAATCTAGAATGATAACTATTTGTTTGATTGAAGTTTCATAATTAAGATTCTTATATCATGTCTTAAAAGAGCTAAAAGTCTAGAAATCCTTCAACCATCATGACAATGGGCGGGAAAAATAGAATGCTACTATATCAATAGTTCGAAACCTGCAGAGTTAGATTGAGCAGATCTTTTAGGTCACACATGGAAAATTTGAAATGGGTACAGTGTTTCTAACAGTGGCCTTAGTAAGAATATTCTAGTAATCTTGCTGTGTGCATGCACATGAGGCGGGTAATTCTTGACATTTGACACAATCATCACATTTTGAAGCAAAACGGTAAATACCAGAGATTGTTCAAATGTCTCAATCCTAATAATAGAGATATCTCTTCGATGTGTTCAAAGCCAATGTTTGGTTTTTCATCCAACCTAGCTGCTCAGTGCTATTGGCTATCTCCATTACCCACGTGTATTATATTGTTGTATAGAGTGGTGTGCTGACTGGGTACTGGGGTTGTTTGGTGAAAGATAAAAGGGCAAGGTTCAAAGAAGAGCACACACAAAGTCGAAGACAAAAAGGCATATGGATAATGAAAACATATTTGAGTTTAGAGCAAGGTTTCAAAGTTCAGGGAAATGCATTTTGTTTGACTCTTGGCTTTATCTGTGCCTTGGAGTTGAATGCACTTCCTTATAGGAAGATGTTTTTCCTAAGTTTAGGAGAATAATCGGCCTTCTAAAATTATGATAACTTGGTAAGCCTTTCTCTTGTTTTTAGTTTTCTTAGTCTGGAAGTTTGCTGTAATCATGAGAGGGTTAGGTCAACAGCTGGTCGCAAGACTCTTTCAAATCCTTGGTGTTTTGCTTCATAGCGGACCCTATCCTGACGGAAAAAAAGGCTTTGAATGAGGATGAGCTTGGGTTTGAAGTTGTGAGGTGGTCCCTTTACAACAGAACTCAATGCCTCGTCACTGGATAGTTGCACCCTCATTCACTTCAGCCAAAACACAGACACCATATGGGGTATTTCATGTTTGAAAGAGAGAAAAGAAAAGCGTAGGAAGGAGAAACAGAGGAAGTGATAAGAAGGGAAAGAAGGAGATAAAGTGAGAAAAAGAACAACACGAGAGGATGGAACTGTGGAGGGAGTAGAAGATTGTAGAGGAGGGAACACAACGAATTGAGGAGGAGAATAGAGATGAGTGAAGAAGAGAAGATGAGAAGCAAAACATAATAAGAAATAGGACATGAAAAAAATTGATAAGAACAATTGGCAGAGGTCATTTGGTGACATGTACTTAAAGAAGACAAAGGGGAGCACATAAGGACTGGAGGGAGGTGGAGGAAAGAAAGGAGTCGGTAGATGGATAGGGAGGAATGCATAATGGTGATGTTGGTGGGGAGTGGATGGTGGCAGATGGTAGTTGGGCTGGTGGGACTTGAGCCTTGGCAATTCAAAAAACCCTTCCCTCTCCTGCTGTTGCTGCAGGTGGCAAAGGTGTAATTAGAAATACCTAATTAATATTTGGTAGTTTCTATTGGCACCATTGCATATGCTATGCTTCTTAAGCTCTCCCTAATGTGAAGTGTCACTGTGAACCACTCATTAGTTGTGGGTGGCATATTACTTCTTTAAGTTGGCCCACTTTAGACTTGTGAGCAATCGTGCCTTGTGTAGTAACAAATGATGTATCATGTGAATCAATCTAACCTTTCATTTACACTTTTATGCATCAAAAGCTGATGAAATTGACACCAAACTTCTGCATCTTAGTGTATTCATTAAATGATTGCCTATCAGTTTAGTACATGGACTTCTTACAAAACCTATCAGGATAGAGGATTAAGTAGAAAGGGCATGGTCCAAAGTCTCGGTCTCGTTTGCCGACTCGGTGGATACTGTTCCATATCGGTCGCGGCGTCGCGGCCCCGACTCGGGCGAGGCATGCGAAACGCTACATAGAGGGCTCAAATTTTTTTGAAAAAATCACGACGAATCTTAAAAAAATATATGCATTAAATTGACGTATAACATGTCCAAAACATATCACTTAGCACACTAAACATGAAGATAATGCATAATTCATGCATCACGGTATTAAAATTTCAAAATAAATACATAAATTAGTAAATTATATGAATTTAATTTAATATAAATTAACTACTCTTTCACAAAAGTAAAGAGCTTTACCTTTCTAGTAAAAAAATAAATTATATGAAATTTTGGCTTGACTCGGCATTGACTCGAGGCCGACTCGGATACGACTCGGGTGACTCGGGGCTGACTCGGCCTCGACCCGGGTGACTCGGCTGAGTCAGCCTCGAGGCAAGCAAAACAATGCAATAGGGGGACTCGTGGACCGGTCTCGGAAAGGGGAAGGCTGAGTCGGAACCGGAACAGCCGAGTTTTTGAACCTTGAGAAAGGGGGACCTTTCAAAGAACCTATTAGTATATATGGGAGATAGAAGTAATCTCAGAGTTTATGCTAACCCTATAAAGGCAAGTAGGCAAGGAACACTTGAAGTTTACCAGATTGAGAAAGTCTTAAAGGAACGATAGTATTAAGAAATGGTTAAGCGTGGTGAGTCACGCCAACGTTTCAGTATTATGTATGAAGTTTCAGTTACATGCTATTCAATTGAATTTTTGAGAAAATGTTTTTGATATTCTTCTTTTACCTGTGTAGCTAAAATATCTACATATAACTGCTCTAGCATGCTTATAGTTGCATATTGTCCTTATCCTAATATGGTTTTATGCTTTTGTCCATTTTTTATGCATGACAACTGTATAAAAGGTTGAAATTGCCAAATCACCTTACAATATTATGAGAATGACTACTTGAAACTTTGTGAATGTGTGCCAAACACTAGGAATCTAGGAAGCATGAACACTTCAAGTATGAAGCCGAGTCGTGTAGGGCACGTGTCAGACACACGTGTCAGATACACATATCCGGCATGATAGTTCTATTTTTATGCATTTTTTAGAATTTTTTGTGTGCCGGCATGTTGTGTTGTATTGTGCTCGTGTCGCCATTTCCATGTCGGTGCAACATAGGTAGGAACTAAACTGCGATTAGAACAAACTAATAGTTTATTCATAAATAAAATTGTTGCACACTGTGATGTCTCCCACATGATCACTACTTCAACTTTAATGCTGTAAAAATTCGATTTACTAGATTTAAAGTTGCAATTCCTTTAGAAAAGTCTTTCAGCTTTCATTTTAAATTAAATGCCAAATTAAAGTACTGGATTGGGGGAAAAAATTCAAAAAATTCACTATTTATTTCTAATGAGAAATTCAGTTTTTAGTAAAAAATTGTAAGAGAAGGAAAAAGAAGTAGCAGGAGGGCGGAAAGGTGACTTTGAAGGCAAGCTACAACGCTGCAGATGTTGAAGTGTAATGGAGGAGAATGAAGAAGTCAGTAGTAAGCAGGCCTGAGAAACAACGCTAGAAGGAAAAAGGAGGAGCATTACCGGTGCAACAGTTGGCGAAAAACATTTTAAGGAGAAGCAAAGCTGAAGAAAGGGAAGAACAGGAGGGGGAGTTGGGGGTGGATTTTCAGATTTCAGAACAGAAATGCGAAAGGAAAGGAAAAAAAAGGAAAGAAAGAACCGGTTTTGCTGCTACCTGTGATATGCCCCACCTCCTGGTCCTTTATAGCTGTTGCTGAAGAGTGGGGGGAGGAGCAATTGTTACATAAGGGAATGAGTCATGAAGGTGAATATCTCGCTGGCAAAACAGGTTGGGCACGGTAGCCAGTTCTTAACTTTAGACAATTGGGCCAATATTTGTTCTAAAATTTATAGTATAATTCTCACGGGACAATTTTTGACTATAACGGACCTTATGAACACAACGGTTTTCAGTTGAGTCAGCCGTTGATATAAAATATGGATTTTGAATTGAATGATTACAAGTTATCTCTCTCTAGAATGGTATAACAAAGGTTATACTCCCTCTGTCTTCGTCCAACATACTTGGTTATGTAGTTCGAGTATACAATGGGCTATAAAACCATTCAAGGTCGCTGTACATTTTTTTTCCATCAGTCATGACATATTTCTAAGATTGGTGATGGCTAACGGTATCATTGCAGGATGGGACTTGAAAATTGCTCGGGTGCGTCGGATGCAATTGGCATTACACTACTTAAAATCTGATGAGATAGAAAAGTGAGATTCTTATCCCCATCTTTCTTTCTTTTTAGCCTTATTCTTCTGAGATATAAAAAGAAAGCCTTGTGCTAATTGGAACTAAGATCTTAAATGAAATACACTTGCTTGAAAGGGGTCCCACAACGTTAAGCCTCTTTTGTAAATTCTGTCTGTTATGAATTTTGCTATGTTATTGATGCGAAAAGTGCTTTAGTAAAATGTTCAAAGCCTATAGTATAGCAGCTTCATGAGTTTGTGAGCTAGTGCAAATAAAGTGGATCATATTTTGGGTGTAAGGTACTAAAAATTGCCCATTAGAATCTGTGAGTAATTCACGGTTCTCATATGCTTTCTTTCTGACTGCATTTTCGAGATATAGCATAAGTTAATATAACTTTTTACTTCCCACCTTGTATTTGTTTGAAACACTAGTTTTTCTTTTTCTTTTTTGATTGAGAAAATAAATGGTTTATTATGTTTATCTTCTATTAGATGATAACATAAGTCATATGCTTCATTATATAATTTATAATTCTTTCTACTCACTCGGCTTGCAGTTCATGCTTTACTTGATATGGTCTTCATTGTAGACGTTGAAAAGTGATGAACGGATGCTATTATAGCTTTCTTAGGACCCAATTGATTCAATTTAACTTAATAAACCTATATTTCATTTAATTTTTGTGTCGTATGTTTCCTATCTTGAGAGAGAACATTTTGAATGTAGCAAGATCTGAAATATCTGCTGATATTGATAAGTATCAGCCGCATGGGATCAGAATTTAGGTACCTGTGTCAAAAGACCCCATGTTATCTTGGGTCCAGACTGTCTCTTGCTGTTCTTCTTTTTTTTTTCCTCGAGCAATTTAGCCAATTTGGGTTATTTCCATGTGATACAGGACAATGTGCTACTGCTACCACCTGGGAGGCAACATAACAAAGTTAGGCTTTATATTTGATTTTTTCGTGAAATTGAAAAAAAGATTCTCACCTTCTAAAACTTTAATGGTTGTGTGTGTGTGTGTGTGTGAGAGAGAGAGAGAGAGAGAGAGAGAGAGAGAGAGAGAGAGAGAGAGAGAGAGAGAGAGTACAATGGGCAACGGAGACCAAGACACAACTTAATGGTTACAAACCTAAACCTGTTACTTTAAAAGCGATTTAAGTTAAGCATGTACTGGTTACCATCTTGATCAGTTAACGTAGAGTTTAGCATAAATGGGTACTGGGCTGAACTTAACTGATTTAACTTATGCAAAGAAAATTACAAAATTTGTTTTCTTATCTGCATATATACACCTAACATTATGTTATCTTGCTTATTTATTCATATAAATTGTAATGAACAAGGAAATTTACATGGGCACAACACAAAACAAGAATGTAACATATGTTTCATGATTATGGTTATGGGTATATGCCTATATTGTTAATAAGATTCAAAATGAAATACTAGGTACTAAAGCTATATTAACATGAATTTTATTTATAAATCTTTATTAATAATTAGTAATAAAAAAATTAACAATAAAGATGTAACTTAAAATGTAGCAAAAAAAGAAAAGGTAAACCATCTGACTCTCAACTCTAAAAGACCTAGTTTATTGTTGGCTTAAGTTTGATTAAAATAAATTAACTTAAAATTAGCATTAGTTTAGTATTTCTATTAAATCAAGAAAGCTAATTAACTTAGAAATTATCTATGTTGCATGGACATGACCACACCTATATGGACACGACACATGGATACATGCCAAGTTCTTAAAAGTACACACGATCTATGCTTGTCAGACACGTTTCTGACACGTCACTCCATGATAGGAGCGTCTACATAGGAAATAACAATAACTTAAAATTTTGAGGAAGATTAATAACTAAATTTTTTATCGAATTAACATAAATTCTTGTAAACTTAGTGTATCATAGAATGTTAGTTCTAAGTATGTCATTTTGATGAAATTTGTATGGTAGTAGTTTGTCTTCGAAGATTTTTAATTTAAAACATTTAACAATAACAACTAAAAGAGAAGCGTATACAAAGTTGACCTTAGATTCATTTGTGAACTTCATGATCAAGACATTAAGATTAACTTAAAGGGGTAAATATAGAAAACTTCCCTAACGTTTTAGTCAAATTTAGCAATACCCCTAACCTTCAAATTTGTTCACTCTCCCACCTCCATTGTCAAATCCCCAACTTTTGTTAACTTTGAATGATCCAATGTCATATGTTGAAATGCTTCCAGCCTTCTTCCTCCCCAAAACCCAATTCTCCTCCCTCCAAACCTACATCCTCATGAGCCTTTCCTCTATCTCCTTCCTCTTCTTTCCATCTAAAAACCTCTCTCTCATTCTGTCCTTCCCCAAACGTATGGAAATCTTCTTCTCCGCAAACCCTCTTCCGTTTGGTGCTCTCTCTATCTTATTATTTTCCCTATTCGTTCTTATATCACTCAAATAAGAATTATAATCTTAATTTTGTAGTGGACCTCAGGGGATAAGAAAGAGAAAGAGGTTGCTTGGGGTTGGGGGGGAGGGGGAGAGAGAGCTGGGATGAGAGGGATAGGGATGTGATAGGAGATCTGAGCGGGGATTGGGGGGGGGGGAGGGTGGGATGGGTTATTATCAAGAGAGAGGAGTTGGTTTTTGGGGGAGGAAGAAGAAAGACCAATCTGTTTTAGATCAAAAATGATATTTTCATCACTGAATGACTGAATAATAAAAAGCTAACAACATTCAACCTTTTAATGGTTTTGGGGGGAAGTGAACAAATTTGAATGTTAAGAGGCATTGCTGAATTTGACTAAAGCGTTAGGGGGTTTCATGTATTTACTCCTAACTTAAAACTTACCAAAAAATGGAGTTAAACCGTCTAATTGTCCAACGCTAAAAAACTTCTAAGTATATTAAATTTTTTTTAACTTAAGTTAGTATTAAATTAATATAATTAAAAAAAACTAATTAACATTTACAAATAATCATGACCCAAAATTTGGGGAACATTAATAACTGAAAATTTATCAAGTTAACACAAACTTTCATAGACTTTTTATATCATTCTATAGAATTTAGTTGCTAAGTTTATCAGTTTGCTTAGCTTTTTCAAGTAGTATATTGTATTTGAAGATCGTTAACATCAGAAAAAGCAAAAGTAGGAAAAAGGAAAAAAGAAGCACATAGAAACTTGATCTCTATGATCACTTGCAGACTTCGTGAGCAAATTATTAAAACATAAATATTCAAATTTCACATCACTTTAAAAATTTATATACTATCAACAATAACAAACATATATAAGCTTATTTCATCGACTTTCAGCAGCTTATTCCTAAAGAACATGTTGATACAATGCTAATGTCTTTAATAACCTTTATTAATTTTTTTGTTAAAACTGCCCATACCGACAAATCTGATATTCTGATCTGAAATCGTTGAAACAGCTGAAACTCTGAATATCAATACTGAATGAAGGGACTCAAGATCATTGCCGATTTGATGATCTCGTATAGAACTTTTCAATTCTGGAAATATTAAGAGTAAATGGGCACAAGTGCAATATTACCCCACATTCACAAAGAAGAAGAAGCATGCTGCAGTTTGAAACTGAACTTCCTTTAAGGCAAAGAATACTGCAACTTTTCAAAGAACCATCAGATTCTTGTTCTTGAGGATACTAGGACGAGATTCTCATTGTCAAAAGGACAATATGTTATTGTAGGTTTTATAATATTAGAAAGATTCAACATTGTAAAAGTCTCATATTTTGTGTGTTTAAATTTCGAGTGTAGTGACAATGTCAGATTGTGAGATGCCTAATGTGATGTGATTGTACATTGGTTGGATTCAGAATCATAATGCAGTATTGAGTGATCTTAAGATTGGGGGTGGCTGATTGATCTATATAAGGTCATATGAATGCATATGGTTAGGATGACACTTGGTTTGAGATCAACAAGCTAATACGCGAGGCATGTAGACAAGTACACAATATAGTTGGATTGACACTCAAAAATATTGAGAGGGGAGTGTCCATCAATTTATGTTGGATATCGGTGCAAAGCTGTTTAACAAGGACCGTATACCTGAAAACCCTATTTTTTCAGCATTTTCCACTTCTGTCACATTTTTCTTAATTAGTTAATCCCCTCCATCTTTTCCAGTATCTTTGTTTACCTGGAATCAGGAAATGACACTTTAACCCTTACTGCATTAGATGAACTAAAATGGAGAATGAAGGGAAGAGGAGGAGGAGGTTTGGTTTAAGAACAAGGGAGAAGAGGTGGTGGCAATTGATTAGATTTAAGTTCAATTAAGGTTTTGGGGTGAGAAATAAGATACTCGGAGGATGAGATGAGGGAGAAGAGAGAGAAATAAGATACTCGGAGGATGAGATGAGGGATTGGGTCATCGGGTTAGGTTTGGGAAGGAGAAAAGAGAGGTGGAGGTGGAGGGTTGGGTTTAATTTTGAGTTAAGGTTTGGAAATGAGGAAAAAGAGAGAGGAAGAGGGTACAAGAGAGAAATTTGGTGGAGGGGGAAGAGGTGGATGGAGAATTGGTTTTAATTCTAGGATAAGTTTCTAGAGTGTGGAGAGAAGAGAGGAAAAAGGTATGAGAGAGAAATTTGGTGGAGGGGGAGAGGTGGATGGAGAATTGGTTTTAATTATAGGACAAGGTTTTAGAGTGTGGGGAGAGGCGTGGGTTTAATTTTGGGTTAGGGTTTGTGAATGAGGGAGAAGAGAGAGGAACAAAAGGCAATTGTCTGCATATAAGCACTTGATCAACACTTAGATACCAAGGGTGTAAGCTTAGTCTTGATACACATTTGAGCTCATGAAACTTAATAGGACTGTAAAGATTATCATAGATTCATCCTGTATTTATTTTCTTCATCTGTTGGTATATTGCAATCGCCTACGTTTAATTTTAATAGGTCAGTGGAGCAATTATGCAATATCATTATGCATAATTCATTTTTGATTTTTATCTTTGCAAGGGCAATGAGCTCCAAACTGATTGATTGCAAGCAAAAGTATGCTTGTGTACATGAATGCACACTTTCTTACATACTGATGCAACTGATGTGAAGATAATTATGGGCTTTACTGTTCAATACTAGCATTTAACTTTAATGTTGAGTTCTGGGAATGTAAATGCAGACATGGATATTTTTGGACATGAAAATATTATATAAACTTGGGAGTTTTTGGAATTCGAGTAAGAACCATCCTCTTATGTATATAATTTCAAAATTTTGATGACCTTTACTGTAGAAAGTTATGTCTATCGGTGTTACAGTTTTTCTAGCACAAATTTTGTTTTATAAAACGCAATAAAACATGTTTGAAACTATTCTACTAAAAAAACTCTTGCTCATTGTATATCGTCCGAAGCAGAATATTCTGCATTAAAACTTCCTTTAAAATAACTTGCATTAAAATGAAAATTGTGGCTTTAGATCCCAGGCCAGGATTTGCAAACAATTTGTAGAAAGTAGAGATATATAATTTACATGGAAGCTAATACAAATTTCTGCATATCCAAATTGTATTCATTTTCGTTTAAACCATCTAACCTGTATCCGGAGAGTTTTGGAGTTAGCTGAACAGATTGTGGGAGAGATATATTATCTAAATCAGTTTCTTTATATGGTTAGACATGTGGATTTGTTTTCTTCCATACTTGCTAGGCATCCAAACACATCTGGTCAGGCTACTTTTATATGTATTGATAAATATTTGCTAATGTACAGTATATTATACTAATAAATTCATCTTAATCTTGCTGTCTCTCTTTTGTTTTTAACCATATACCATAAAATTTATAAGAATTGTGCTTTGCCGTCTTATCATGGATGCTTTTAGTTGTGCATCAATGTCATTAAAATATTTGCTTATGATTTGGTGCTTTTGGATCTTTGGTTGAATTTGAATGTTGTGAAAAGTTCATTTCTTCTGTCAAGAATGTATTAGTTTCAGTTGGCCTCACTTTATTTCGCTCTGAAATTGCTTTCACGATGGACAAACAGATCTTTGGATATGCTTGTGGACATAAATCTGGCAGAGGAAGGCATATTGCGATTACTGTTTACTTCTGTTTACCGGATATTCTGCAAAGGTGGAAGTGATAGTGAAGTAACTCTGGCATCTAGGTATGGCCTCTTTGCACGAGAGACTTTGTTGATTCCTTTTAGAAAATCAATTGCTAATGAATTAAAATGTCATGCTCTTGAAAAAGAGTTTGTACATGTGTGCATTTGTGCACATGCGTGCGTGAACATTTCCATTTGCGGTGGGATCTTTCTTGTTTGATAAAGATAAACTATATTGTTTCTCACAACGAGAAAATTGAAGAAATACAACAATATCCTTTCTCTCTAATATTATAAAAACACCATTTCTTACTCTAATACTCAAGTTGGAGTATAGATATCAATCATGTCCAACTTCTACAAAGAAGAGAAAAACTCCTTCATGACAAAGTCTAGTAAATATATCACCAAACTAAGCACTGCAGAACAAATAAAGTGACCACCATATATTGCATCACCATGACTTCAATAAATTGAAGTTAGCCTCAAAATGTTTTCATTTCATGAAAACAAGATTATTGACAATATATTATAGTCTAATTATGTCTAATTATCACAATGTATCATCATAGACTTGTTGTAGAAGACACCATCTCATGCAGAGAGATCGAGCCCACATCATTTCTTAAGTGGTATGAGCCATAGCGCTGTACTGCTTGAGCAACAGACCGAGTAACGACACTTTGTTTCCTATTTCTCCACATCACCAAGTAACCTCACAAAGGTTCAATAATCATTAATAGATCATTTATCAAGAAGATTGCAAGCCCAATCAACCTAAGATAACAACACGATATCCAAAGGAGAGGTTTGATAATACAACTCATCACAAGGAGTACCCTTGGAACACCACATGACATGACGGATGACAATCCAAGGATGCATTGTAGTGACTCAATACATCCACAATAAAAGTTATATCAGGTCGGGTGACTATGATTAATTAGCCCACCAATCAATCTCTCTTATGTCGGTCAAGATCGACTAGAGGCTCCCCAAATTCTAATCAAAACTAATATTAGGATCCGGTAATAATGTCAGTTTAGATCCTAACATAGTTGTTTCCTGCAACAAAATCAAAAAGATATTTCTTTTGAGACAAAGAAAGATCTTTTTTTTCACCGAGCTACCTCTGTCCCAAGAAAATATCTTAAAAAAGATCAAGATCTTTCATATGAAAATTTGAACTCAAATAAGGCTTAAAAAGTATTAGTATAAAAAAATGAATTTGTTCATGACAAGAGCTTAGAGTGATGAGGAGAAGATGGAGTTGATTACGATGCCCGAGGGCATTGCTTTGTTACGATGTTATGGTTGAAAGAAAAAGGCACAACCCTAATTAGGGTGTTGCTCTAATTTATATAAATCAATGAGGAAATTATAGAATTACATAATACCCTTACTCTAATTTTACAAAAATACCCTTTCTTACTCTACTATGTACTAAGAGTAAAAGGCAGTTGCTCAAACCTATTAGTAGATTTTTTTCTTTTTTTGTAGGTTCTTTTCTTTAATTTAGAGTCGCCGACTTGTTATATTATCTATTGATTAAGATACATTCCTAAATTACAAGGTTACATTGACTCATTAAGTCACATGGCCATCCTGCTTTGATGTTATTCAGCTATTCGGTAGCTGAGAATGACATCTGTCAGTTATGATTCCATGCTCCGTGCATGTACCATATAATAAAATACCAACTTGAAACTTTCAATGCTAGATGAGCCATGTGATAACATGTAATATATCCCAGTCTTATTGCTGCATCTATATATATGTATCAACTTTTCATTTTCTGAAATGAAAACCAGTAACTTTTATGTTAAGCATTTCATTTGTTAGACTGGACAAATACTTTGCAAGCAATATACTTTTCTGGAATTTTTCCTTTCATATCCTATTGGGTCGATTCTTTCTCATTAGTAGTCTTTTTTGTTTGGTTAGCTGCTTTTTCCTTCTTTATAGGAATCACTTGCAACTAAAGATTGCCGTCTTCAACGTTATTGTTTCATGTTATTGCGATTGGTTAAACAAAATTTTTATCATGCACCCCAAAATAAAATCTTTACTATTGTGATATAAGACCCAAAAATCTTTGTATTTTTATATATCCCAAAAATGTATCATTTTGAATATGAGAAATATCCTCACCTCTTATTTCCTTTATGTCATTGACATTCAGTCATTTTTGTGGTATTAGAGACATTTTGGCTGCATTTGGCTGGGAGAGTCAGCGAGCGTTAGATGCTAACTCTTGCCAAATGTGCCAAAACCTGCTGGAATTAGAGTGTAACAATGACATGAGAGTTACTTCGGAAGCACCCAAATACCAACCATAAAACTACCTATAATAGACAAAAAAAACTTTTGCTTCAAGCTCTGAATTACTTGCAAACAGGAGTTGGCTACAAATCCCACACAGTACTCCTTACTCCTGTACACTCCTCTCGCCAAACAACCAGAAAAACCCGAATTCTTAACTCTTGTTGACTCTTCCTGTAAAACCTCATAACTCCTACATCCTTAGTCCCCGGCCAAATTCAACCTTTGGGTCGTGTTTGAAATACCTTAATATTTTATGGGGGTTATATTAAAATACAAAGAATTTTGGGGCTATATTTTAAAATCCATATAATAAATGAGGTAGTACTTTGGAATATTTTGTTTAAATGCTTATATGTTCTTTTATCCATTTGTATCAGCGTGCATGTAGGTTTTGTATGTTGGGTTGGCATTAGATGCCTCCGTTGTGTTGTCTTTATCGATGTGTATGTTTTTCTATTTCTTTATGATTAAATTAGACTTATTCTTTTCCCCTGCCTAGGACATGAAGTCTACCTTGTTTTTTAGTGTCAACGTGTATGGGGGTGGGGAATGGTTAAACATTAGGAAAATGGCTCCGTACTCCTTAGGTAACTCATTACTGAACTGGTGTCCTTTTCTTTTGTTCTATTATTGTACAACAAACTCGTTGATGCATTGTCATCACTCTGCAGACTAGATAACTTCATGCCAAAGAATGTCAGAAGTTGTTATACTCCAATGGGAGAGGGATAGTGTGCTGGATGCTTCAGGGGTTTTGGGAGGTTGAGAGAGAATATATCGTATATGACATCTCTTTTGGATCCAGAAATTCATGTTAAATACTTGACTTAAAAATAATATAACAAACATGATTGACACTGTTGATTTGACATTTAAACAGATTAGCACTGTAGCTAAACATCATAGCAAAGTGATAAAGTTAAAATAACCGCAGCAGCAGCAACGACAACACCATATCATTTGTACCAAATTTTTGGACAGCTGCACTAGTTCCTTTTTATCCATTTTGCTCTAATAAGGCCTGTCCTAGTAGCTACCATTTCAGTTTAGCTGCCTCAATCAAGGTCCGTTTTGGCCTACTCCTAGTCCTAGCAGCTCCTTGTACTACAATTATTTTTCTCATCCTAAAAGATGCACCTTTTTGTCTGCGGTGTAAATGTCCTCACCATATAAAATAATCCTCGTCTAATTTCAAATTTAAGCTGTTTCTGACACCAGTGAATTTATCTCTTATACCTACTTTTAGTGTATCGCGCCGAGCCATTTAAGACTCTTAATTTAGCCACGTGCATTTTTTGAACTTTTGTTTCTTAATCGCGCAGCGCTTTACTGTCAAGATGGGAGCTGCCTCTAGCTTTTGCCAAATGCTTTCTGCTTTCATTTCTCATCCTATCATTTACTGTAGGGTGCCAATCCATCTTAACGTTCTTGTTTCAGTCAATTTTTATTGAACGTGTTGATTCTTAATTGCCCAACCTACTACCGTGCAACTTTGTTGCATTTATAACTGTCTTATAAAATTTTCCTTCCAACATTCAAGTGTATTGCTCAAGAACTTCTCTACTTCAATCATCCTGCAATAACTCACGAGAAACATTATCCTCAACCTCATTATTATGATGGTTGATGGTTTTTACATAATGCAAGCATTCATTCTAGTTATTTCTTGGCCATCAGCCTAAACTATTTTATCATTTTTTTTTAATGTTACTACTAATGTTCCATATATTCTGCACTGATTATGGTAATTTTATATTCTTTAGATTTTAAAGCTTCTCATCTCATTTCTATTTAAAAAATGTAATTTTCTCTAATTGCACAGTTTAATATAATACCTAAACATACAACATGGAACTTATCCTGAATATGAATCTACCTAGCAATTTCTTCTATAATCAGTGCCGGGAGGTAAGAACTTGATGCTGACCTTGATGTAAGACTACAGTAATAGGGAATGGATACCCTCCGCTTGTTTTCAGTGAGATGCTCATAGTCTTAATCATATTAATGTAACTACAATAACCAACAACATGATCTCCCCGGGGACCCTATCATAAGCCATATAGGGAAATCATTTATAGATCTTTAGTTTTATGGTGGCTATATCTATTCTCTTTCCTCGACACAACTTGTTCAATAAAATTTCTCTCTTTATCTTTCATCTTCTTTGCCTGATTCACGACCTTTCTTGGGATGGGCATTATACTATCTGCACACAATGGTAATGTTAAAGAATAATATTGGAATTAGTACTATATAGTACTAATTGTATTCGGACTTCTTATTCAATTAGTGCTATAATCCTAGTTGTATTTAGGAGTAGAAGTTTCTTTATTATGCAATTGTAATGTTTATATATTCTTGGACATTGCCCTCATCAATAATAAACAAAATTGAGTTTCTTCAACACGATATAACCTGGTACCAGAGAATATTAAATTTTTTCTCTGTTGATTGTCGTCTCATGCCGTCTTTGAGCCTGTGCTATGCTGCTCTTGCATAGCGTGTACCTAACTCCGGGCGACTCCTTGTCCATCATTGTTGAATTCCAATTTCATGGTATCTTCAATACCTTGATCATATGTTCGAGTTCAAGTTCTTTGTGCCATCTATTGGAGAAGAATTGCTATGATTCAGATTGCCTTCAATGAGTTCAAGTTTGAGTTATTGGTCATTAGATCCCCATTTTGATACGATACTGTGAGATCCACTCACTCGTTGAGCCCGAGACCCGTCAGGAACCTGACTTGATCCGCCAAGCTCCATAACCAATCCTCTTGTTAGGCGAACCAATGTCACCTGTTGTGAGATCTTGATATTGGATTGTGATCCAAATTAGGTTCCGTTGCTTGCTACTTCCCCTCAGTCATGGATCAAAACTGTGCTCGTCTCCAGTCCTCGCGCGGCTACTCCAACTTTGCCACTGCTCCGATTTGCTCGTCCGGAATCGATTACCGTCTCTTCCTCTAAAATAGCACTCCCATATCTCCTGCCTCTCTCCTTCAATTGTAGTTCTGCTTCGATCACGACTATCAACACTAACGATGATTTGTTCCCTCCATTGTCGGCCACAACCTCTCGACTCTGATCAGCGGCAACACTTGGTGACCTGCAGTCATGCTGACAACCCCACGTAATATGCATGAGAAATCTATGTGCTTCAAATATTACCGTGATTATTAATATTCTTTGAATCAATTAATGGTAATATCACATAAATGTTGAAGTGGCTGTAGCTTTAGTTTCCTTTGAACATGAATCAATTTATATGTGATATTCTACAATACCACTGCTAAAATATAGGGGATATGTGATATTCTACAATACCACTGCTAAAATATAGGGGCCTTTGCACATAACACCAGCCATCTAAAAGATTCCATGTCTCTGTCCTACTGTTATCACATGAACAACATGCGATTGGCTGATGATGGGAAATGTTAACCTAAGGGAAACATGTATTTGGAAACAAACAATTCTGTCCCCCTTGTGCAATAGTACAAGGTGTGTTAAATAGGGAATCTTTTTTAGGTCTTACCTACAAAGGCCATTATATTATAAGGGTCTTATCTGGAATTTACTCTAATAAGAAGTTGACAGAGAAACATAGACCAAGAGTTCTTCTTTGAGGAATAACTTTTTGATATCCTTCTAACTTTATTTTTTGTATAAAGTGTTAACGTATGATGATACCAACCCTAACCCCAACCCAACCAAAGAATAGCCCATGCACTTTAAGATTTTGACTTAGGTGCCTGATGTTAACAGACTAGGAATACAATATCACAACCAACAACAAAGCCTTTATCCCAATCTGTTGGGAACTGCACTACCTGGATATACAACAACAACAACAACAATAACTAAGCCATTTGTCCCAAGTATTTGGGGTAGGCTACATGAACCAAAAGAGAATTACGCCGGATCAGGCACAGGGATCAGCTTTCTCCACTCATTCCTATCGAGCAATATGCTTTCACTAAGACTTTTAACCTCCATATCTTGTCGTATTACCTCCATCCATGTTTTCTTTGGTTTCCCCTGCGCTCTTTTAACTTGCCCTAAATTGATACGCTCTACTCGCCAGACTGGTGCATCTGTAGTCTACGTCGTATATGACCAAACCATCGTAGGCGGTTTTCTCTCATCTTCTCTTCTATAGAGGCTACACCTATCTTAGTACGAATATCCTCATTTCTTACCTTATCTCTTCGCGTGTTACCACACATCTAACGAAGCATGCGCATCTCTGCTACACTCATCTTCTGGGCATGATATCTCTTTATAGCCCAACATTCTGTGCCATATAATAAAGCTGGCCTAATAGCAGTCCGATAAAACTTTCTCTTCAACCATAACGGAATGTTATGATCACATAAACCTCCTGTTGCGCTCCTCCATTTCAACCAGCCGGCTTGAATCCTATGGTTGACATCACTATCGATCTCCCCATCCTTTTAGATAATAGAACCAAAGTACTTAAAATGACTGCTCATCGGTATTTCTTGTCCATCTAGTCTCACAATACTATGATCTTGGATTCCCTGTTTACTGAATTTACACTTCATATACTCTGTTTTGGCCCTACTTAATCTAAAACCTCGAGATTCTAGAGTTTGCCTCTATAACTCCAATTTGGCATTTACCCCAGCTCTCGTCTCATCGACTAGGATAATATCATCAGTAAATAACATGCACCACGATATCTCATCCTGAATAGCTCTAGTAAGCTCATCCATCACTATGGCAAATAAGAATGAACTCAATGCAGATCCTTAATGTAATCCAATTGTGATAGAAAAATCACTTGTTATGCCTTCACAAGTTCTGACATTTGCCACTACTCCATCGTACATATCCTTGATTATGTCAATATATTTGATGGGGACTCCCTTTTTCATCAATGTCCACCATAATACCTCTCTTGGCACCTTATCATAAGCTTTTTCTAAATCAATAAAGATCATATGCAAATTTCTCTTCCTCTCTCGAAATCGCTCTATAAGTTGATGAAGCAGATGAATAGCCTCTATCGTCCATCGCCCTGGCATGAACCCAAACTGGTTCTCTGATATTGTAACATTCTGTCTTAATCTGTGTTCAATTACCCTTTCCGAAAGCTTCATGGTGTGACACATGAGTTTTATTCCACGATAGTTTGAACAACTCTGGATATCACCCTTGTTCTTATATAGAGGTACTAAGGTACTCTTCCTCCACTCATTTGGCATCTTTTTACTTAGCCAGCTCTTGTTAAAGAGGTTTGTTAGCCATCTCACACCCACCTCTCCTAAGCATCTCCATACCTCAATAGGAATTCCATCCGGGCCAACAGCTTTCCTTGACTTCATCCTCTTCAAGGCCTCTTTAACTTCAGATGCGCTAATTCTGCGCATATAATTATGGTTCATATCCTGGCACTGAATGGTAAGGTCATCCAAGTCTTGAGTAGAACTATTATTGAACAATTTGTCAAAATACTCTCTCCATCTTTCTTTGATTTCTTCATCTCGAACTAAAACCTTCTGATCCTCATCTTTGACACACCTCACAGTACATAAGTCTCTAGTCTCTCTCTCTTATTCGAGCAGTTCTATATATATCCTTTTCAACCTCTTTGGTGTCTAACTTCTCATACACTTCTTTGTACACTTTAGCTCTTGCATTCTGAACAGCTTTCTTAGTCTCCTTCTTGGCTAGCTTATACCTCTCAAAACTCATTCCATCACAATTTTTCTTCAAATCTCTATAAGAGTCTCGTTTGATCTTAATTGCAGCTTTTACTTCTTCATTCCACCATGATGTGTCCTCTTACAGAGTGGAGCACCACCCTGTGACTCACCAAGTACATCTTTAGCTACTCTTTTAATGCAGCTAGTAATTTTATTCCATGTTGTATTGGGATCATCTTGGGTTTTTCAATCTGCTTTATGTACTACTCGATCTACAAAAACGTTTTGGTTATCTTCGTTTAGCCGCCATCACTTAATCTTAGGATCTAGCTTACGTTTAATTTTTCTAAATCTCCTTCTAATCTGGACATCTAAAATTAAGAGTTTATGTTGGGTTACTACACTCTCACTCGGTACTACCTTACAATTCATACAACAACCTCTATCTATTTTTCTAGTTAAAAAGAAATCTATTTAGCTCGCACTTGATCCACTTCTAAAAGTGATTAAGTGAGACTCTCTTTCGAAACCAAGTATTCGTTAAGATCAAATCATATGACAAAGCAAAATCTAGAATCGAGTTACCTGATTCATTTCTTTCCCCAAAATTAAATCCTCCATGTACATTATCAAACCCACGACTAGTTCTTACATGCCCATTGAGGTCACCGTCTATGAAAAGCTTTTCTTTACTGGGTATGCCTTGCACAATTTCATCTAAATTCTTCCAAATTGACGCTTACTTGACTCATTAAGTCTTACTTATGGTGCATAGGCACTAATAACATTAAAAATCTCCTTACCTAAAATAAGTTTAACTAGTAAAATTCTATCACCCTTTCTCCTAACCTCCACTACATCCTCAAGCAATTGTTTATCTATGATCACACCCACCCCATTACGATTTCTATCTCTACCAGTATACCAAAGTTTATAACCTTAAGGTTTTATAATTCTAGCTTTTTCACCTACTCACTTAGTTTCCTGTACACACAAAATACTAACATTCCGTCTAACCATAGCATCAACTAACTCTGCTAATCTATCTGAAAGAGAACCTATGTTCAATGATGCTAACTTAATCCTATATTCATGAGCTACTTTTTTTACCCTCACATGCTCATAAAAGTGTGGGAATCGTCAGGATAGAAGATGCCATCATTTTGTGATTATAGGAGCATATTTTTATATAACCCAAAATTTTAACTGCAAGACCCTGTCCTTGTTTCTAAGAGGACGTATTTGGTTCATTGACCTTCATTTCCTATAAATTGGAAACTCTCTTTTTGATTTTTTTGTATAATGCTACGAGGGAAAAGGGGGTTGGTTCTGGATGAGAAGGCTTGAGGAAATTTGACTAAGATTGGTTGTCATTCTAGCATCAATCTCTTACTTGAAGCCAAATTCTTGACCAAGAAAATGGGCCAGAAGCGCGCTTGTCTATAGCTCCTAGAAGTCTTGCTGGCAAGCGGGAAGCTACCTGTTCCGTTATTCAGTATTGGTTCATAAAACCCAGTAGCAACCCTTAAAAATTAGCATAGGCGAGTCCAAGAGGGCCGAAGAGCCAAGTAGCAAAATGGTACAATTGTTCTAGGGAATTGGATTAAGCTCTAAAATACAAGAGCTAAAGAGACGAATAGAATAACGTCCCTGTCCCCCTGATATGTGAGGAGGAGAAAGTGTGTGGCCTGATACTCTGCTTCCTAGATGGCTAATCCAGAAGGATTCTCCTTAAAGGAATAGGGCATGGTCTTCAATATAAAAAGCACAATGCTCTTTAGTGAATTTTATGTAACAGTTCTCACTATTTATGTTTTTATATGTACGTTTTCTGTTCTTCAGTAAATTCTCAGAACCAGTAAAATTTAGTTCTAGACCACTTCTTGAGATTTATTGACATTAAAAGAAAATTTCTTTCAGAGTCATGATTACATTTGGATTTCCATGTATGCTGCTCTCTATCTATACGTTATCTTACCTAGCTATTAATACAGGCTGCTGGCATTTGCTGCTTCGTTTGCAACTAAAATGGTTCAGAGATACGGTTTAGCAGAGCATAAAAAGGGAAAACTCCTTTATAATGTTAAGGAGAACTTAGGAATATCTTATGTACAGCCCATTCGGGAAAAAAATCTTGATGATGAAATTAACAACTCAAGAAGGCTATGTGAGATGGCTCAATTGTTGGAGGTCATTAGAAATCTCCAAAGCCGGTTGAGTTCAAAAAGCCATAGGCTGGGTCAACCGGTATGATTACTGATTTGTCATCTGATTAAAACCATAAGAAAATTTGAACTTTCTTTATTAGTGTGCTAATACTTTTGCTTTTTATAGCTGACAGCAGGTACAGATGCAACATATGTGGCGGATGCAGATGTTTCACAAGATGATACACTCCTGGTTGCTAAGAAGGACTCCGTTTCACATGGGCTGCTAAATAACTTAGAACCTCAGGCCAAGACGGAACTATCCTTGATTGCATCTGATCTGGCATTTGATAATTCTAAACAACTTGCATTAACACCCGTAGAATCTGCTGTTGGTGATGCAAATTCACATGAGTTTCATGAGGCAGGCATTGCTCAGAGGAAGAAAACAGTTTCACTTGAAAACTCCAATAATATGATTTCACGTTGGTCAATGGACAATATTGACTTAAAAGCAATGGTTAAAGATGCCTTAGACTCAAGTCGTCTCCCATTAGCAGTACTTCAGCTGCATCTTATGCGTCAGAAAGAATTAGACCATGGGAAAGATCCTCCTGATACTTTCAGTGAAATTAGTGAGATTGGAAGAGCAATTGCTTATGACCTGTTTCTTAAGGTACATGTGGTCCTTTTTTTTAAGGAAGCTGACTCCACTTTTTTGTCAATAAGGTAGCCTAACCTAAATAGTCGGGACAAATCTTGAACTTGTGGTTACACCAGCTAACACATTGTGATTGACAGGGAGATAGTGGACTAGCTGTGGAGACACTGTTAAGACTTGGAGAAGATGTTGAAGTCATCCTTAGAGAACTGTTGTTTGGTACAGTGCGAAGATCACTTCGGAAACAAATTGCGGAGGAAATGAAAATCTATGGAAACCTGAGACCTCGTGAGTGGAAAACATTAGAAAAACTTTCTCTTATTGAGGTTTGCTCTCATGCTTCATCTAATTTATACTAACTGTTTAAGAATGCTTCCTCCTCTTTGCTTTCTAGCGGACTTTTCGTTTTCTAATTGAACTATTTTATTTCATCTCCTATGGATAAAGAGGTTATATCCAAGCTTTAGTTTCTGGGAGACATTTTTTGAAAGGCAGAAAGATATTTCTGGAGATGCTTCAAGATTTACTTTGGAAGATGCAGACAATTTGAAGTTGAATTTTCGTGTCTATGACAATCTTACCATTGAATGTGGTGACATTGATGGAGTTGTTACTGGCTCTTGGGCAAGTGTGGCTGGTGGCTCTACTGAAGTTTGTGAAGATAATCCCTGTGCTGGATACTGGGCTTGTGCTGCTATATGGTGTGATGCTTGGGACCAAAAAACTGTGGATCGTGTAAGTTGCAATTTTTGGTTTATCAGTAATTAGTTCTTCAATGAATGAAATTGCACTTTATTTCAGGGGCAGTCAATGATTATTACAACTGTGAACTATGTTATGGAAATTAGAGTGTGCTTTTAATAATAACTTTATCAGTTCACAGATACACGGTTCTATACATATACAGACGCACGCATGCACCAAACTCACTCATGGACACATAAATCATTAAGCCTTTTGGGAAGGACCTTATGGGTTGAACTAAGATTTGGTCATAGGATTGAGTCTAACTTAGGGTGTGATCAGATCCTTTTTGTCAAAGAAAGGAAAAGAGGAGGAAAAAATGGATTTCTCTAGTTGTCCTGTATTCTGATAAATTACAGGCAATCACTATAAAAATCATACTCTGCTGGGCTTATTTAGTACTATATTCTGAAACACCTGACGTTGAGTTGCTGTTGTTAATTAGTGCTAAGCCAATTGATTTTGCTGAACGGGCCATATGTTGTTCTAGCTATTTGATATGTTGCTTTAATTTTTACTATGCTTACATTTTAACTTGAGCTACTTGCATTTTCTAAGTTTCCCTTTAGTGGTTTAATTTTGGGTCTTCATTCGTCAACTACATATTGTTTCACATTTTTTATGGCTTATATCTCCCTTTTCCATCTAAGAGACTCAAGTTGTAGTTTATGAACTAATTGTCGGATTGATTTTTGGCAGGAGGATTCTTGTGGGGTTTGTTAGAATATAGAAATATTACCCTCAACTCTCACCATAACTCTGGAGTTTTCGTGCAGCGGCATGGACTGTATTATGGTATTGGAGCAACACCAATGTCCAATTCCTACTGGACACACATTGAAAAAGCATATCAGAAAATTAATATTGTTGCACAAAATACCCTCGACCCATAAAAAGGGGGCTCGACCTGCGTGGGCATGTTAGAATATAAAAAATTGCCCTCAATTTTCACCGCAACTTCAGAGTTTTGGTGTAGTGGGGCATTGGTAGAAGCTTTAATAGGATCAAATGCTTTTGTTTGCTCTTTTTGCATTTAAGAGTTTTTTCAGTCAGAGTTGTATAAAATTCAGGTTGACACCTTACATGGAAAGGTGATAAATGAAAGCAGCTAATACCAATTTTTTTCCCTCAAGATTAACTTGGTTTCTAAAATAAAAGGTTGGTTAATTAATTTTTTTTTTCTTTGTTGATATGATTGAATCCTAGTTTAATGCAGGTACTGAATTACTAGAGCTCTTATATGGTAGTGCTCCCAACTCATACAACACCACTGTTATGGTGGCAGTATCTGTTAACAACCTCCTGATTTGGGAGGCATAACAAAGATCCTTTTGAGCTTAACCTTCCAGCTGATTAGCTTTTCTCTTATATATATATATATATATATATATATATATATATATATATATATATATATATATATATATATATATATATATATATATAGAGAGAGAGAGAGAGAGAGAGAGAGAGAGAGAGAGAGAGAGAGACTTGTGTCATTCCGGAAGGATTCGAGGTCGAATCTTCCCACTCAAATACAACCCTATGAAATCCAAATGCAAGATCCACTCCGTTGAAGTTGATCTGCATTATTGCAAGTAAGTAAAAATAAAAAATCATGTATTTTGAATACTTTTTGCTCTTCCATCAAGTAGGCAAAATGGACGGCCGAAAATATTCGGCCATCCATTTTGCGCCTGTTTAATGGATGTGAAAAAAATATTCAAAATACATGATTTTTTATTTTTAGTTACTTGAAACAATGTAGATCAACTTCAACGGAGTGGATCTTGCATTCGGATGTCGTAAGGTTGTATTTGAGTGGGAAGAATTCAGTCTAATTCTTCCAGAATGACACAAGTCTCTCTCTCTCTCTCTACATATATACATATATATATATATATATATATATATATATATATATATATATATATATAATTTATAAGTTTACTTCATTAACCTGGCTTTTAATAGCTAAAATGGTATTAAATGGTTTTAAATGGCTACAGATTAGACCTCACTATATTGTGGCTCTTTTATACGTAATCCTTAGCAAGTCACACAAGGTCTTGATATGAAATCTCTTTTAATACAGATAGTTCTTGACCAGCCTTTTCATGTGGAGTTTCATGCTGCATGGGAGTCCCAACTTGAATATCATATGTCTCACAGTGATTTGGAAGAGGTCTATAAACTCTTGGATGTGATACCTACATCTCTATTATCAGGGGGCAGTCTTGAAATTAACTTGAACGGCTCAGAAATATCTGCAAATATGAAAACTTATACTACATCTCCTGATCATGCAATGTACATCTGTGCTTCTGAGGAGCTAGAACCTCTGTGTATGGATATCCCTGATGTTAAGATTTTCAAATGGTCAGCTGTAAATACATGTTCGTCGTGGTTAAGGATGCTTGTAGAACAACAACTGGCCAAGAAGTATATTTTCTTAAAAGAATACTGGGAGAGCACAACTGAGATCATGCCACTTCTTGCTCGTTCAGGCTTAATTCAGGCAAAATCATCTGTGAGCTCTTGTGATCTAGCTGTTTTAGACCCAGGTAGGAAACCTCAGAGAGATTCTGGAGAAGTGTGGCATAAGCTAGTTGTACGTTATTGTACACAATATAACTTGCCAAATCTGCTGGACCTTTATCTTGATCGTTGCAATCTGGTTCTAGATGATGAATCTCTTCCTCATCTCCTGGATGCTGCTGTAAGTGGCCCCTAATTAATGTTTCTTAATATTTATCCATGTAGTATGTTTCCTGCAAAACTTTTAGTGATGCAGTCAGTGTTTACTATTTATGTTATATAGTTGCAAACAATATGCATAAATTTCATTTGCATTCGTTTTGCGTCATTTTTTATTTGTCTATACTCATTTAATTCATATGCTGCAAAAACAGTCAGTGCATAATGGAGGCCCCTGATCTGTAAGAAAGTTGTTCGCGGGTGTTGGTTTTGTGCTTGACTTATGGGCCTGGGTTAACCAGAACAACCTCTAAAATTAGCTGTTAGTTGTGCTTGGTTCCGGCAAGGAACATCTATTATGTCCTTTTTAAAATAATTTGAAAGAGGAAAGATCTTTATGATTTACCCTATGTAAATTCATTACTAATTCTAGTTACATTTGTCTTCAGTCAGACTCAACTTTCTGTTAGTCTTTAGATTAGCCTTTTTCCATTTTTTCTTATCAATTAAATGTTCATTAACACCAGATTTAGCGAAAGACAAAACCTTTTCTGAGGAAGTGATTTTATATTTCACCCTATTTCTTGCAACTAAAATAAAGTATATTCTCCAAAAGAGATATTGTGACATCAGAAATCATCATGCTTGTTTTCTTCGTGATTTTTTTTTTTTAACACTTCATGATGCACTAACGAAGACAGCACTTCAGCTGTAATTTCAGGTAGGGTGTTTTCACATGTAACTTGTGAATAAATCTCGGGAATGTTAGGTGTAGCAAGAGTGAAGATGAAAGCAGAATTCAGAAGGGTGGAGGAGTTGATTGCGATAGTATTTTAATGAGATTCACGCAGCATAAAGTAAAACCAAATGATTACAGGACCTATAAATATTGCTGAAAATTCAGAAGGCTTAGTTTGTTAAGGATGTCTTAAAGAAAATGGGAACTTGGAAAGCTGTTGGACCTGATGATTATCCCCATTGAAGTGTTGAATTGTTTGATTGATGAGGGGTTAGCATGGCTAACTAAGTTACTTAACAAAGTTGCGGACACTAAGAAAATACCAAATAAATGGAGATAAAGAAATTGAATACCTATTTATAAGAAAAAAGACGGCACATAAACTTCTATAAAAAAAAAAAAAATACAAAACCGGGCTTATGTCTCATGATGAAATTTTGGAAGAGAGTAATTAAGTAGTGGCTAAGAAAAGAAATGATTGTATAAAAAATCAATCTGGTCTAGCCAGGGAAGTCACCTGTGGAAGCTGTTTATTTAATTATTTACCGAGAAAATTAATGGAGAGTATAGAGATGAAAATATATTTGCATTGATGTAGAAGAAGCTTGATAAGGCTCCAGGGAGATAATGTGATGGCTTTTGGAAAAGAAACAAGTGTCGAGTAGTCAGACTTGTACCAATATAGAAGTGGGATCATTCTGTTATGGTTTCATCTAGAGCCACTAATTAAACTAGAAAGTGGTAAAGGTCCACTAGTTATATTAATGTGATTCAGGATATTATGGAGTAGCATCCTGGGTGAGGACACTTGGAGAGATGGCAAACCATTTCCTATCACCAAAGTATCACCATTAAATCCTTGTCACACTAGTCGTGAATGAACTTACCATGGTAAATTCATGGTAAAGTCCACTGGTGCATGTTTGTTTGCAGATGAATTTATGAGTTTTGTGACCAGAGAAGGGACAATTTTCCTAATTTCTTTCCCAATTTCCAAAACTCTAATCTTTTCTTTCCTTTCTCCATCAAATTTGGTATCAGAGCTAAAATTCCCGTTTTTCTCTACAAAAAACCCCAAAATTCTGAAACCCTAGATATAATCTCGCAAATATAAAAAGTCCCCCGAAAATCCCCCGCTGCCACTGTTCATCATCTCTTTCCCTCAAACAGCCAACCTTAAACCTTAACCCTAGTCTACGCAACCCAACCCCGCAGCCACCGCCCTCGCCTTCAGCACGACTCGCCGCCATCGTCACCACTTCCCATCCTCGTGACGACAACTCCCGCTGCCACAACAAATTTAAACCGCCATCTCCATCTCCGACCTCCATCTTCGACCTCCATGTGAACTGCCCTCTACGTCGCCGACTGTCTCGAGCACATCGAAATCGCGACGAAGATCTTGCCCCCCCTATAGCACTCCCCCACCACAACAGATCTAAACCACCATCTCCATCTCTGACCTCCATATGAATCACCATCTCTGTCGCTAATTGTCTCCAACACATCGACACCGCCAAGACAGATCTAGCCACCCTCTCGATTCATCGAGATCTCCTCATCGCAACCAGATCCCAACAACAGCACTCGCCGCCTCGTTGAGATATCCTTGGCGCCCCCGTCTTCACCGGAACTCCTCGTCGACGATCTGCAGCCGCCGCCGTCATCAATCCATCACTGCACCATTGCTAGCAACAATGACCCACTTGCAGTCTCGTGTGAAGTGTCTGTGGATCCAGGTCCATTTCAGATCCCAACCCAACTTGACCCGCTTCAGATCTTGCAGTCGCCCCGGATCCACTCAACAGGCAGACCCGTTTCAAGCCGGAGCCGATCCGAGCCGACCTGATTTGATCCGAGCCGAGCCGACCTGAGCCGATCCGAGCCGAGTTGGGTCCACTGTCAATTAGACCCAACCCGATAACAATTATGCAGACCTGATAACAGTCTGAAGCTGTTTCAAGCCTGATTCGAGCAGTTTTCGAAGCAGTCTTTTTCCAATCACATTCATCCCATGTTACCGATGTTTCAGAACTTTCGTGCATGATTTTCAGCTTTCAGTTGTGAGTAATCCTCCAAGAAATCTTACAGGATTCTACGTTTGGGCGTGAACTAGTCACCCCTTCATATGACATCTAACTTGAGCTGAGTTTTCAATTGCTAAATTATCTGCAAATATTATTGGACTGTAATAATTTGATAGCGGCATTGTGATTTGCTTCTCTGTTGTGGGTTGTATCATTGTTTGCTTTTTCATCATTTTAGAATTGCATTTTTTACATTTAGAAAGTGAGCCTTTTAGGAGATTTTAAATTTCATTATTTAGTGCGTGCATTTAGTTTTGTTTGAGTCTAAGATTTTACATTACATCTGCTTGTTTGTGTGACTATGCATTTGTGTCTTAGGTTGGTGCATGTTTCCTAACAAAGTCATATAAGCCAACATGATTAATCAATATAGGACTTGCATTAGAGGTGACTGAGAATAGCCGTGCTCATGATTGGCATGTTGTTAAGAACGAGGAAATTACGCGTAAATTTAGGTTAGAAAATCCAAAATTTGATATTTACCTTGATCCTTATTTTTTTAGTGAGTGGCTGCTGCTGTGATTTAAATGAGATTTGCGACGTGTGTAAGATTCGAATTGCTGGGTTGAGACTAGTAGGGTCAAAATTTATTGGGCTTCGATAGACACAACACGCGAGAGATAGCGAAAGAACCCTATAGAGTCGTGGAAGAGATGAAAGCAAGCGTAAGGAGATATACCTCCCTGAGTCTTATAGGAACCGTTTCCTAGATAAGTTGCACAACCTCCTTCAGGGTAGTATGTCACTTCAGGATTACATAGCTAGATTTGATTGCGACATAAGAGAGGACTGTTTCCAGTTCATATTTAGGTTTTGTTCAGGTTTGAGATCCGATGTAAGACGTGTTATGATTACTAGCTCCTACCATGTGTACTCTATTGAAGAGGCCTTTCATTTAGCTTTAGCGCTAGAATTGTCTTTCAAAGGAATATTCATTTCCAAAGTCAGGAGCAGTGTTCTTAGTGTGAGGGATATGAACATTATGATTACTAGTGCCCCTCGAAGAGTCAATATGTTAACATTGTGCCTAGTGATCATGCTAATGACTGGAGCATTGTTGAGGGTGTCTACGTTCCTTCCAAGATTGCTAGTGCCGATGAGAATCCATTAGTTGATGCCAGTACACCAATTCTTGATGAGGTCTCATGTTTCTTTGTAGGTACTAGTGATGTTGTAGATGCATTATTGGATTCTAGTACACTCAGACCTGATGATATCTATGTTCATGAAGATGATATTAGTGATTCTGAGCATGTATTAGTGGAGTCTAGTATGCTCGTATAGATTGCTAGGTATTAACTTGCCACACCGATGATAAAGAAATGGGATTTAGCATGAGTCAGTTGCTACTAGCGTCGTTATGTAAGCCATTAGAGTCCCTCGTGTAGATTGTCAGATTCACACATATTTCTCGCATGAGGATAAGCAGTCGTTCATCTTTGCACTTGGATCCTTTCCCTAAAGAGAGTCAAGAGATAGATCTTGAGTCTATTGTGGTTACTCCTAGTGTTTCCTCTTCTAGTAAATCATTGGAGTTTTATGCTATGGTTCATCAAGATACTCCTAGTGTCTCTCCTTTAGTGCATGTTGGAGTTCTTTCTTGAGTTTCTTCAGATTTCTGTCGGTCCTAGTGATGTTATATCATTAGTAGTGTTTGATGTACGTCCTCCTGGAAAACCTATATATCTTTTTTTCTTATCTTTAGGAGTTAGACTTAGTGAGTCAGTTGCATTGCATTTATCTGTTGTACATGATGAGATCCCTAGGTAGATAATAATTTGTGATGATGACTATAAATTTGCTGCATATCTACATATTATTTGTAAGAATTTGCACTTGATAATGAAGTGATGGTTGCAATTCACTTTGAGAGATTCCCTCCCAGAACTGTGAGGAAGTCGAACATTCGACATACATAGTCCTATAGAGTTCTAAGGAGGATTGCTTTCAAGACCCTTGAGTTGGATATCCCATGAGATCCTGGTATCCGTCCGAAAGTGGGGAGAATGTGACTTATACTGCATGTGTCTTTCTAGATCTACCATCGACTATAGCTGATTCATCATAGGAGCCAGTACCACCTCTACCACCTTGGTTCATACTTGATACATGACTGCCGATTTCACAATCACCACCATTGCCCGATTGAGATGTTTCGTGCAAGGAGATTGTGTGTTTAACCCGAACATACTTGATGTTATCTCTGCACACCTGAGATGAATGTTTTCAAGCCGGAGAGAATGATGAACACATCTTTAGAGTTATCTTTTATTTTAGTTTTCTGTAGTTGTTTTTTTACTTAGTTTTGTTTATTTAGGTACCACATTGATTGTGGTGGGAGTGTCCACTTGATGTAGGCTTATGTAAGGCCAAGATCATTATTGAGTTCAGTAGCTTATGTGATTAATTTATGAAACCCTCGTTGTGAAACCCTTATTTAGCATGCTGATTTGTTTTACAACTTAAATTTTTCATGAGTGAATTGCAAAAGTGGGTGAGCTCTCACTTGGGTGAGAAGCCCGAATTTAAGTCTTCGTGGCTGATTGAGTTTAGACCTGCACATAAAATACAGAATTTCAGGAATACAGAATAGAACTGTAAGTGCTCATTGCTACCGCTATAGCGAATGACTATGCGGGTCGTGATCCACAAGGAGTGCCTAGCGATGAAAGTTTTTTGTAAGTTCTCTTTAGTTCAGAAAAAATGATTAAAGTTCTTTTTTTAGTTCTTTAAATGAAAAGAAAAATTAGTTATGTTAAATTGTTAAGAAAATGGTAGATTGAGAAGGTGGAGAAAAATAGAAAATGATTTTGTACAAAGAAAGTAAAAAATAATGAATAGGGTTGAGAGATGGTGATGTTGGTGATCTAAACTAAAAATTAAGAGAAAGAAAGTTAAACCCTAAAAATACTTACCTCTTCGGTGCCTGCTTACCTTTGTCCCGTATCGACGATGTACCTTTATTTGAAGGCGAGCGAAGTATGATAAATAGGATTTTCCTCATTCTCGATTTACACTACAAAATAAAGGGGCAAGCTACATTATCATAGAATAGCTCTCCATCATCATAAGCCATCAACGGCGCTTACAAGGGCAAGGCAACTTCGAGGGTATTAGAGTTATTTGGATTCACAAACGGAGAAGAGGGAAGCAAACAAAAACAAGAGTAAAGAAGAAAAGAAACATCAATTTGATTCAAATAATAATGAAAGAAACGACTTACTTACACCGGTGTCACTCTCATCACAAACTTTGCTCTCATTCCTCCATGAAACTCTCCTCTCCTCTCAGTTACATAAATAGAATAAAATTACATAAAAGAAAACAAAAAAAACTAAGTTACAAGCTACACAATAACCTAATTTCTACTCTCTACTTGATGGTTCCTATTTTCCTTCGAGATTGCAGGTATTTATTGGAGAAATGTAGAGGGTAGAGGAGTACGAAGATAGGGGAGCAAACGCTCTCCTATCCGTTGCAAAAAAACCCGCGGATCCGCGGACAGAATGTGGCCAGATGGCCACATCCTGGGAGCAGATCACTCCCTCGCTTTGTTTCGTCCGTTTATCTGAAAAGATATGTCGTTTGATCTTCTAATTTTTACGATTCTTCTGTTGATTTTCGGCTTTAAACACTTGATTTGTAGAGATCTGTTTTAACCGCTTGTTCAATTGGTTTTATCTTCTTTGATCTGCTCTGATTTGCCCTTATCCTTGATTTGAATTTAATTCTGAATTAAATCAGAATTTGGGTGGGCTTTGGGCTCGTTTTCTCTTCCTTCTCTCTTAGTAATGGGTCTGCATTTTATTAAACAAAAATAAGACTAAATACATGATTTATTAGACAATAAATATGGGAATGTGACATTATATATGCAATGTTCTAAATATCGGATGTCAGCCTAATATCGAAAGGCAAAATGTAAAGTCGGGCTGCGGATATCGGAGAAATTTCAGAGAAATTTGCTCAATTTCAGAGGTCATATATATATGGTATGTCCTAAATATCATAAATGTCTTAAAACATCACATATAATTCTATATGTATAATTAATAAGTTATACTAGCAATAATTTTATTTAATCACATCCAATAAACAAAGTTAGCTTCCAATAAAAATTCAAAAATGTCTTAAAAGGCTTCATGATGACTAATTACTATTATTATCATGAACAAAATGTCAAACCCTCATAGATTGCGGTTGAGCATTCATTCACAAATGAGAATCAGTTAATGGTGCCTGAATTCGAATTAATTACCCTGAGATTTAACGATGTGAATTAAATTAGGAATGAGCGAGTAGTTTTAAGTAGAAACAGGAAAGAGAACTCGCCTTTGAGATTCGCGAGGAGTCGTTGGATCCGAGAGCTCGTCGGAGCAGAATCTACGATGGAGGAGGAGAGAGACGACGAGGCTTGTCAGAGCTTGGCAGGGCTTCCTGGGTTCTCGTCTCCTGTGCTATCGTCGGGGCTTAGTGGAGCTCAACGGGACATCGTCAGGGCTCGACGGGAAATCGTCTGGGCTGGCAATGCTGTGGGGGCTTGGCAGCGCTTCCTGGGTCCTCGTCGGGGCCCTTGGAGGAGGTCAGTCGAAGCTCGTTGAAGGTCATCGGGGCTCGTGAAGACTCGCTGAAGATCGACGAAGGTCGTAGAAGCCTCGTCAGTGGTCAGTGGAGCTCGCATCTCTCTAGCCTCTTTGTTTCTCTCTCTCTCAATGAAATTAAAGCCGCGAACAACCCCTAATTCCTTCTCTTATAAAATAGGGTTGGGTGGGTTAATGGGTTCAAAATCAAAAGAAAAAAATAAAACAAATGAAATGTCAATTTCTGCCGATATTTAGAACCCCAAAATCGGCCGAAATTTCGGCGACATTAACCCCATTTTGAAATTTGTAATAGGGTAGTCGATTTCGTGTCGGCCACATGAATTTCTTGACATTTCGGCCGAAATTTCGAAATATCGGCTGACATTTAGAACATTGTATATATGCAATATAGGTGACCGATCACACCCCCACACTTATCTTTTGCTCGCCCTCGAGCAAACATCAAAACTAATCACAGGAAATTATTAGACCACTTTCGTAGGTCTCTCGATTGTACTGAGCATGTGCAACAAGCCGTTAAACCCCTAGGTTACCCCTAGAGGACGAGTTTTTTCTCGTGAGGGTTTTCAGAGAATTACACTCATAAAATTCATAAAGATAGAGAAACAAAGAGTTAGTATTTTCAAAAAGCATTTTAAAGGAGAAAAATATTTGAAGTATTATTGTAAGAGTTCAAGTAATCTATAAGTTATAGGAAAACTAAATTTTTCATTCCTAAACTGAGTCTCTATTCAAAAACTTGTTATCAATCATGGTAAGGAGTCAAACTGTATTTCTCATCTAGTTTATTACTTTACCTTAAGTCATATGCACCTTCCTGATCGTGAAATTTTGACTAAGGGTTCTTTCACTCTACTTTTATGCCTTATTTTGTTTATTTATTTTTTATATTTTTGGTGCTATTTTTTCTTAGTTCTATTAGGCTTTCTAATTTGCCCATGTAACGAGCCTTTAATCGACGACTCTCAAACCGGACGGTCTTAGGGCACCGGGTGAGAGAACACCCCAAGGACTTAAGGACTCGAGAAACAATGTCACAAAACTAAGGATTTTATTATATGGACCATTTTTAGGCGTGAATACTCATGCTTTATGAGGCACAAATACCCAGCTTAATCAAAGAATTTTTGATATAAGTATATATAAATATATATTTTTTATATAAGGTATAAGAATCTTTATTTTTCAACCCTAAGTGTGTAAGTGTATAAAGTATGCATATTTCATCAAGGTAAAAATCAAGACTAAATTGCTTTTCTAAATTTTCTTCCTAACTTTAGAAATCAAACAAATAATCTTATTTTGACCAAGTATAAGAAATCCTAATTATGATTCTCCTATTCCTTAAAATTGACTTAATTTCTTACAAAAAAATATGTCAAAATATTGCTCTCTTTTCAAAAAGTTTTTAAAGGCAAGGAAAATGTTATTTTTTATTTTTTTTATTCATACATAAATAAAACAAAAACCTATGTTATGTTAGAACCCTCCCTATACCTATTTCATGCATTGTCCTCAATGTATGAATGAATGCATAGATGAATGAAAAAGAAGAAAGGGAAGAAAAATATTACCTTAAGGTGGTGGTTCCGGTGACGATTGGATTGGGCCAAGCGTTGCTACCCAATCAAGATAATGTGGTGGTTCACGGAACCCACCTTTATTGACTTCTTTTCTTTATACATAATTATAATCCCCAATATGAATAGGATCATGAAAGATCCTATCATGAAATTTATTCCCTTTATATGACCAGTCTTGAAAAATTATCACTGAGTCATTGTGGTCAATACCTATGTCCAACAAAAGAATGTGACTTAGTGGAATAATTGACTTGGATTTAAGAGTGATAGGTTCGGGAACCATTACTAACTCAGGAAAATCAACTTTGGGTTCGAGAGTCATTTTTGGTTCAAGAGTTAAGTCCAAATCAAAGAATTAAAATTTACATTCTTCTCTCATCAATGGAATGTGACTAGTCGAATGTGGTGATTCAATTTCTAGATCTATGGGTATAGGAATAAATGTTGGTTCCAGAAATTGGTCCAAATTGGGTAATGATACTGGAATCAACATAGATTCAAAGATGAAAACTGAATCACAAGGTTGGGGATCGGGGTCACATTCACATTTAAGTTCAATCTCATTGAATGAAAAACTTTTCAATTTATCCAAGGTTTAGAATTGGTCAAGTTCAAATTTGTGTGATGAAATTGAGTCTTGATCAAAGTCTCCAAAACACCAAGATTCTTCGTTCCTATCAATATGGCTAATCGGAAATGGTCGAACATGTGTTAGGTGGAGTTTCCTCATTCCTATCTTTCACTATGTTGATATAACGACTCATTTGTGCTTCGAGCCTATTGATAGATTAGAAAAATTTATTTTCGGACAGAATCAGGTTTTTCATACTCCTATTTGAGTCTATAGGTTCTTCTTGTTATGGGACTTGGAACATGAAATAAGGATCTTGGAATTGGGAGTCTTGTGAGAATTGTGAGTCCATCATTTTCATTTTCAGCTTTTGTTCTTGGGACTCAATCATGACTTCTATACTTTTCATAACCTCAGATTTTTCTTCTATTGGTTGACCATGACTAGAAAAATTATAGGCTGAATGTTGGAATGGTGGTTGACAATATGACTCAGGAGAGTTGTATCCCCATTGACTCTGTGAAGAGTAGTGATGATTATTTCAGTATTGTTCACAGTATTGAGACTAGGACATGTATTAATTCGGATAAGACCAATCTGACACTTAGTTGGTTAAAGTTATGATATGCCAGGTTGGTAATATCTGAGTAAAAAGAGGTCGGGGTGTAATATGGATTACCATTAAAATTGAAAAAATTATTATTATAAGCTATATCACATAAGAAATGTTAAAAACATACAAAGAAAAACAAATAAATAAACAAACAAAGAAAAACAAACAAATAAACAAACAAATAAAAAAATCTAACCTAAGTTAGGGTAGACGTTAGACCTAGACGACTCCTAACTGGTTAGATCCACGGGGGGTATATTGTAGAATCTGACCACAAGTTAATCGGCCGGGTAAGGGCAAGATCAGTGGGAGGTATCCGTGCCTAAGCAACGGGCCTAATTATGCCAAACCACTGTTCTTCGAGTTTCGCCTCATCAATCCCAAACCTTTGACACCGATTTGACAAGAGTCAAATTCAATCTTCCCCCTTAGGCCAGTCTTCTATTTGAGTCCAAGATGTCCCTAGGGCTAACGTCTTCTCAGTTTTAGTTAGGCTTGGGTTAGTGAGTGAGGAGATTATTTGTGGGCTAAGGGAGTAATGACTTTTCCACCTTATCTTGTTTATAGGACAAGCCCTTAATTCAGTTTAGTGCAGTGTACAAGTATATAGAAAAAGTAACACTAAGCAATATTTCATAAAAGAATGAACCTTATACTAAATGCTATGCACATATACCTTGACTCCAGCACTCTTCAACAGTAAATAGAAAATGTAACGAAATAGACACATGCCTAAATGTAAAGTCCAAACTGTTTTTAGAATTTACAATCAACCTTTTACTGTTGAATTAGAAATGTATGTACACTGAGTCAAAGAAGAAAATAAATAGCTACAGATATTTAAACTTTGTAATTTAGCCAACCTGCAAAAAAATAAAGATTAGTAGTTCACTCAGATTGTCACGGGAATACAGTAAATCTGAGATTTCTGAGCTTTGCTTTCTTGAGCAGAGTCCAGGGCCACTTATATGTCCACTGCAGCAAAAATTTTCTTGTTGTTAAACCTGAACACCAAGAACAGAGAAGAAATATTTAATCAATAAAGTAAAAAAAGAGTTACTTATCGTCCCTCCCCGCCAACGGCGTCAAAGTTTGATTGAGTTTAGAGCTGCACATAAAATACAGAATTTCAGGAATACAGAACAGAAGTGCAAGTGTTCAATGCTACCGCTATAGCGAGTGTTCTAGCCTTTTGTCAAGGGCTTACATGCGGTGGACACTTTGGTCCCCTTAAAACTGCCGAAAAAGTACCACAGAATGGGTTCTATTGGCCCACTTTGTTTAAAGATGCATATGACTTAGGATAAGGTAATAGACTAGAAGAGAAATTCAGTTTGAACCCTAACCTAGATTGGCGATAAATATTTGCATAAAGACTAAGTATAGAAATGAATAATTTGGTGATCCTATGACTTATAAATTACTTGATTTCATAAAAAATATTTCAAATATTTTCTCAATTTCAAAAACGAGTTTTCAAAAATACTAACACTTTATTTTTCTTTCTTTTATGGATTTTATGGGTGTAATTCACTGAAAACCCTCACTAGAACACTTGTCCTCTGGGAGTAACGTAGAGATTTAATGACTTGTTGCACGTGCTAAGTGCAATCGTGAATCCTACGAAAGTGAGTTAGCTTAGATTAGATTCTTTTTTCTTTTTTGTTTTACTCGAGAAAGAGTAAAAGATATGTGTGCTGGTGGTGCCAAAATTTTGATTGATAGAGAAAAGAGAGTAAAAAAGAAAAGATTAAGATTAAAAATTTCTCTGTTTTCTTACAATTAATCTACCATAGTAAGAGCTAAACGGATCGATCCGTAGGGAGAGATGTGATGGAAGTGTTTCGATACGGTTTCTCTGTGCAGAACTTGAAAAGAAAGATGATGATTATAAAAGAGTTGAATTAATAAAAAAGAAATATCATAGCACTCTAATTATCTACTACAATTAAGTACTAGTCTATGAAGAATAAACATCATATTGAATCTAGAGAGATTGATCCTAGAATGTTGCTTCAAATTCAAGCAAGATGAGTAAGATGAAAAACAATAATTAAGGTATACTAGATAAAATTAAACATTAGTTTATCAAAGTTTCTAAGTATGGCATAAGAAACATCATTTTAGACTTAACATTAAGCTATCAAAGTATTTAAGCATAAATTAAGAAAAACCATTAAATAGTGTAACCTTTAAACTAGTTTAACTTAATTCATCACTAATCTTCAAGATGTTTAACTTAACCCTAGGGTTTTAAACATGCATAGAACTCAATCAATTCATCTTATAGAATTAGACTTAGTTGGTGGAGAGATTAACAAACTACGAAGAGAATTAATTACTCATATTTATGATTAAACTAGGCATGGTGATTAAAGGATGCATAAAAGAAAGCAAATAAGAATTGAAGAACAAAAATTAAAAAAACAAAAGTGATATGGAAAGAAAATAGGAACCTTTATTGAATTGTCATTGGTTCAGTACAAAAGCCTTTCTTCTCTTTACAATTTTTTTCTTTAAAGTAAAACTTGAAAATACAATGGAAATTCGGAAAGAAAAAGATTAAAGAAAACCCTAAATTTGATCTTCTGAGATGCTTCTCTCTGTCTTTACCTCTCTATTTATAGGGAAAATAGAGGGTAAAGTCCCAGTCGAACTTACCCACCAAACCGCTACGCCAACCGTCACCAGAAAGCCGCAGAAACGCGGCTTCTGCCGTGTTTCCACGGCAAAGAAGGGGAGTCAGGGCACGCATTTTGGGCTCTGGCTTCTTCTCGTCCGTCCATGTGGAGATATATCCTCAGAATCTTCGTTTGATCTCCGGAATTTAAAATAATCTTATTTCTTAGATAACTTAGGAAATAAGTTATCTATAAATCTGAATTTAAACTTGAATTTTCCTCCTTTATCTTTGACTTGAAGCTCAACCAACTTGATTTAAATTGATTCTCTTTTATTTCTGAATTAGGATAGGATTATCTCTGAATTTACTTGGGCTTGATGGGCTCTTGGGCTTCTCTTAAACTTTTAGGCTTCTTTTATCACCTTTTCTTTTCTTCCTTGAATCTATGGAGGCTTGTACAATACTAAGCAAAAATGCCATTACATAGCAATGTTTAATGAAAAGTAAATGTGGGAATATGACTAAAAATATGCACATTTGATGAACTATCAATCCACCACCACCAGCTCTCGCAGATGTGAGAGAGGGGAGAGCGAGAGGGAGATCGGATTTGGGGAGAGAGAGCGATCGCCGATTAGATTTGGGGGAGGTGGAGAGATAGAGAGGAGAGAGAGGATGAGGTTGAGGAATGAATCGAACAGATCGACCGATTAGGGTTTTGTAATTGATCAATCGGGTTATCGGGTTTCGCCCACACCTGTCAGCTCGTCCGCATCCGCCCGTGTCTGAGCTGAATCCGATTCTTGTCGGGTCCGTATCCACGCTGAAAAACGGCCAGTTTGAGCTGGACATGGCCTGAACCATTTCTGACACGTGTCGGGCACGTGTCGGGCACATATCCGTGTTTGATACGCGCCCGACACGGACACGACTAGCATTTGGTCGTGTCCTTGCTTCATAGGTTTCATGCAACTTGTTCTAGAAAATTTAGATAAATGTTTAGTTTTCTTTGGTGGTGTTATTGTTGTTGCAATGAAAACTTGGAGGGTGACTTGGTGAGATTTGGTGTGTATTCGAAATCTTGAATTTATAAGCCTGTTTAATATAAGCGGTGCCGCATTTGTGAATGTGTGGCTTTTATTTCAATATTTGAGGTCAAACATTGTGTATTTAGGTACATATTATGTGATTCATTTGTATTTCATCACAGAAAAAGAAGATTATTATTTTTAGTGTTGCAATAATTTGCTCTTTTATCTTTTCCTCCTTTAAGACTCAATACTTTCAAGTGTTAAATTCATGATGTTTTGAAATGACATGCATATATATTTTTTTCTTTTCTTTTTTTGATGCAGTTGTGCTTTTGATTTACAAGTACAGCAGTGTCCTGGTACTTACATTTATCTGTTATGGACTGAGCATATAATTGTAGGAATTCAATATGAGTGTACCATTACTGCTTAATGTAACCATAATTGGTTGCACAAATATGAAGGGTATTTGGCTCTGGAATTATACCTGAAGAATGACATAAAATTTGATGCTAACTATTTCTTGCTGCGTTAAGGATTATACATTTGCTGGTGTATAATATTGTTTGGATTAACCTTGTGGTTTCTTATGTCCTATGTAGCACGGACACTCCTATCATGGATCCGTGTCGTGTCCGAAACAGTCCGACACACGTGTCGGACATATGTCGTGTGTGTTTTAAGAATTTGCCACGTATCCGCATGCCGTGTCCATTTCAATGTTGCCGTGTCCGTGCAACATAGCTTATGTCTTTGGGGCCTTCAGTGTTGATGGTGTTTGAAAGATATCTACAACTATGTAGCTGTCTTGCTGAGTATGTGGTTTTTTCCCCTGAATATGACATTTGGACTGTTAAGTTTGTTTCGTATACATTTTAGTCCACAACCTATAAGATTAACTTTTGGTTAAAGTGGTTATTTAGTATTGGAGAACCATGTTACAAGAGGTTTTGGGTTCAAGCCTCATCATTTACAAGTTAGAAATATGTTTAGGTACACCCATTTATTCTCCCTCTTCAAGAGAGTCATGTTTTTGTTGGAGGCCTTTTCACTTGGTTCAAAGGTTCATGTGAGAGGGAGTGTTAACTGTTAAGTTTGCTGGATATACACTATTAGCTCGCAGCCCATAAGCTTACATGCTTTTGAGTAAGCTGGTAAAGTGGTTGTTTGAGACGGACAACTCGATTAATCATTGCTTTACATCATTACCAATTACTGAAACAAACTGCAGCAAATTACTTTCTGCTAAGAAGAGAATAAAGAGATCCATATTGCCATTGATGAGGCAGACGAGATTTGAGGAAGATCTATTGTATCTTAAGTTTTTTTTAATCAAACAATTAAATTATAGTTAATTTTTCAGAAAAAGAAAAAAAAGGGCCTCAGCCTATTTATAGTTTGTTTGTCATGATCTCTTCAATTTGTTTGGTCAGTGTATACATGTGGAAAATGGTCTATCTGCTTAATTTTTTGTCTTTGAGGACATAGCAATACTTTATAGCATGGATTAAAATCTCGGTATTGGTATCCGTATTAGCCAATGGTTTGTAGTATCAATATCATCGATATCAGTCATCTATATTGGCAATACTGGTTATCGGCAATACCGGCTGCAATATTGGCCGATATTATATGGTTAATATCATATCGGGTACCTCAAACCCGACATGATATTACCGATATATATCAGGATCAGCCTGTATTTGAAACCATGCTCTAATAGTTTCTCTTATTCTGGTGACTTTCCGTTTATTATAAGAATTAATAGTTTCAAATTTTCTTGCTAATGCATTCCTTTATCTCAGTTGTCAGATAGATTGCCTGAATGATAAATGTATTTACATTTTTTTGTTTTCTGAATATCAAACGAGCAAATTATTGATATAGATTCATGATAAACTTGTGCAAGATATAGCTGGCGGATTTAAGCTAGATAGCTGGTTTTTAAAGTCCATACAATGAGGCTGGTATATTTGCCATATTATATAAGCTAAACTAGCCAACATGGTTCATATGTGTTTGTGCAGGGAGATTGTCAATGGGCAAAATGGTTACTTTTTTCAAGGATCAAGGGGCGAGAATATGAGGCTTCATTGTCCAATGCCCGTTCAAATCTGTCTCGTCAAATGATCCTTGGTAACAACCTCAGTGTTCTGGAAATTGATGAAATACTACCTACTGTTGATGATATGGCTGAAGGAGGAGGAGAAATGGCTGCTTTGGCTACCTTGATGTATGCTGCTGGCCCAATGCAGAAGTGTATTTGTGCTGGAAGTGTGAATAGGCATTACAGCTTTTCTTCTCAGTGCACACTGGAAAATCTCCGCCCTGGTCTCCAGCACTTTCCCACACTTTGGAAGACGCTTGTCAATGCTTGCTTTGGACAGGATGATGATACTTGTGGTTTGAACTCAATTGCTGCTAATGGTAAACTTCTCAGAACATGTTACTCCATTTCCCAACTTTCTTAGCAATCATGTCATTTTTCATAGTTTTTGTTATTTGATAATTTTAGTTGAATAGTTTTTCTTGGTGTGTTTGAATAAAAACTTCTTTCAACAGTTTTTGGCAAGTCAGTGCTCTCAGACTATTTGAATTGGCGTGATTCAATGTTTTCCTCTACTGGAGGCGACACTTCTTTAATCCAAATGCTTCCATGCTGGTTTCCGAAGTCTATTAGAAGACTGGTTACCCTCTTGGTCCAGGTTTCATCACTTTTCCTCACCCAAAATTTAAATTTTTCTACTTGAATTTTAGTTATGCTGTACATTGTTTATTTAGTTATACAAATTAAATAGGGAACAATGGATTACAGGAAATGTGTTTGTTAAAGATTTTTCTTTTTTTGCACAATATCAGAGCTCGTGGGATGTACCTTGTAGAATTGGGATGGGTTGTTTGCTGTTGTTGCCTGCCCGCGCAAAAAAATTGGTTTGTATAGATTAACAATTGGGAGTTGAAGTTTACATAAATGATACTTTGCTGCATTTATAATATCAAGATGAAGACCAGGATGTTAGTTCTGTTAGAGTGAGAGTGCCACACCCTTGTTCTCTTTAATAGTATAATACTTCTGTATTGCTTGGTTTAGATGAGAGTAACTACATGGCCAATAACATGCCCCCGCTGTCCAATTGGCCTTACGAGTTTTGTGACACGTAGAGCTGGCAGTCTGAAGAACTGTCCCTGGGCGTACTCGAGCCCAACATTGTTCGAGGAAGGCTCGGCCCAATCTTCCAATGTGACGGGCCAAACTCGTGCCTGAGTCTTGAGGCTCCACTGGGAAATGAATTAAGTTCTGTCCCATCAATTTGGAAGTTCAGAGCAGAGCGCAAAGTATAGCCCTTGGCTCCCTATATATAATTAATTTTTCTCTATCCCTTATTTGAAACCTCTATCCTTGGGGAGTATAACCTTCCCAATGAGACACTAAAGGATAATTTGGCGATTTGATTTCGAACACTTATGAAAGTTGGCTTCTCATCAATGCTGCTTTTCTTTTTACTGCAAGACCGAATAATTGGAATTAGAAATGAATTCAAGTTTTTTTAAAATGAAAAAAATGGCTTTCTAAATTTGACTGATATTTGAAGCTGTTGTAGAAGATATATATTTATTCCCGAGCCATGTCATGTGCTGGGTTTTCAAGTTATTTTGTGTGTTCATGTCCTTTCATGGCAACACAAACCTGGAAACGGGCTCAGTCGGTAAGGTTTCTTTTCTTGACAATCAGATTATTAATTGGATTATCACACTTTAATTATCTAAATTGTTATCACTATTCCTGTTGTCTTCTAAATACTATGAGAGTGAGTGGTTCTCCTTGGATTGTTATTACTGATTCTGATATTGCAAATTGGACTGTTACATGATAACTGAGTATTGGTTGAATTTCTTGACTAGAATTATCTGGACCCTACAATTGTAAATGATTGTTAGATTCATCTGTGACACTGTTAGTTTTAATTAATTTTCTACCAAAAATCATTAATTTTGGTGGAACACTGCGATTTTGAATCATCACTGATTAACCACGTCCAAGATTTTTCCGTTTCACATCATTTTGGTATCAAAGCGTGGTTTAGGTAGGAAACTTGCATTAGATTTAGAATTAAATTGAATGTTGTTTTAGTCATTTATTAGGAAAATTTGTTTTGTTTTCTTTTGCATTAAAAAAATAAAAAAATTGGCATATAGGAAGTCCCACATCTCCACTATGGATGTCTCAACTTTTGATGGTCGCTTAGACTATTCTGATCGTTTAAGTGATCTTTCAAGTTTTTTCTTTATTGGCTTCACAGCATGAATCAATACTTTACTCGGTACTCCCTCTCTGAAATGGAGAAAGTCAGATTTGCTATCACGAAACTGATTGGACAAGTGAGTCAATACTGGGCAAACGTGGAAAGAAACATGAAAGCCTGATTTCAAGCACCGATTGAGACATGAAAATATATGAAGGATGAATTCATGGGTAAATACGTGCCACCATTTTATTTCGCTAATCTTCTAGACAAATGGCGCTGAATTACCCAAGACAATAAATCCCCAAGGAGTATGCAGTGTTTTAAATGTCGGATATCAGGGAAATGTCAGATGTCGTAATTGGATGTCGGATTTCGGAGATATTTTGGAGCCATTTAGTAAATTTCGGACGTCATGACGGATAACAAATATATATCCTAGATGTCTCAAATGATGTAATTTAAAAATTCTTATCAAGGTAATACATACACAACTTATGCAAAACTACAAACTATGTTTAGGATATGTATAATTAACTTAAACATTTTGCATATATTCACTAATCTATTGTTAAAATTTCTCAATTGCTCTAACTTTTAAGATCAATGGTTTTTCCAAAATGTTGGCCGACATTTCGGGAAAATATCGGCCGGCATATCGGATTTTTCCCGAAATGTCGGCCGACATTTTCTAAAACGCCATTTCAAATGCAGGTGGGGATGTCGTGGCGGTGAAGGCTTGAAAACGAAATGTCGGCCGACATTTAAAACACTGGGAGTATGTTAGCTAATTCGACGAGTTTCCTCACGTTATAATATTTGAGGCATGTAGAGTGACATCCAAATCTTTTCCCAATTTAGAGATAGACATAAAGAAGACATGGTACTTTAACTTTGGAATCATGGAGTGACTAATCATAAAAAAGCTTATGCCTTGGTCCAAGATTTAGATACTCCCTAGTTGAGTTATAGAAGTCAGGATCACCGAGCCCTAGCATCCAAATCCAACTCGAGTGAATACCCACGCCGAGTTAGTTCTCACCCACCAAAACACAAGGTGGATACCAAGGATAAAAGTATTAAAAATAACTCAAAATGCAAGAATATTAGAAGGGATTTCTCCATAATTAGTCCTATAATCAAGTGTTACAAGTGCCAAAGCTATGAGCATGTTGCTGTCAACTAACCAACTCCAGTCAAAGTCGCTAAAGTTAAGAAATCACTTGTAACAAATTCGAAGCCTCTTCCTCCTTCAGTGCTGACCCTCTACTGTCGTTGTCTACTCTGGTTATCAACCCCTTCTCCCTCTAATGCTAACGCAATCCCTTTTTATCTTGTGGCATGTGTTAGGTCCGAAATCAAAATTCTCCATTGACATCTAACACGCCACTAATTTAGTCCTAGGAGATAACCTTCCCAGCTTTCCACACCATAGGATAGATCTTATCGAGCATACTGTACTTGAACAACAAGCTGATGAGTTACCACTAGAAATCAAGCATAAATGCTTTGTTCTGATAGACACTCACATTTTTGAAGATAAGTTTTGGTGTGAAGTTGTAACTAGGAACATGGATCAGGTCAATGATGTTATCATCTATGGTCGATCCATATCTGAGAATTTGAAGGATGTCATTATGGGAGAATCTGACAATCTACAACTTATCAGCTTATTCTCCATTGATTACACAAAGGGATGTTACTCAACTCTGTATTAGGATATCTCCTGTCCTCATTGTTAAAATAACAGGCAAGCTGCCACACACATTTAGGATGATTCCCTTAATAATTCCGTGTGATAGAGGTCGTGAGTATTGTTGACCTACTGAATCAAGTGCCTTAAGTTTTTCTGTTCAATAGAGAGTCAAGTGACCCTTTTAGTACATGTTAGGTAGTAAACAAGGCTCTCTCTACTACTGTTTATTATAGAGCATATCTGAGTCTGCATCACATTTTTCACACACATGCATGATTTATACATGAGAAATCAGTGATTTATTTGAACAACGCAACATTAAGTATAATTTATGAACTTCATTAGGAAAGAATTCAAAACTTGTAGTGTTGACAGCTTGTGATAGTTCAAATTCGTTCGAAACAGTTTTCCCGGGAACTGTTAATGATTTGTATGCCGTAGTAGTGGATTTTTTCGAAATCTTGTAGAAATTAAATTACAATACTCATGTAATATATCTTTCAAAGATTTTGAAGTTAATTCTATTTTGAATTTCAGGTATTCAGTGGATTACAAGACTTTGATTTTAACTCCAACAACCCACTGATTGTGAGCCTTCCCTGAGCCATTTTCTGAGAGTCCCCACATTGAGTCTACTCTCACATATTCATCTTAATACAATAGTGAAATTTGATAAAATTTTAGATGATTAACTGGTGGATCCCATTGATATTTGATTTGTTAAAAAGGAATATTATCTATTGATTGTGAGTTGCAGCAGATAGGCCCAATTGTTCGGTGCATTATTAGAGCTTTCTATACTAAACTCGATGGAGTCGAGTTTTTCTCCCACCTAAGGATAATGGTGAGGACATCCAAGCACATTAGCGTAAGAGGCGTCGAGCAATAGTTACTTGAGTCTAGTTGGAGTTTGTAATTTTGGTGATTTTTTTTTCTCTTTATCTATTTAGTTTTATTTTTCATGTTTACTCCCACATCGGTTATGTGGATGAAAGTCAATTGTTGTTGGCTTCTTTGAAGGCAAGAGTATTGTATTGAAAACATTGATTTTTGATTATTGAAAAGTTAAGTTTTCGAAATGAAAATTGCTTTATTGAATTGGTATGTGAAATCCCAATTTAAATAGATTTTTAGTGTGAAACCATAATCTAGTTATATCCTTGCTCATTCTTCTCAAAACTTATCCTCTTCTCAAGCCCCAACCAATAGTTTTCATCATCTCCGCCTCCATATCAAACTCAGCCATCAAATACACAAAAAAATCCTAACTTTTCTCTTTTCCTTTCCTGCTCTCTAGGCACAACCGCCACATCCAACTTATTTTTCTTCGTTTTCCTCTCTCCCGTTAGCCCGCCGCAACACCCACTATCAAGCTCTCGCTTCATCTTCGTCCTCGTGACTCCAGTCCTCGTTTCTCTCTTTCCTCCCGTCGGCACCTTCCCTAACTCTGCCCATCGCCCTTGACGGCTAAAGTCACCCGTAGTCACCTCTGCAGCCTCGCCACCACCTCACCATGAACTCCTCGCCAAGATCTCGCTGCAGATTCCTCCTCCAATGGTCTCGACAACATGATCATTCCATTAGATCTCAACGACATCAACTAGATTCCACCAACTACAACCTCCTCCTCCTCGTCTTCTCTGGCTATTGCTGTTGCCGTGTAGTCATGACTGCTTGTTTCCCCTCGCGAGTTCCAGCTGACCGCCCGACAGCCCAATCACCTCCACGCTCGCATCGTGCCTTGGTTGCAGGTGTGCAGTCCAACCCTGATCTACTGTCGTTGTTTGGCCGGTCTTCGGTTAACACCGGCTGTCGATCAGGAATGAGGTCGTCGATCTCCAACTCAACCTCAGGTTCAGCCGCCTCAGGCCAACTTTCTTAAAACCAAGTAAGAGTGGGTTATTCATTAAAGGGACTCCGAAAAGAGAACCCCCAACGAGCAATCCCTATCCTGCTGCTGACCATCCAACAACCTGCCCGAGCGCTGGTAGTTTGTGCGTGTCCACGCCGACCAATGAGTCACGCCAAGTGTGCACAGTCATGTAGCTTGTCCAGTTGCGCAAGCCAACCTGCAGACATCAACAACAACATCAATCTATGGAGAAAGCGATGGATCAACAACAATAGCAACACGAACCTGAAAACAGGCTTCTCAGTCGGTAAGTTTTCTTTTCTTGACAATCAGATTATTAATTAGAACACCACACTCTTTAATTATCTAAATCCTGTTGTCCTCTAATACCGTGAGAGAGTGTGTTGCCTATTTGTTTTAAGTGTAACAAAGCAGGTCACATAAAGAAGGATTGCTCATTGATGAAATCTAAAAGAAAAAGAAATTTCAATAAGTTCAACAAAAAGAATAAAGCCTTCCAAGTAACTTGGGATGATACCGATTCATCTTTCTCTGATGAAGAAGAAGCCACTGAAATCGCCAATATTTATTTCATGGCTCAAGAAGATGAGGTACAAGACTATGCTGAATTATTGAAGCATTTAATGAACTTTATGATGATTTCAAGAATGAAAAGATTAAAAATTAAGTTTTAACAAAAGAAAATGACAAATTTATCAGAGAAAATTCAATTTATATTTCTCAAATATCTTCCTTAGATTCTCAAAAATCTGACTTTGAAAAAGTTTTTCATCTTTAAAAATGGATAATGAGAATTTCTTAAAAAAGAATTCTTTGCTTAAAAAAGAAATTGTTTCTTTAAATTCTAGAATTACTATTTTAGATAAAGAAATGACTAGTTTCAAAATTAAGTATGAACATGTAAGAAAACTTTCTATAGTAGGAATGGCAAATTTCTGTTGTATCCTCTTGGAAACTTTTGTTAAAACATTATTTGCTGATACAACTGATTTCTGTTGGTTAACCTTTAATTTTCAAAGAAGTTCAACCTATGAATCTTTTACATATAATGCATGTGCTTCAGCATGTATTGTATGTATATTCACATCCCGATTGCTACAATTTGTTGAGACAATTGGTTCTCCCTCGCATGTTGAACATTCTGCTTTTAAGGTTTGACTGAGGATGGGAATGCTCATCTCATCTTCTTTTTGTATATCTTCAGATTTGGAACGAATCATAGGATCTAAGAGAACATAATTTCTCTCTAGTTCCAACCACTTTTCCATTTTCTTAGTATTTAATTGATGTAGAAAAGGGCCATAGCAGCAGCAATAACAACACTGCCTCTGTCTCTAATCTTTTGGGCTCAGTAACATTGGCACCAGTTACTGGTAGCAGTTTGATGATTATTCGACGGGTTGTAGCTTTCATCATCATCCTCGTCATCATCATCATCTGAGCCCTCTTTAACCAAAGCAGTTTAAGTGTGTGCAACTTTATTGATAATGTTGTGTAAGGTTGTGAAACCCACTGTAGTTAAAGGTCTGTGAATTGGCAGTGGATTGAATTTCTATGCAAATCATACTGTTACAGATGTCATTTTAGGTAACTGAGATGTCCTTTGTTGGTCATACAGTGTTTTCTAAAGGAGCAATCAATGTCATTTAAGCTCTTTGAGTGGGTATATAGGTAAAACGTCTAGTAGTTAGGTGATAGATAGACCATCTTTGAATGTGTGCAGTTTAAGTTCAAGAAAACCAGGAGCAAGAGCAACCTCCAGGCTCCAGCAACTCTCCAAATTCCCCATTACCAAGAAAAGACTAGTAAAAGTCATATGACACATCAGTTTGTTGCATATCAAACGGGTCAGGTATGTTCTATTTATATAGATAGCTGACTAAAGTATAAAATAATGTTGGTTTCCTCAAATTGTTGATTGTTGAGTAGGTTTTGAATATCAATTTTCTTTTGTATACATACATTTTTGTTTTGACTTAATTCTTGGCTGTGATATTTCTAAAAGAAAGCAGTCAATTGCTTCTTAGTGCCCTGATTCATTTCATAGTATACGTAGATGAATTCGATATTTAATTCTGATTACTTCTCTGTTGCACTTTATTAGGGTCCTTTGGGATGGCAATCTCTATCAGGTGCAGTGCCTACAGGAGAATCATCTATTTATAGAGAAAGCAGTTATGTCATCAATGCAACTGGAAATGCAGGGCTCAGTCCTGTAAACTGGGAAGCAGCTTTACAGAGAAGTGTCAACGAATTATATTCTTCACTTGAGGTATGATTTTCTGATGTTAACTAGCATTTTATGTCTATGATGTTCTTAAAGTGTGGATGAGTAGTGATTGTCCTTGCAATATGTTACCCTATGTTGCACAGATACGTGTACAAGTATCTGATACGACACGATATGGATACATGAATACACAAAATTTTTTAAAAAATAGGGGATAAGATTTGTCATTGATACAAAAGATTAATTAGATAATGTTTATTATATATTATTCAATATAAAACATATAATTCAATCATTAATAAATTGTCAAAGTCTATCATAGCTTATAGATAAATTCATGATGTGATAAGTTGCAATGTAAATGAAAGTCTATAAACAATAGCTTAGAATTCAACTATCCGAAAGAGTTCCATACTACCCGTCATATTCTACCAAAAAGATTCAAATGTTGGTATTCGAGAAAGTGAGAAGATATAGATATGAAAATTAGAGAGGCAATGAGTCCTCTCTCTATATTTTTATTTATATACGAATATAATACCAACTCCTAATAGGAATATGGCTCCTAGTAGCAATATGGCTTTTTAATTACAAATGACTTCTAGTAACACTCCCTCTCAAGCAGGAACATATCATGGTACATGCCAAGCTGTCAAAAATAAAACTCAGGTCTTCCAAAGAGGCTTAGTGAGCATATTTGTCAAACTGATGAGCAAGGTTGCATGAATACGAGTATCAGATATGATACATGGATAAACATAAATTAAGAACAACCACCAATATGGATACGTCATGGATACAACAACTAAGCAATATTATTTATATATTTATATATGTAATTATGCTATTTTATAATTTAATCATAGAGGGAAGTTTGGAGGAATTTTGGAACAAGTTAAAAGGGGAAAATTGTTTAAAATTAGTGAGTTGTGGGATTAAAATCATTTCACCAACTTATTTTACTTACGTCAAGTTCATTAGATGAAGACTAATCGATTTCAATGAAACTTGCAAGTCTTGGAGAAATGTATACATCTGGTTCACATCTTATTGTTATTTTAGACTCGTTAGTTGTTGAATTCATAAAGAAGTATTTAACGAGAATCCAATAAGTATTCAATGAGAATCGTATCAGATATGATCCAACATGAGTATGTGGATCTATTTTGAAGAATCAGTGCATCATAGCTTACGAGTTGATGACATGTCGAGTCTGGATGACTTAATGGTATACCACCTTCTGGCGCACCACCTAACAATCTAATTCAATGTGTTTTTTTTGCTTGTGAAATACAAGATTTCAATAATGTGAATGACAAATTAATTGTCACAATACAAGACAGTAATGTGATGAAACCAAGCTCCTGGGGAGATCCTGTACCCAAACTAACTCACATGTCAACTCTGTCGTAACATGATATTCTAACTCAACACCAAACATAATACCACGGCCTGCTTCTTACTCCAAGACGTTAGATTCTTCTCAACAAATAAGTTCACCACACTGACTACAAATGCGATCATAGGTCTATTGCCTTCGAATAATTTAACTTTCCAACAAATTATTGGTATCTGCCATGATTATCTAAGTCCTCCCCCGATCTTGTTACATTTAGCATTAACATCCATTAGTATATCCACAACATTGCACTATGACAAGCCAGCCTCAAACAATATGTAAAACATTATTTTCTTTACGAGAGAAAAATACTTTCATTTGATCTTACCATCTCAATACCCAAAAAGTATCACAAAGATTCCAGGTCCTTTTCTAGAAACAATGTAGTAAGTATTGTTTTAGATATGCAATTATTTGTATATCATCACTCGTGATTACAACTATGTACCACCAAAAGTATTCTCTTTCGCTGAAGTTGATGAAAGAAAACCAAGTGATCCTTTGGGCACGAGAAAGTCTAAAGTTCTGGATAACAGAGGCAAACTGCCCAAGCCAGACCCTTTTAACTTTCAATTTGCACATTTTCTTTGATTGCTCTGAGCATCAAAACCTAGTGGTTGCTTCATATATTTTTCTTTGTCAAGAATGCTATGGAGGAATACATTCTTGATATATATAGCTGATGTAGAGATCAATAATGAGTTGCAACCAACGAGATAAGTATTCAAATAGAAATCATCTTGGCTGCAGGTGAGAACTTGTCCTGATAGTCAACACCATAAACCTGAGTATTCTTTAGCTACTACTTGTACCTTCAAGCGAGCCAAGGATGTATCAGGATTTAGCTTTACATTATACATCCATCAAGAACCAACTGCTTACTTTTCAGGAGTGAAAGTACTAAAGTTTCACATTTTATTCTGCTCTAGAGCCATCATTTCCTCCCGTATGGTATCTCTATTGGGATAAATAATGCTTCTAACACAGACTTGAAAGCTGAATATGAGCCCACCAAAAAAAGAAAACGATAAGATGTCAAATGAGAATAAGTGACAAAATTAGACAAAATATGAGATGTACAAGTGTGTTTGCTCTTATGAAGAGCAATCAGAAGGTGAATATCAAATAGAATTAGAAAGAATAATGAGATTAACATCATTGGGGGACAAAATGTTCGCACCAGATTATGAAGTAGAAACTGAAAGAGCAGATGGCGATAACACAATGGAAGTGCGTCTTGTATACACTCCGGTTGGTCCCTCATGTTTAGGAGACATGATGTTTGATCTGTAATGTTTAATGTGCAGTATTATTAATAGAACATTCCTAAAATATAAAAATGTATAAAACCTTAATCCCTTTTAAGTTTATAAGACGGTTTAGTTTTAAACAATAACACATATATCCCTTTTGAGTACGTGAATATCGAAAAAACACACTTTTAAGGGAACATGGATCTAACTTGGTTCCATGAGGATCATTATTATGTAGAAAACATATAGACACATACACTTTGGTGGTAACTAAAACAATTTGCATACATTCAGTGTTTTAAATGTCAGATATCAGGGAAATGTCGGATGTCGTAATCGGATGTTAGATTTCAGATTTCGGAGATATTTTGGGACCATCTAGTAAATTTTGGACGTCATGACGGATAATAAATATATATCCTAGATGTCATAAATAATATAATTTTAAAATTCTTATCAAGGTAATACATAAACAACTTATGCAAAACTACATAAATATGTTTAGGATAGGTATACTTAACTTAAAATATTTTGCATATATTCACTAATTCATTGTTAAAATTTCTCAATTGTTCCAACTTTCAAGACCAATCAACATATTGGGTTTTTCCCGAAATGTCGGCCGACATTTTTCCGAAATGTCGGCCGATATATCAGATTTTTCCTGAAATATCGGCTGACATTTTCGAAAACGCCATTTCAAATGCGGGTGGGGATGTCGTGACAGTGAGGGTTTGAAAACGAAATGTCGGCCGACATTTAAAACACTGCATACGTTGAACAACATATGAAATTTAACCATCTAGCACAGGCGAGGGCATGCAATTAATCAAATTACTGAGAAAAAATCACATCCCCTTAAAACTTTTAGGAACCTGCATGTGAATTAAACATGCATGCAACCTCAAGTACATGTCAGTTTTTATGTTCAACAACTTTTGTTGAGAGGTAAATGAACAAGAGGATTGTTGCACAATATCATGATGAGACGTGAAGTTTGAAAAATAAGAATTTTTTTTTTTGACACTATCAGTTCTCAACATTTTTATGGAGGTATTAAATTGATTCTTCACCAAAAAAATTTGAAAGATAAAAAACACTTTAGAATGATTTTTCACTAAATACATTCAAGTGACCTTAAAATAATCATCCACAAAAACTATGAAATAATTTTGATGTATATCTGAATGAACTAAAACAAATGAGGAGTCAGCCCTTTTATTGATTCCATCATGATTAGATATATGGCGACGTTTATCTAGTTGACATGACTCACAATCTAAAAGCATAATATAGTTTAACTCTGGAACTAAAAACTTCGAAGCTTGTGAAGATGACATCCTAACCAACAATGCTGATCAAAAGTAAATACAGAACTAGAACATGTTGTCAATTTGAGTGCAAGTCTACATAACACAATCTGCCACACTTGCGCCCACACCAATCGAATTTACTTGTTCCAAGTTCCATAAATAAACAATGTGTGGGAAAGAATGTTACTGCGTAATTTTAGGATCTACTAATTCTATTGATTGATAACATGATAACAAATTAAAGGGGTATTCTGGAACATAAAGCACATATAACAGAAACAGTGAGGATGTAGCATTGGTAGTGTCTATAACTTGTACATAAAATATAGAACCATCCCGTCTGTGTCATTGATGGATAAAAAGATTTAGAATCAAGAGATTACAATATACATTTTCCCAGTCATATGATCCGAGGCTCCTAAATTTATAACCTATGTGTGAGCTAAAGATGATGTAAGGTAGGCAGTGCAGGTACTTGTCCTGGATAGCCTAGCTGTGGAGGAAGAAGATGACATCTGGGCAGTTTAAAATTGCTAAAACATTTGAAAGTGTTGAAACTGATGGCATGTATACTCTTTGTCTATCATTCTCCTGGAATGCCTCTACTCCTTTTGAGTTGAATCTACATTGGCGGATGGAGCTGGCTTTCTATGTAGCGTCCAACAATTGTTCTTGGTATGACCTACTTGCAGTAGTAGCATGTCTCAGAGGAACCTCTGCCACCAAAACAGCCTCCACCATGAGAACATCCTCCAGATTTGCCACAAAAGTAGCTTATCTCACCTGATTATCTCCCTTGTATAGCTAATGCAGACTTTTCTTGGGTCTCATCAACATTGGGATTCTAAGATTTAGCTGGAAGAACGCTATATAGGAACTCATATGTCTCTAACAAAGATCTGACCACTGAACTCCTTGTCACTCGAGATCATGCTGGTGTATACTTCGATATCGAGAAAAGTAAGTACCATTACCTCGTTCTATTGCTGTTGCATTTGCTTCACATGAGATGTGTTGGGAAACAAAGTTCTCAACTCTTCAGTAGACTCGTTGAAATCTGCATAATATTTGGCTAATGTCTTGGTCCCATTTTGCACCCGAACAACTTCTGGATCACATTATAGGAATGATTGAGATTACTCCTACCCAAGTACACAGAGTAAAGGAGTGAATCACCAAGTCTTGAACACGTGGCTCTATAGTGTTTAAGATTTTCCCAAATAACATGTCATCTTGCTTCCAATCATTTGTCGTCAGCTAGGGGGATCTTTGATAAGATGACCACCCTTTTCTCTACTCGTGAGATATACCTCGATGATTCTTTTCCACTATAGATAGTTATCACCTTCTAATCTTTTATCAACTATCTTGCCGAGATAATCTCAGGAACAACTGCCTTTGACTTTACCACTATACACATACTCAAATCACCAAAGAGAAAAATAAGATCCCTTGTAAGAAAAGCTTCTTTCAATCTCTCGTGCAAATAGTCAAACCTAGTCTCTCCTGGGATGCAAACCTCCCAGATAAATGATCCTCTCAGGATCTATAACAACTCATATGAAACCACCAAACTCTCCTAGTAATAAAAAAATACATAACCGAAAAGAGAAAGAACAATAGAGTTCACCCCCCACTTTTTATTCCAGCATGAACCGTACCACCGCGGTTTTGTTCATGATAAACAATAAACTTCTTCTTTTAACAGATCTGAATTCAGATCAAATTTAATCTGAAAGGAAGAATAAGAAAAAGAGGTAGAAGATGTCGATGTCGATGTGATACTGGTGATGGCAGGCGGGGACATGACGATGAAGATTGCAAAGGATCTAATGACCATGATGAAGATTTAGATATGAAAATTAGAGATTTGATTAGTCCTCCTCTATATATTCATATCTATAGGCAAAATAGAGTTCCCACTCCTCATAGTAATGTCTCTCAATTACATAATGACTCCTAATCTCAAGTATAAAGCTTTGAATTAATTGAAATTGGATGGCTTGTGTCAGTCAGCCAATACCAGTAAAATGTTGCCAACAGATGGCTTTCGCTGTGTGACATGTAAATGCTGTTTGCTCCTACCTGGTGTTCTATTGCTGCGAACAAGCACCACCGATAATTGAGCAAATTTAGAAATTTAATGTTCTGTTGTGATGAATTTAAATCTATTCAGTTTTTATGGATTACATGTTTGTTTTATGATCTTGTTGTGACAAATGCTCAGGGTATTTAGTATTTTTAGTAGTATTTGAAGTATGCTTGCTTATGATTAGGTCCATGCCAACTTGAGGACACAACTCAATGCTAGATGTCCATCAGAAAACATGTGCATCTGTGTGCGCAAAAGAACACACAAAAAGAAAAGATGCTACTAAAAGCGCGCATACCATTAATAAATAATAATAATAAATTGATGAATTTACGTAAACTGATATTCTGGGTTACATTTTGTTGATAGATATTCAATATTTCTCAGATGCGTTAAAAACATTTCTTTTATATTTGTTTCACCTTGGTAGCTTCTATGATTTAATTGATTTCATATTTCTTCCAGGATAAGGGATTTGGAGTGGAACACCACTTGCACCGTGGTCGAGCACTGGCAGCTTTCAACCATATCCTTGGTGTACGGGCTTCAAAACTAAAATCAGACCAAGTTCACATGGAATTATCTGGACAAGCTAACATACAAACAGATATGCAGGCAATTCTTGCACCATTAACTCAAAGTGAAGGATCACTTCTTTCATCTGTAAGGTTCTTTCCACTTTTACTTTCAGCTGTCAGTCTGATATGCTCGTTCATTCCTCAATTCACTTTGTTCTAGATGCTGTTGGTTGTCAACACTGTTGAAGCAAACAATTTTTTTTTTAATGCCATGAGACATTCTGTGTGTCCAGTTTTGACATCTCTTAGAGAGGAAATCTCATGATTCAGATCACAACTCTCTTTCATATATAGACAAATGATGAAATCATGGCCTTACCATTAATAGCTGTGATTTTTTTCCCCTTAAGAGGTACATGTGCTCATCAACCTCGTTAATGAGACAAATTGTCTTGTAGTGCACCATTGATGTCAGCTGGAGATGCACCATGATTAGAGACATACATAATACAAAATAAGCACCCTATGTCATATATCTCCCCCATCCGCTGGCATGCAACAATATTTCTTCTTCATACTCCCACTTATTATTCAAACAGCGACATCAATGTGACCATGTCTGGGTCTCAGTATTGTACAAAATCAGAGAACTTCCGCCATTAATGTGTGATTTCACCCACACAAGCATCAGAGACCTGTAAACCTTGTTCACTGCATCACCACGCTCTTGTACTACTGTGTTGTGGACCTGTACCATTCCCGACCTCAACCCCTATATTGGGGACTCACCATTTCTGTTTATGTAGAAAGGAGAGGAATGAGGAAGAAGATGAGTAAGAGAGAGGAAATCTTAGTGTTGATATAATAATCTCCTCTACACCCTTATTCTGTATAGAAACTGATTGAGGAAAACACAGAGTCAGAACATGTTTATCTGATATGAGATTGACTCTGTTCCTTCAATTTAACCGTAATAGCAATAGCTATACGGGCCGATCACCAAGGAGAGATGCGATGGAAGCGTTTCAATACAGTTTTGTTCTTAGAGTAAATAAAGTTGTTTGGGAAAACGATTGATTTTTATTGTAATTAGGAGAAAAGATTGCAGTCCATTAATCATCTACCATCACTAACTTACTAGTTTATGAAGATTAAAACTCATATTGGATCAATAAGTGTTAGAAAAATTTGTTGCAAACAAGATATATAAGATGAAAAGTTAACTAATCTGTCTCGTAACACACCTAAACCACTTTGTTGAGGTTGAATCAAAGTGGAATGTGAGCATGATGTTGTGAAAACACACTAGCCAAAGTTCAATATTAAATTATCAAAACTTTCTAGTCATAGCCTAAGAAAAATTGTTTAGATCTAACATTAGGCTATCTAAGCATAAAATAAGAAAAACTATTAATTAGTATTAACAAGAATAAAGTTCTTTTTTAAATCATCATAAGTCTTCAAGAAGTTTGCCTAGTATTAGGGTTTTAAGCCTGCATGAATTCAATCAATTTAATCAATCATAAAATTAGAAGTAGTGGTGAAGAGATCAGCAAATCATGAAAGCGTATTTAGTTACTCATGGTGAAAATGAAGCAAAGCATATTGTATGAAAAAGAAGAATGCATAAAATAAAAGAAAGCAAGTAAAGAAAAAAATGGAATTGAAAGAACAAAAGAACCTTGTTTTATTGAAGCTGTCACCGTCAAATTACAAGCACTCCTTGTCTCTTTACAAACCCCTCAAACTAAAATCCTAAAAATTATGAAAATTCAGAAGAAAGAGAATACTAAAGAAAATCCTAACTTGTGAAACTAAGATGCCTATTCTCTCTGGCTCTACCTCTCTATTTATAGGGAAATAGATGATAGAGTCTCAGTCGAACACACACCCCCAACTGCCAACATAGAAGTCTCTAGAAAGCCACGTTTTCGCGGCTTTTTAGGAGAAATGCGACATTGTTGGGGGGTCTAGGTACGCGCTTTGGGCTCTAGCTTCATCTCGTCCGTCTACCTGGAGATTTATTTTCAGAATCCTCATTTAAACTCTGATTTTAAAAGTTATTTTTTCTATATAACTTGAAAATCAAGTTATCTCCTAATTCGAGTATAAATTTAAATTCTTCTCCTTTATCTTTGACTTGGAGCTAAGCAATATGATTTAAGTTGATTTTTCTTCTTTATCTCAGAATTAGGATAGAGATTATCTCTTAATTCTTATCTCCTCTTGATTTCAAATTGGTTTAAATTGAAATATGAATATAAATAGGATAATTAGAAGCTTCATTCATCTTTATCTTCCTATTTTAAATAACTACACACATTAAACAAAAAGAGGGTTAAATAGCATAATTAAATAAAAATAATCAAGGGATAAATGTGCAAATGTGTTATAAATAATGCAAATATGAAATGTAATCACACCCCACGTTTATCTTTTGATCGTCCTCGAGCAAAATAAAAGAAAAATTAATCTAATTTAACTCACTTTCGTAGGAATCATGGTTGCACTTAGTACGTGCAACAAGCCATTAAAGCTCTATGTTCCCCTTAGAGGACGAGTTTTGTCTCGTGAAGGTTTTTAGTGAATTACACTCACAAAATCCGTTGAAAAAAATAATGGGTGAGAAAAGGCTAAGATAAAAAGAATAACCAAAAATAAGGATAAAAACATTTTATTATTTTTTTTATTTTACAACAAGTAGTCACTAGCAGTTAAATACATAAGTTTCCAACAAGTTCAAGTATAATCAGGTTTAATCAGAAAATCAAGAAATCTAATAATTTTTTCTTAGATATCTAAATTTAATATTTTCACACCAGTCATTCCTAAGTCTTTCAATCTTATGCATCTTTATGTAAGTGAAAGATAGTTTTAGCTTGAGAGTATTTGATTCAACTTCACCTTTTTAAATATATATATATATATATAATTTTTTTCAGAAATTCGAAGTATTACAACTTCATTGCCTTTAAGCATTTTTCCTTTTTTAAATATGTATAACTCATCCAATTTCCTTTTGTATTAATATCAAGACTTCTTGAGGCCCTAATACCTAACTAATTGATTATTAGATGTGATAATACATATATTATTTATATATATATAATTTTTTCTTCATACTTACCTAATTACCTTTCACGTAAATACCAATGCTTGCTTAGGCCAAAGCACCCAGCTAATTAATAATTAGATTTGTTTATTTTTCATATATATATATATATTCAAAATTAGCTAAGCTATCATCATCATCCCAGGCATAAAACTTTTGTGTTTGTGTATATAAGATGCATAATCATGTCAATACATTCTAGATGGTGTTTATTTTTCAAATTTTATTTTTAAGTCAAAAATTATAGATTCTTTCAAGTTGATGTTACCATCAAAATTTCAAACGTTGTTGGATTCGTAGTTCTTTAAAGATTAGTTATACATTTTGTAAAAATAAAAAAAATATTTTTTAATGTTAAATGTTAGTGATTAAATGTTAGTGCACCTCTCCCACACCTATCTCATGCATTGTCCCTAATGTATGAATGTATGTATATATGCATGAAATGAAATGAAAAGGAGGTAGTGTTACTGATACATTGGGTCAAAAAGACCATGGTTGTTTCTGCTTCCAGTACTGATTCCAAGAACGGTTTCAAAGTTGACCATAAACCTTGAATTTATTATCATTCTTAGTGTCACATATCTCTACTGCTCCATGTGGAATGAGTCCTAACAACAAATGTTCCTGTCCATCGTGATTTCAACTTGTCTCGAAAAAGATGAAGCCTAGAATTGTAGAGTAAGACTTTTTGTCCGAGGACAAAAGTTTTTCTCATGATAAATTTATCATGAAAAATCTTAACCCTATTCTTCGTAATCTTCGCATTTTCATATGCCTCATTTCTCAACTCCTCAAGTTAAAAATTTGCAATTTTTGAAGCTCACCAGTCTTTCTAGGTCATCATTCAATTGCTTGATAGCCCAAAAGGCCCGATGTTCAAGCTTAACGGGTAGGTGGCAGACCTTGTCAAAAACTAACCTATACGGAGACATACCTAAAATCGTTTTGAAAGTGGTCCGATAGGCCCATAGTGCATCTACGTGCTTAGTGGATCAGTTTTTCCAGTTTGACTAATAGTTTTCTCTAAAATAAGTTCTATTTGTCGATTAGAGACCTCTACCTGCCCACTTGTTTAGTAGGGTGTGAACAATTTGTGTATGATGACATATTTCACATAAGAGTTTCAAAAGTTCTATTACAGAAATGATTGCTATTATCGCTGATTATGACTCAAGGGGTTCCGAAGCGAGAAAAAATATTCTTTCAAGAACTTGACGACTTTGTTGTCATTTGTCTTGCAAGGAATAACCTCTACCCATTGATTATGACACATAGTCCACAGCTACTAGGATGTCTTGGTGTCCAAATGAATTAGGAAAAGGACCCATAAAGTCGATGCCCCAAACGTCAAATAATTCTACTTCTAGAATTAGGTTGAGAGACATTATATTACCTTTCAAATTCCTACCTATCATTTGACACCTTGGGCACGTCTTGCAAAAATCTTGCAAAAATCAAAGACATTTTTAAACAAAGTGGGTCAATAAAACCTACTATGTAGCATCTTTTCGACAGTTTTGCGTTTTCCAAAGTGTCTGCCGCATGTAAGTTCGTGACAAAATGATAGAACGCTCTTAACTTCCTCATCGGGAATACATCTAATAATTTGATCGGAACAATATTTGAAGAGATACGGTTTCTCCCAAAAAAAATATCGGACTTAAGATGAGAACTGATATGCATCTTGTTTTAACCAATGAGATGGGGTTTGATTTGTGACTAAGTAATTGACTATGTCAGCAACCCATGGTTCCCTAAGGATTGCTAAGGGTTGTTCATCGGGAAAATCATCATTGATTGGCAACTCATTGGAAGGTGCGTTTGGGACACGTGATAGGTGATCGGCAATGATGTATTCGACACCCTTTTTATCTCGAATTTCGAGATCAAACTCTTGAAGGAGGATCCAACGAGTGAGTCGGGCCTTCGCATCCTTCTTAAGTATTAAGTATAGAAATGCGGAATGGTCGGTGAATATGGTTGTTTTGGTCCCAAGTAGGTATGGACAAAATTTTTCTAATGCGAACATTACCACTAAGAATTCTTTCTTGGTTATGGTATAGTTTAATTGGGTATCATTAAGAGTCATACTTGAATAGTAGATCACATGCTGCTTGTTATCGATACGTTGTCCTAAGACAACGTCTATTGCAAAATCAGAAGTATCGCACATGATCTCAAAAGGTTTGGACCAATCAGGTGCATAAATTATTGGTGCAGAGATAAGTTTCATTTTAAGCCTCTCCCAAGTGGTTAGACATCCACCATCAAAGATGAAGGGCACATCCTTAGTTAAAAGGTTAGTTAAAGGTCTAGTAATCTTGCGATAGAATTCGGCGTGTCCCAAAAAAAGATTGGATGTCTTTCACACATTTGGGTATGGGGAGCTTGGTTTTGATATCTATCTTCACTTTGTCCACTTCAGTTCCTTTTCTAGAAATTTCATGACCTAGTACAATCTCATATTGAACCATGAAGTGGCGCTTTTCCCAATTTAAAGTCAAATACTTTTCGATGCATCGTTTGAGGACAAGTTCAAGATGGTAAAGACATTGATCGAATGAGTCTCCATAGATGGAGAAATCATCTATAAAAATCTCTAAGAATCTTTCGACCATGTTGGAGAATAAGCTTAACATACGCCGTTGAAATATCGCAGGGGCATTGCATAACCGAAAGGCATTCGGCGATAAGCGAAAGTCCCAAATGGACAAGTAAACGTTGTCTTCTTTTGGTCCTCCAGAGTTATGGGGATTTGATTGTACCCTGAGTGACCGTCTAAGAAACAGTAATACTCGTGACCAACTAGTCGTTCAAGCATTTGATCGATAAACCGAAGAGAAAAATGGTCTTTGCGAGTGACAACATTTAACTTTCGACAGTCAATCAAACCCGAATCTTTATAGGGAGTCTTGTTTGAACTAACTCTTGGTTCATTCTCTACCACGATAAAACTGAATTTCTTAGGGACTGTGTGGATTAGGCTGGCCCATTGGCTATAAAAAATGTGATAAATTATCCCATTATCTAATAGTTTTACTATTTCAGTTCTCGGCTTCTTGCATAATAGGGCTTAACCTACAATGCGGGTCCTTTTTTGGTTTTGCCTCTTCATTTATATGGATTCTGTGTTGAACTATAGCCGGACTCATTCCCTTTATGTCGGTCATTGTCCAACCAATATTTCCTATATTTCCTAAGAACTGTGTTAAGGTTTTCTTCTTGCCCTTCAGTTAGATGGGATGCCACGATGACTGGTAGAGTCTCTTGTTCGCCTAGGTAGGCGTACTTGAGATGCATGGGCAAGGCTTTCAGTTTTAAGGAAGGGATGACTCAAGAGATAGGGGAGTCGAGCTTCTTGGCTCCGGATCTAATGAACTTGGGCTCGATGCCCACTCAATTATAGAATTGACAATCTTATCAAGGCTTAAGTCCTCAGATTTCAACTTAGCATCACATTCAGTTTCTAGTTTTATCTCCTCATTGTGTTCACTTGTCAAGTTCTCAATGAGGTTTACCTCAAAAGGTTGATCATCCATATCACATGGTTGTTCTCCTAAGTTGAAGACATTGATTTTCTTAGTCATGTCCCCAAAGGTCAATTCGATGGATCGGTACTACAATTTATGATTGCATTGGCAGTCACGAGGAACGGACATCAACGGGAGTTTGAGATGGATTAGAAACTGGTTGGGTTTCTAAAATAATGAAATCGACTGGGTAGATGAATTCTCCAATCTGGATAAGAACATTGGTTACTTCCTTCTTTGGAACTTTGACTGACCGGTTAGCTAGTTGGATCGTAACTTGAGTAGGGCTAAGCTTGCCCAACCCAAGTTGTTTGTATACTGAGTAGGGGAGCAAATTGATACTTGCTCCCAAATCAAGAAGTGCTCGATTAATTTCAGCTTGACCTATTGTGCAAGAAATGGTAGGGCAACCGAGATCCTTGTACTTGACAAGGATCTGATTAGACAATAGCTCACTAATATTAGTGTTTAGAAAAAAATTCTTAAGCACATTTGTCTTTCTCTTCTTGGTGCACATGTCCTTAAGGAATTTTGCATAAATAGGGACTTGTTGTATTGCATCAAGAAGGGGTAAATTAATCTTAATTATCTCATGTATTTTCTCCCTATGTGCATTATTGTTATTCCTAAACCTATTCAGAAATGAGGCTACATGCTTATGCACTTGTTCGGCTGACTTATCTTTTTGTTCGGAGTGAGGTGAGGTAGGACTAGAAGAGTTGGATGCTTGTGTTGAATTCGATGGCATTGATACTTGGTTATCAACTTGCTTTCCCGACCTCAATGTATGAACCAAGTTACACTGATTTGGACCTTGAGCCTAATTGGCATGCCTGAAGTTTCTAGGATTTGGCAATGGTTGATTAGACAGAGTCCCTTTGGATCTTTCACTAATTAGATTAGCTTGCTGACTTAATTGATTCTCTTAGTCACGACTTGAATTAGTGTTTCTTGGGTCTTGTTGTAAGTATCCATCTTTCTTTCTATATTGGAGAATCTTGTATCCATTTGAAAAGGTGGTGAACTTGGTTGGAAAAATTTTGTTGATAATGAGATGGTTGGAAATTGTTGGAGAAGTTGGGCCTAGGTTGATCATTGGTGTTTTAACCCTATGAGAAATTCGGGTAATTTCTCCAACCAGAATTGTACATTTGTGAATATGGATTATTATTGGGTCTTGCGAAGGTTGCATTCATATGTTCGGACAACACTTGATGAGCAAAGTAAACATGACACTCTTCGAATACATGGTTCATTACTTGACAGTAAGTACAGCTTGCAGATGTGGATTGTGTTGGGCTGGCTTGGTTTACCGGGAATGGCTCCTTAGTTCTAAGGCATTTGCATAACGCTAGCAAATTTAGCATCCGTTGCTATGGATATCTCTATTGAATGGATGCCTCCTTTTGACGAGGTGGGGTTACTATTTTTAGATTTATCGAGAGTTGCTTCCTATTGGATGGTTTTCTCCGCTAAATCTTCATATATTTCTCACTCTTCATGTTCATCGTTTTTCAAAAATCCCCCTTGGCACATGGTTTCTAATAGAGTCTTATTTTGATAGTCTAAACTGTTATAGAGAATTTGGCATAATCACCACTTCTCTAGGCCATGATGGGGGCATTTGGTAAGGAGATATTTGAAGCGTTCAAAGTATTTTCAAAACGGTTTAGATGTTTCTTGTTTACACTGTATTATATTTTTCCGGATAAGAGCGGTCTTATGGATTAGGTAGAATTTTTTCAAGAAGGCCTTGATGAAATCATCCCATGATGTAATTGATTCATCCGCTAAACTATATACCACTTTTTCGCTAGGTCCTTGAGGGCGAAAGGGACAAAACGTAACCTAATAGAATCATTTCCTAAATGTAGTATCCTCATCATGAGACACACCTCTTCAAATTCTCTTATGAAGAAGTATGCGTTTTCGGACTCTAAACCATGATATTTTGGGAGAGTGTTAATGAATTGTGGCTTTACCTCAAAGGTGTCGCCATCGGCTTCGTGAAGCTGAATGCAAGATGGCAGAGAAGTCCTCGTAGAATAGAACCTCTCTTGCATGGATATTGATTTTGCCATGTTTGGATCGGTTTTGGGTGGTAAACTATTTCAAGTTAGCTTAGATGTAGCTGGGTCTCTCGACCAAGTTGATATGTACAATTAATAAAAAAACAAGATCACCCAGTCAATCAAAGGAAAAAAATCAATCAAGCTTATTCTAAGGTAGACTTAGACCTAGACGACTTCTAATTGTAGATTATTCGCGGGAGGTATATTGCAGAATCTAACTATAAGTTAATCAGCCAGGTAGGCTGTAAGATTGGTAGGAGGTATCCGCGAAAAAAACGACGGCCTAATTAAGCTAAGCCACCAACCTTCGAGGTCTCTCCTCTCAATCCCCTACCTTAGTCACCGATTTGGCAAGAGTTAAATTCTAACTACTTTCTCCTTAAGAGAATCTCTTAGTGAGTCCGTGTTGTCTTAAGGCCAACGTCTATTCAAATTTTAAATTAGGATTGGGTTGTGAGTGTAAGAGATGTGGCTTGTGGGACAAGAAAAGGTAATGACTTTCTCTCCTTATCTTGTTTATGAGTTTTGCCCTTAAGTTGTTTTAAGTGCACGTGTGCAAGTAGATAGATAAAGATTCACTTAAAGCAATTGTAAATCAACCAAAAGTGCTTCTTAATCTAAATACAATGCGAACGTACCTTGTTTGTAGCCCTCTTCAACAGTAATGTAAGTAAAACAGAAATAGACATGTGCCCGAAGATGCAAGAGTTTAAACCAATTGTTAAGTTAAACAACCAATCGATTAATGTTGAGTTATTAGCAGTATGCTGAACAGTCAAACAGGTAAAACAAATAACTGCAGAGGATAAACTTTGCAATTTTAAGCTGCACAGAAGAAAGCTTATCTGTATTGGACTCCAAAGAGTCGTGTTTGCGCGGCAATTGTCGCGTTTGCGCGGCTTGTTTGAACGCCTTGAGCTCTGCTTTGAAGGCAGTTCCAGAGATAATTTTTTGTGCACTACTGCAGAAATTTTTCTGTTCTCCACTCTTGCATACAGAAACTGAGAAGTTAATTAGTTAAAAGAACAAACTGTATCGTTCTCTCCCAAGCAACGGCACCAAAATTTATTGAGGAAAAAACAGGGTTTAGAGCGTGTTTATCTAATGTGAGATTGACTCTGAGTTCTTGCTATATAACCGTAGTAGCAATGGCTATACGAGTCGATTCTCAGGGAGAGATGCGGTGGAAGCGTTTCGATACAATTTTGTTCTTAGAGTAAATAAAAGTTGTTTGGGAAAAAGATTAATTTTTGTTGTAATTAGGAGAAAAGATCACAGTCCACTAATCATCTATCACCACTAACTTACTAGTTTATGAAGATTAAATCTCATATTGAACCAATAAGTGTTCCTAGAAAAATCTACTTCAAGTAAGATATATAAGATGAAAAGCTAACCTTAATTGAAACACACTAGCCAAAATTTCAACATTAAATTATCAAAGCTTTCTAAGCATAACCTAAGAAAAAAATGTTTAGATCTAACATTAGGTTATCAAAGCTATTTAAGCATAAAATAAGCAAAATTATTAATTAGTATTAACAAGAATAAAGTTAACTTTTAAATCATCATAAGTCTTCAAGAAGTTTGCCTAGCGTTAGGGTTTTAAGCATGCATGGATTCAATCAATTTAATCTATCATAGAACTAGAGGTAGTGATGGAGAGATTAGCAAACCATGAAAGCGTATTTAGTTACTGAAGGTGAAAATTAAGCAAAGCATATTGTATGAAAAAGAAGATTGCATAAAATAAAAGAAAGCAAGTAAAGAAAACAATGTAATTGAAAGAAAAATAAAAGAAACTTGTTTTATTGAATCTGTCACCGTCAAACTGCAATCACTCCTCGTCTCTATACAAATCCCTCAAAATAAAATCCTAGAAATTATGAAAATTCAGAAGAAAAAGAATACTAAAGAAAATCCTAACTTGTGATCTCTGAGATGCCTCCTCCCTTTGGCTCTACCTCTTTATTTATAGGAAAAATAGATGGTAGAGTCCCGATCGAACACACACACCTAACCGCCAATAGAGAAGCCTCCAGAAAGCCGCGTTTCCGAAGCTTTTCAGGAGAAAACGCGGCATTGTTGGGGGGTCTGGTACGAGCTTTGGGCTCTGGCTTCATCTCGTCCGCCCACCTGGAGATTTATCCTCAGAACCTCATTTAAAATTTGGATTTTAAAATTTTATCTTTTCTAGATAACTTGGGAAGCGAGTTCTTCTAATCTGAATTTAAATTTAAATTCTTCTCCTTTATCTTTGACTTGAAACTCAAGCAACCTGATTTAAATTGATTTTTCTCCTTTATCTCTGAATTAAGATAGGGATTATTTCTGAATCCTTGTCTCTTGATTTCAAATTGGTTTAAATTGAAATCTGAATGTAGATAGGGTAGTTAGAAGCTTCCTTCATCATTATCATCCTATTTTAAATAACTACACACATTAAATAAAAAGAGGGTTAAATAGCATAATTAAATAAAAATAATCAAAGGGTAAATGTGCAAATTTGATGTAAATAATGCAAATATGAAATGTAATTAGAAACATAATAATGAAGTTAACATTACTGCTAAGTCTTCATGACTATATATTGGAGTTCATTTCTGCTGAGAGTACGTGTCATCACCAACCTTACAAGATTCTATAGTGCACTACTCATGTCAGCTGGGTCCGCACTCTAAGATGTGCCGGATCCAGTACGAGTAAACAATTTTGTACACCTTCCTCATGCAGCTACAATGTTCTTCTACACACTTATTATTCATGCAGATGACAATTTTAACCATTAGGGTGGGATATAACGCCCTCAAATAACTGATCTTAACTGTTCGAAACTATTGAATTCTCTGTATGCAGCCTTTATTTTGTTGTGTGTCTGCTGTGTAAGCTCAGTTTGAAACTTTTGGCATACTTTTAAATCTTTGTTCCTGAAAAAGTTGAACTGCATCCATGCTTATTATATATAGTCATAGAACAGAATTCATATCAGAAGTTTGGGAACACTTGTATTCTGAATATTTATATTTCACATCTACCCATGTCTCCGTATGATCATTAGTTGTTGCAATTATATGCTTTCAATCCCCTTATGGATGTTCTTGTCCGTTCTTCAATGTCAGGTTGTTCCAGTTGCTATTATGCACTTTGAGGATTCTACACTGGTTGCCTCGTGTTCTTTCCTTCTGGAGCTTTGTGGTTTGCCTGCTAGCCTGCTCCATACTGATGTGGCAGTCCTACGGCGTATGTCTTCGTATTATAATTCAATCAGGCATAATGCACAATATGGACATGTTTCACCCAGGGGTTCTGCAATTCATGCAGTATCCCATGAAGGTGATATTATTCTCTCTCTTGCAAAAACTTTAGCAGATAATTATGTCCACCATGGTTATCTGAAGGAAAACAACCATGATCCTTATGAAGTTTCAAAGAAAAACAACCATCACGCTCGATCATGAGCGTCTTACAACATCTGGAGAAAGTGAGTTTACCGGTTATTGATGGGGGAAAAACTTGTGGTTATTGGCTTTCCAGTGGCAATGGTGATGGTTTTGAATTCCGATCTCGACAAAATGATGCAAGCCAGCATTGGAACCTTGTTACAGAATTTTGTCAGATGCATCATCTTCCCCTGAGTACGAAATATCTTGCTTTGCTTGCAAGTGACAATGATTGGGTACTTATATAATTTACTCTGTTGAGTATCCTTTTCGTTTACTGTTCGTATGCAATGAACTTTTTTCTGAGCTTGAATTGTAATGACCGCATATGCTTTTGGTAGGTTGGGTTTCTAACAGAAGCTCAGACGGGGGGGTTTCCAAATGATGTAATCATCGAAGTGGTAAAATCTATTCCCTTCAGCACATGGATGCTGCTCTTTCAAAATGATTTTTTCATTTAAATCCATAATGATTTCCTTAACTTGTACTTGTTTAGGCAGCTAAGGAGTTCCATGATCCCCGACTCAAGACCCACATATTAACTGTCCTGAAAAGCATGCAATCAGCCAGAAGGAAAACAAGCTCTTCAACAACAAATGGGTTGACCTCAGGAAGTAATGAAATATCCTCCATCCCAGATAACAACACCATGGTTCCTATGGAACTTTTCGGACTCATTGCTGAGTGTGAGAGGCAAAAAAATCCTGGGGAAGGCCTTTTAACAAAAGCAAAAGATCTTCGCTGGTCTCTTTGGCAATGATTGCTTCATGTTTTTCAGATGTGTCTCCAATTTCATGCTTGACTGTTTGGCTTGAGATTACAGCAGCAAGGTAACAATCTTTCTCCAGTTTCTCAATTCTCCTCATTTTCAGATTAACAACTTCAATCAGAATGATGTCCTCTCGTCAATATAGCGAATACAGGAAAAACTTGATATTTTTATGTCCATATTATTCTCTTCTTAATGGTCGTGATTCTTCTGCCATATGGTATAATTAAAGCACTCACATCTGCAATATGTATTAACTTGGAAAGATAATCCTAATCTGCAATATGTATTAATTGGAAATATATTCCTTTTTCTCTTCTTTTTTTTTTTTTTTCAGGGAGACATCATCCATCACGGTGAATGATATTTCCTCCAAAATTGCAAACAGTGTTGGAGCTGCTGTGGAGGCCACCAATAAATTACCAAGTGGAAGCAGAAGCCTTATGTTTCATTATAATAGGAGGAACCCAAAACGGAGGTGTCTTGTGGAGGCATCAGGGGAGTCCAGGGTAGATGGATTCTTTAATATCCCTAGCAGGTCAAGCTCTACAGTCGTATCTATTGCTCAAGAAATTGGCACTGAGGAAAGAAATGAGATGTTTACTGAAAACTCCAAAGTCTCCATTGATTCTGATGAAGGGCTTGCTTCTCTTTCAAATATGATTGCAGCTCTTTGTGAACAGCATCTGTTTCTTCCTTTGTTAAGAGCGTTTGAAATGTTTTTACCTTCATGTTCTCTTCTCCCTTTCATACGATCCCTTCAGGTAAATGATCATATGCTATAAATGATGAACAACTTTGTACTTCTGTTATTTATCATGCTATTCTTTAGCATAGGAATGAGAAAATTGAATATGCTCAAATGCAAACTAATTTCTGATTATTCTTACTGATGAATGCAGGCATTTTCTCAAATGCGATTGTCTGAAGCTTCAGCTCACCTTGCATCATTTTCAGCAAGAATAAAGGAAGAACCATTCCTTTTGCATACAAATGTTGCAAGGGATGGGGTAGGCAGAACATCATATATAAGCTCCACTGCTGTTAAAGCTGCAGAAGCGATTCTGTCAACATGTCCATCCGCTTATGAAAGAAGATGTTTGTTGCAACTTCTCGCAGCGGCTGATTTTGGAGATGGGGGATCTGGTTCAGCATATTTCCGTCGACTCCATTGGAAAATTAATTTAGCTGAACCATCTTTGCGTAAGGATGAGGATGCATATTTAGGAACTGAAACCCTGGACGATGCTTCTCTTTTAACAGCACTTGAGGCAAATGGCCGTTGGGAACAAGCTCGTAACTGGGCAAAGCAGCTGGAGTCAAGTGGTGCATCTTGGAAAGCTGCTGTTCACCATGTGACAGAAGCACAGGTATCCCCATCTTATTGTTAATTTTTTTTTCATAATTAGCTCTTAAACTTTAATCTTGGGAATTGATCATTTCATCGTGGCATTCTGCCTCAATTTTTTGAGTTCTGGAGATATGTGATCGGACACAGTAGTCCTGCAGTGAGAACTGAGTTGGTCTATGCACTCTTGAAACTGACTGAACAACGCTCTTTTATGTTGGTTTATGGCTTGCATTCAAACAAAACATGGGGGGTTGGGTGGGTTTTTTTTTTTTTTTTTTTTTTTTTTTTTTTTTTTTTGGGGGTGGGGGGGGGGGGGGGGGGGGGGGGGGGGTGATGAAAGAAATTATCTCGCATGGTTATGCCACCATGACAACATTAAGAAAGTTCATAATGAAAAGCATTGACACATGGCTAAATTCGGGCTATTTGAGAAATTGAGTTAATATCAAGTTATTTGGGTACACATTGCAGATTATATAGCTGCATCTAAGTAAGTTTAACCATAGAAAATCTTGGATTGAATCCAAATTGGATCAAAGTCTATACTGTGCAGCTTTTTGACTCAGATCATGATGTGAGTTTGGACTCAGTATCAAGTTTCTCTCGAAGTCAGATTATTGCCAACTCAGTGAATTTAGATTAGCTGTTTGATTGAAGGTTTCTCAATGCAACGGACAGTTCGTGTTTAAGTCAAAGGAAAGAAGATACAACAAAAATAATAAATAAATAAGATTCTCTTGTGAGAGATCTCCAAGGGAGAAGAAATTTTTTGCAATCCTCCTTTTCAAGTTAATGAATTCTTCCCCTCCTTCCGAGGGATGCAGGAAATTACCAAGCCACATAAATTTTCTTATCTTGTGATTGTGTGCTTTATTTGCTTAACATTTAGGGTGATTGTTGCTTTGAGTAACTTTGACAAGTGATATTTGAGTTGACACTTGTATCAACATTCTCTTGTGCCCAATTGAGCATTGCTTAAGCGGCATTTCAGTTCCTTCTATTGTGGGAGGTTATGGGTTCGAATCTCCTCATACACGGTGGGCGAGGGGGGTTTCCAAACTAAAATTTGCAGGTGCACTAAGATGCGTATTACACAACGATTCGACTTTGGGGCTTATGAAGGCCGTTAGGCTCGAACTACAGTTCGTGGAGGCTCACTGACGGCATACAAAGGCTGCACATTGGAGGTTACTGGTAGTTTTGTGGAGGCTCTTGTTGTAATTTCATTGTTCTAAAAATCGGATTAATCGGCGATTAATCGGCCGATTAATCCTATTCAGTGACAGCCCGCTTAATATTACATTATCGCTCTGATTATGCGCTCGAGCGATTAATCGAGTCCAAAACGATTAATCTCCGATTAATCCCGATTAATGCGCGGTTAATCGATTAATTCCCGATTAATCATTTAGTATTTCATATGTTTTTTATTTGAAAAACTTATCACTTTGTGTGTTGGATCGCTAAGTAGTTATGTGTGATCTTGATAATTTGATAATAATCTAATTAAATAGTAGATGAACTGTTATTTATTAAATAGTAGATAAATTATGATATTTTATTATTGTATATTTTGCATAAAGTGATACTTATATTATTATTTTGATTATTTTTCAAATTAACTTATTTAGCAATCTTTCTCCATCATTCTTTAAAGCTTATTATTTTGATTGATAAATTGAAATTTTTTATTTATCTATAAGTAAGTTTTTTGATTATATTATGTTGCAAAGTTTGAAATCTTGGATTACTAATGTGAAGAGATAACTTCTTTTACTTTTTCTTTTACTATTATTCATATTGTCTTGTTCATCATATCATGGTTTATAACTTCACATCTAGATATTGTCTTGTATAATATTTAGGTATTTTCAATAATTAACTGTATATATTCATGTGTAGTGTGTATAATATAATTAAATATATTAAAATTTTCAAAGACGATTAATCCCGATAATCTCGATTAATCCGATTAATCATTATTCAGTGTTGGACCGCACGAATAATGAAACCGATTTTAGAACACTGTAATTCTTAGGTGTGTGCCAGGCATTCATTCTCCCTCATGGGAGTTTCTTTGCTATGTTATGGCAGGGGTTTGTTTCCCCACTTGGGGCTATGATGTAAGCTTATGGGTCTTTCTTTCAAAAAAAAAAAAACATTCTCTTGTGCGTACAAGATGTCAGATGATTTACTCTAGAGGAGCTGGGAGTTTCAAGTTATAGCGAATAAGATGACAACAACTAAGTTCAAAGTGAAGAAGTTTATTAGTAAAGAGAACTTCTGTTTATGGTAAAGAAAGGTAACATCGCTTCTATAGAAAGAGGGATTACTCAAATGATGCACGACACGACAAACAAACTCAATGATATAACTAATGTAGATTGGGAACATATGAATGTTACAGCGGGCGCTCTCAAGCTATGGTCGGCACATGAGGTGATATATAAAGCGATGTTGAGACTCTAGTGCATGGATCATAGTCGAAGCTTGAAATATGATAAAAATAAGATTGTGTACTAGTTTTATATCAAAAAGCAATTCTACATCCTCAGCGTGATGGAAAGTATGCCCATACTTGACCACATGAGTACCTTCAACAAGATAATGATTTAGTGTCTTGAGGTTTAGTTAAAAGAAGAGAATAAAGCACTTCTGCTTCGCTCCTACAATCATACAACCACTTGGTGACCACCATGCTGTATAGAAGGGAAATGAAATTGATATGGAGGATGTTAAAGCTAATTTTTAAGTAATGAGATCATGAACAGACTGAATTCAGAGAAGACATCAAGAGGCTTGGTTGCCAAGGCAAGAGGGAGGTCACAAAGCTGAGGGTTGGAAACAAATCAAGATCCAATCAAGATGGCAATGACAATGGATATTATTTCGGAAACAAGTCAAGACATATAAAGAAAGATCATAGAAACTACAAAGCATTGTTGAAAAAAAAAAAAAAGATAAAGAAGTCAAGCAGGAGCAAGAAGAAAGTAGATCAAGCAAGTGTTACTAGCGAGAGAGAGCAGGGGGGGGGGGGGGGGGGGGGGGGGGGGGGGGGGGGGGGGGTGTGGCGGCGGCTTTGTGATGTACTGATATGGTGATCGCCTCTACAAGGAAGGGTACTTACTCCAATGCTTAGGTGCTTGATTATGGTTTCTCTGATCACATTTTCTCAGACATGAGCTGGTTCTACACTTGTGAAGAATACAATAGAGAATGATTCTTTATGGGGATGCAACATGAAAGACCATGCAGATTGGTAGTATCAAGTTGAAGATGTTCAACAGTATGGTGTGAATATTGACTGATGTGAGACATGTTCTAAATTTAAAGAACCTATAATTCTCTAGGAGCACAAAGAGATGAGGGTTGCAGGTTCTTATAGTGAGGTGAAGGCGCAACTCTTAAGGTGACAAAGGGCATTATGGTCTTGTCATAGAATATGAACAAGTAACTTGTACAAGATGATTGGTGGTATTTGGATCTGTATATAGTAGAGAAACAAGTGGTGGATACCTCAAAACCTTGGCATATGTGTCTGAGTCGCATGAGAAAAAGAAGTCTTTAGGAATTGCACGAAATGAAGTTCCCTACGGATGTCAAGTGTAAGATGGATGTTTGCAAGTATTTCTCATTTGGAAGAGGCACAAAGTTTCACCACTGTTTTCATAAGAGCAAATGATTGTTAGGTTACATTCATTCAAACGTATGCAACATGCGCCAATCAAGTCAAAAGGTAGTGTTGAGTACTTCCTCACGTTCATTGATGACTTCTTACAAAATATATGGATCTGTTTCGTGAATCACAAAGAAGGTTTTAAATATCGGATATCGGGATCGTATCGGATGGGGGTTTTCATATCGGATAGCTGATATCGGGAGAGATATCGGGGATACGCGTGCATATCGGGCGTTCATATTAGACACTATATCTAAAAGTTGTTTAGAGTCATAGATATCATCTACCTAATAAAAATGATGTAATATGCTTGCAAAGACATAAAAAATAATGTACATTAGCACGCAGTCGTGTAATAAATAAGTTATTTCATATCGGGCGATTTATCGGCCAATATCGGGCGATTTATCGGCCGATATTTCAAATATTGGCCGTTTTTTGCTACAAACAATATGGCGAACGATTTTTTAGATATCGGTCGTTTTTTGCTGCAAACGATATGGCGAACGATTTTCCCATATCGTATCGGCTGCAGGCGAAAAAGGAGATATCGGACGATATCTCGGCCGATATTTAAAACAAGGATCACAAATCTGAGGTGTTTGCCAGTTCCAAGGAGTATAAAGTGGCTGTTGAGAAGCAAGCAGAAGGGTGACAACTGAAAGTTCTAAGAACTAATAATAGAGGGTGTGCACCTCAAAAGAGTTTAAAGAAATGTTGCAAGATCAAGGCAATAAATAACAATTTACAATTCAGGGCGACCAAAACAGAGTGGGATGGCAGAGTGCATAGCCAGACACCATTTCAAAAGTATGAGATTAAAATCAAGCCTTCCAATGAGCTTCTAGACAAAAGCAGTTCATCATGAAGCATGAGATTACAATCAAGCTTTCCAATAAGCTTCTAGACAGAAGCAATTAATCATGTGCTATTAACATTGATCACTGTCGACCACTATCAACCATAAGGTTCTAGAGGAAATTTGGATCCAATTGGGTACAGTTCACTGAGTCTCGCTCTCTCATAAATAGAAGTACTCTCTCATAAATAGAATTAAAAGAATTAAGTTGGATGCAAAGTCTAGCAAGTGCACTTAATTGGGTTCCAAAAGGGGACTTAAAGGCTATTGTTGGGGTTTTTGGAATAGATGGCTTATCATAGATGGGGATTAGCTTCTTTATATAGATAATAAATAAATACAAGATTACAAGAATGCCCTTTCTTGTGTTACACACTAATACTCCCCCTCAAACTCGAGCATAGGTACCCAGCTTGCGACAAAGATTAAATAAAGATTTTCTAAACGAAGTTTTAAAAAAAACTGAGAAACAAATAAATATTGAAACTGTTGAATACAAATACTAAACTGAACAATGATACCAATCTGCTGAATTATTGATGTTAATGTCGAAGCTTCAAATCGAAGTAAACTGAATTTGAGTCGAAACAAACACTTGCACGAAGAGTTAAATTTATTTTTTTGGGTAGGACTAGGATTTTAGAGATTTTCAATCTCAGTAGAATAGGAGTTTCTGAGAGATCTCCATACTATATAGAAGTGGAGGTTTTAGAGATCCCTAACCTCAGGAAATGGAGATTCGGAGAGATGCTTAAACTCATTAAGAGTGAAAGTTTTGAAAAATCCTCAAACTCAATAGTAAAACTACTAAATCCAAGTAGAATAAGATCAAACGAAACCCATCAATACATCCGGAACGCCTAAACATGGGAATCGACTCTTAAATCATCAAATTGGACTCTGATACACCAAGATATGATCAAAACTATTCTAGCCGTCATATTAACAGAATTCTAGACGAGATAACTCTTCATCATGAATACCATTGCAGTATTGTTCACGTAAACAATAATGTTTTTTTAATATATATTTGGATCATCACATTAGATATGAAAAAGAAAAATAAAAAGAAAAAAGAAAGATAAGAAAAAGAGATGGATGTTTGGTGAAGAAAAGTTGGAGATGGTGTAGATAGGTGGTAATTATGATTTTAGGGTTTATGGAGAGAGGAGAAGAAGATGGTATAGTTTGATGGATGATGATGAGGGTGGATCACTCTGTTACTATGTTAGGGTTTAGGAATAGGTGACTTATCCTAGATGGGAATTAGTCCCTCCTTATATAACTAATAAATAAACACAAGATTACAAGAATACTTTTTCTCGTGATACACACTAATAGATACAAACTATGGGATCCCAAAGAAAATGTGTTTGTTGTGATCTTTGATGATTAGTCTATGTTTGAAGACATGAAACATGCTTCATAGGAGACAAAAGACAAATAGGGAGATAGACACCTAGTACAGGTGGAGGTTTTTGGCTTATTGCAGGGTATAGATTTGGTCAGGTGCTGCAGATGTGGATGAGCAAATAGATACAGTAGTGACAAGAAGCAGACCCAACAACCACATTTTATAGCTACACGAAGAGGAAAAGAAACTCGCAAGGCACCAGTTAGATATAGTTGCGAAGATCAATTATATTTACTCTTGTTACAGAAAATGTTGATCACAGTACTACAAGAAAACATTAAAAAGTGAAGATAATAGGAAGTGGATGTTTAGTATGACATAGGAAATGGAATCCCTTAAGAAGAGTTAGACATAGGTTTGGTCAAGCTACCAAATGGCAAGAGGATTCAAGTGGATGTACAATAATAAAAATGAGTAGCACAAAGTGATGTAATACAGCATCACAATCAACCTTCAATTCAAAGAAAAGAGAAAAACTAAGGTTTTGAGAAAAGAGGAATTAGGGTTTGAGAAAAGAACCAGATAAATTTGGCCTTCACACCCCTTGCGCCATGTGCTTCACACCCCTTATGTCACGGGCTTCACACCCAAAACTCGAGAGCACACTCAAGAATTTTTAATTGAAAATTTTCATTTAATCACACTATTATTGAATAAAAGAAGTCTGATACTATTTATAAGCTTTTTATAAAAGAGCACTTTCAGGAGATAACCGATGTGGTACTAAACACCCACATAAAAAGACAACTCAAAATAAACTAAGGCATGAAAAAAATTAGCAACTGATGATGTCCTCATCATTTTTTCTGGGGTGGGAGAAACTCGACCCTGTCGAGTGAGGGTTCTCCTCACGACACATCTCAATCAGGCTAAGGTGGTGGTCGTAGCAACAACATTAGTGCATCACATCGAGGCTAAGGTGGAGGAGGTGGAACTGACTTCCGTGACATATGTGGTGTCGATGGGAGCTCGAGCAAGATACATGCAGCGTGACAGGTCAACTCAGCTCCACTGAAAATCTAACTCATATACCAATTTATGGATCTCCTGCGAAAGTGGCTCCTGGATAAGAATCTGCAAGGGATCGTACACATCAAGCGATCTCAAGAAAAAATGAGGTCCTCATAGCTGTCACAGTTGGTACCAGATCCATGGAAAGCTATATTGGAAGATCTATAAGGGTCTCAATAGGCAGCTTTACAACTTTTGTGGACCGTGAGAAAATCTCTTTTTTTAGTGACACCAACTTAGCAACAACTTCTAGCCCTAGCCCTGGCTCTGCTTATTATTAACTCTGGCTCTGGTTCTGAATCTTCAACACTTCTATCGCCTTGCTTTCTAGCATCTTCACCATGCCAATGAGGATCTCCTTACATTCAGCGATCAGATTGCTGAATTGTGACCCCTCGAGGTGTGGAGCATACCGAGCATGAAGTTCTTGCAAGGTAAGTCAATCTCGACGGTCGATATGATTGTCTTCCCACTACCAATAAGCTTCTTAGCCAGCTGCATTTGGGCATAGTTGCACATCTGCGCAGTGTCATGGAGAAATATCTGAAGATATCTTCAAGTTGATTTTCTCACTTCTCATCCCCATCCTGATCACTAAAAACCCAAAAATACAGGAAAGCTGTATGCATGTCCCTTTCAACATTCTTCTCTTCACCATCTGTATATATATAATTGCTACAAAAGTAAAATCCATGAATAAAACTCAGTGCATAAAGATAGAGGTTATCCAAGAATCACAGTGGCTCGAACTTGACTCAAATCAGGCTGAAAATGTGACTTGAAATGCTGATTTTATGTTGCATGGACAGTACCAGTACCAAATACGGGCTCGTTGAGGTTGGATTTGTTGCTCAAGTACTACTGATTCTCTTCAGTGGCTCTGAGGCTCACTCACGAACTTAACACTTCGAACAAACCTCAAAAAGGACTCTGAACGGGCGAGAAACGGGCTCTGAACTGAGACTGTTTTGCTGCTGTTGAGCTGGCTCAGTCGACTCAGTGAGTTGACTCGTCGAGTTGACTCACTGAGTTGGCTCGGATCTGGGTTGCAGCAGGTCAGGTCTTAGCGAGTTTGTCCACTCAACCTAACAATCCAAACTAAATTGGATTCGGGTTGGTTTTAAAATCAAACCCGATAAGATCCCATATAGCCCACCCATTCACTGCGTCCCTCTCTTTCCACCCGATCGAGCTAGGGCTCGATTGCCATTGGCGGCGGCATTTGAGCGGTGATGGGGGAGCTCCGGCGAAACCGCGGTGACGACAGTGGCGGCGATGGAGATGATGTTTGTGGAGGTTTGACGCTGGCGGCAAGGTTCAAAAACTTGGCTGTTCTAGTTCCGAGCGAGTCGGAACCGAAACGACCTTCTTGTTCCCAGACCGGTCCATAAGTCCCCCTATTACATTGTTTTGCTTGACTCGGGCCGACTCGGCCGAGTCACCGGAGTCGAGGCCGGGTCGGCCGAGTCACCCGAGTCGTGGCCCAATCCGGCCCCGAGTCAATGCGAGGCCAGCCAAAATTTCATATAATTAATTCATATAATTTAATTTTTTACTAAAAAGGTAGAGCTGATCTTTACTTTTGTGAAAAGAGTAGTTAATTTATATTTAATTAATTTCATATAATTTACTAAATTATGATTTATTTTAATATTTTAATACCGCGACGTGTATTTATATATTATCTTCATGTTTAGTGTGTTAGGTGATATGTTTTGGAGATGTTATACGTCAATTTTGATGTCTATATTTTTTTAAGATTTGTCGTGATTTTTTAGAATTTTTGAGCTCTTTATGTATTGTTTCTCGTGTCTCACCGAGTCAGGGCCACAACGCTGCAACCGATGTGGAACGGTGCCCGCCGAGTCGGCGGCCGAGACTGCGACTTTGAACCATGCTGGCGGCGTCTTTGACAAAGGGCGACAGAGGTAGGGGAGGTCGTGGCAGGTGCTCCTGGCAGATCTCGACGACGACAATTGAGGCCTGATGCCGTGAGAAGGAGAAGCTAAGGATGCGAGGGCAGTTGGCGAAGGCTTGGCGGTGTGAAACTGGGCGCTTTTGGGGACGATGGTGAGGATGGTAATGAAGATGACTAAGGTTGATGATGGAATGGAAGATGATGGGCTTGCTAATGATGGTGGCGGTGGTGATGGATTTGGAACTGATGGGGTTTTGCGCTGGAGGAGGCGCTGGAGTGGGATGGTGGTGACTCTTGGTTGGCGGCTCTTGACGTGAAAAAGGAAGAGAGGCAAAAGAAGATGAACAAGATTGGGGTGAAGAGAAGAGAGGAAGGGGGAAGTGAATAGTGTAATTTTGGAATTTGTTTTGATTTTCTCTGGGAGAAGAAGATGAACAGTACATGGATTGTATTTTTGGGTGATTTTCAAAGAGGATTTCTGGGAAATTTTGCAATAGATTTTAGATTTGTTCTATTCTAAATCTAGGATTTCAGATCTAGGATTAGGGTTTCTGGGGAAAGAAAATTTGAAGGGGACTGGAGCCAAAGCTCTGGTACCAAACAATGTAATACAGAATCACAATCACATTTAATTCAAAGAAAAGAGAAAAAATAGATTTTTGAGAAAAAAAAAGAATTAAGATTTGAGAAAAGAACGAAATAAATTAGGCTTTGCACCCCTTGCATCAGGGGCTTCATATCCCTTATGCCAAGGGCTTCACACCAAAACTTACAAGCACACTCAAGAATTTTTAACTGGAAAAGTTTTCATTCAATCATTGTCTACTGAATAAAAGAAGTCCGATGCCTATTTATAGGCTTTTTACAAAAAAAAAAGCACTTCTAGGGGATAACAGATGTGGTATTAAAGACCCGCGTAAAAAGATGACAACTTAAAATAAACTAAGTTATGAAAAAACAACAACTGGCAACTGGTGATGTCCTCACACAAAGTGTCTCATGGCCAAAGGGTTTAGACAAGAAAAATTACCTACTTATAGAGAGCTGAAGTCAGGTGGACAACCAATTTGTAGAAAGACTTGGTCAGCTCCTTTGGGAGCTCTCTTGACTTCTGGTTGTGCTTTGTAGCAAAATGTAAAAGGACGCTGAAAAGACGGAAATAATGATGGGGATCATACATTTGTTTCTATTGAATGTTGATCTCCATCTGTATGTTTTGATTCGTAACCTTAAAACAGTAGTTGTGAATGTTTGGGTTCTGAAATATCATTTTGATTTTTGCACACTGTATCTCAATTTATTGGCAAAATATAGCTTTGTCAAAGATCTGGAATTGATGGCGGAGAAGTACTTTCAAGCATATGTCTGTATAGGCAGTCATCATCATCATTCTTGTTCTCTGCTTCATTATCATCACATCATGCAAAATGTTGTTATTACGTCATATCTCTTCTTGCAGGCGGAAGCTATGGTGGTGGAATGGAAGGAGTATCTTTGGGATGTTCCGGAAGAGAGAGCTGCTTTATGGGGCCATTGCCAGACACTTTTCTGAGATATTCTTTTCCTCCGTTGCAGGTCCTTGTCTTAAAGTTAACACAGTGTTGGTTGCAACGCTTCTACTTGAGTATGATGAGTGATGGCATTACCCATGCAGGCAGGATTCTTTTCCTCAAACATGCAGAAGCCATTGAGAAAGAGATTCCATCAAGAGAACTACATGAAATGCTCCTACTTTCACTTCAGTGGTTAAGTGGCACTATGACGAAGTCTGCTCCGTAAGAGATTTTATGATATAATTCCTGTTTCACAGCATTTTGTTGGCTTTCCTGAATAACTTTATAATTTTGTTTGCTTCCTTCAGGGTTTATCCTCTACATCTTCTCCGGGAGATTGAGACTAGAGTATGGCTCTTAGCTGTGGAATCAGAAGCTCAGTCCAAGGCTGATGGTGACTTTATCTTACCAAATTCCATCCAGAACATAGCAGCTGGAAATAGTGCCAGCATTATAGAACAGACTGCAAATATTATTACAAAAATGGATGCTCATATAAATGCAATGTGCTTGAGAGTTCCTGAAAGAAATGGTACAAGGGAAAATAACCTGCCTTATAGCCGACACTTTCAACTTGGGGATTCTCATAGTTCTGTAGCAGCAGCAAGCAGTACACGGACAAAGCGAAGATCCAAAACCTATATGCAAATTAGACGACCTACTGATAGTATAGAAAATAATAATGATTCTGACTATAATATCAATTCGCCACACAATATTAGGAGCATTGGAGAAGTATCCAAAAATCTGCAAGAGGAAAACATGCAAATAGAAGCATCTGTTTCTGGATGGGAGGAAAAAGTGAGGCCTGCAGAAGTGAAGAGGGCTATTCTTTCTCTATGGAGTTTGGACAGATAACAGCTGCTAAGCAACTTCAGCTTAAGCTGTCTCCATCTTATGTGCCATCAGAGCTTGTACTTGTTGATGCTGCTTTAAAGATTGCTGCTCTTTCATCTTCCAGTAGCAGTGGAGAAATAAATGAAACAGAGCTGGATGCTGAACTTCTTTCTGTTGTTCAATCACTCTCTAAAGTCAGCGGCAACCATATCGATTTACTCCAGGTTTGATCATTGTGCGGTCGCAATTATGTAGTAGGTCTTTTAATTGCTAAAGATTGGTGTTGCTTGCTATGAAAAATTTATATTTTAGGAAATATTATATTTTCACTGTCTACATTCAAAGTTTATTTTCACTATCAATTGCCATAAGTTTTGGTCTTTTTATCTAATATGTGATGTGTAGATGTATGTAGTTCAGGAAACTGTTTCAACTCATCTGAATTTAATACTGCTTGGAATAAACTTACAGGTCTTGGAGTCCTTGGCAGCTAAATGTGGTCAAGGTTGCGGGCATGGATTGTGTTGGAGAATAATAGCAGTCGTCAAAGCTGCAAAAGTATTGGGCCTGACATTTTCTGAAGCATTTGAGAAACGGCCAATTGAACTGCTACAGTTGCTTTCTCTCAAAGCGCAAGACTCCCTTGAGGAAGCCAAACTTTTGGTGCAGACTCATATCATGTCTCCACCGAGCATTGCCCATATACTTGCTGAGTCTTTTCTGAAGGCACGGCCTAATTACCAACAACAATAGCCTAATCCAATAAAAACATGACTGTTGTGTACTGTGATGTTTTTCTTTAAGCAATTATGGACTGTGATGTTCAATCTGTATTTTAACTTTTGTTGTATATGTTGGATCAGGGTCTGTTGGCTGCACACCGTGGAGGATACATGGATGCTCAAAGGGAGGAAGGCCCTGCCCACTTTTATGGAGGTTCTCTGACTTTTTGAAGTGGGCAGAACTTTGTCCTTCAGAACCGGAAATTGGTCATGCTCTGATGCGCTTAGTGATGACAGGGCAAGAAATACCACATGCTTGTGAGGTATTAAATTCTGTTTCCATACAACAGAACTTTTTCTATATTCCCTTACATTTCACTGAGAACAAAGCTTCCCCACATGATCTTATGGGGTCTACCATAATAGATATGTATGAAGAGTGTGTAGTTTGTAATGGCTTTTAGCTGGAGGTAATATTATCAGTCCCATTCCATTGAAAGTTTGAGGACTGCTCATCCTTTTGACCAGTAAGTTGAGTTAATTGCGCCTTCCATGAAAAATACAAAATTTTAATACCAGGTCACATTTCATAAGTTTGAAGATAATAGGTTATAAGCAAGGTTTGAAATATCACCTCATACCGATATGGCTGGTATGACTTGATAAAACTGAAATGATATCCGATGTTGCTGATACAATTAGACGAACTCACTGATATTGTTGACCAAAATCCTACGGCCGTTACCGATATTGCTGATTCCAAACCATTCTTACAACCATTGTGATACCATTACTGAGTCAATAAGGAGGCCAATTTGCTTGTCTCATAGTTGTGGATATTATAGTGGAATAATCCGAGGTCATGATGTATACAGGCTCATTAAAAAAAATCCATCTAGAGTTGTTCAGGAGTTTCTATTTGCTGACAAAGATGCCTTGTACAGAGTAGTTGGAAATTAGTTTGAGCAGATTTTTGCTTAGAATGGTCATCTTATTGTGATTCACTCTTAGATCCATGGTTTAGAATGTCGGTATAGGTATTAATGTCGTCCAGTTGTTTTTAATATCAAACAATATCGACCGTCAACAGTAATATCGGCCATATTTGCAATATCGGCCGATATCACATTAGACACCTCAAAAGGAATCGGCCAATATTTGAACCACGCTTAGATAGTTAGCAAAAGAGATCTCCCTATCTATTGCACTCTAATAATCTCATGACTCATGTTGTGATGAAGTTGTACCATTGACAGCAGTGTCATGTTCAACTGAGTGCAACTGTTACTTGTGTGTTCTCTAACAACTTCTTACTGCAGGTTGAACTTCTAATTCTGTCGCACCATTTCTACAAGTCATCAGCCTGCCTTGATGGAGTTGATGTTCTTGTCACCCTTGCAGCAAACAGGGTAGAATCTTATGTGTTGGAAGGAGATTTCTCTTGTTTAGCTCGTTAATAAACTGGTGTAAGCATTTCCATTCCTTGAACTTCATTCTTAATCCTTATAGAAAATGGGCAGCTGGATCTCCTACTTCAGAAGTACTTACTGCTGACACTGGCACTGCGACATCAGAAGCAGTCAGAGGATTCCGATTGTCTGTTCTTACATCGTTGAAGCTTTTTAACCCTCATGATCTTGATGCATTTGCTATGGTTCGTAATATTACTCTCCTGTCTTCTAAACTTTTACCTATATTAGATTTCAGAAGCAATTCAAATTATCCTCTGCTTCTTATTATCTCCTCTACATGATCAAAATCGTTCTTAATGAGAAGTTTCTACATGATACAATATCTTTCTTGACTGTTAATTTACTGAGCGTGTACTTGTGTCAATATATGCCATCTGTGGATCTTAGGTTGTGCTTGTTACTAGGAAATCATAGGGAAGAGGGACAAGGAGTGAAAGTTGAAGTCAATTTCCTCTACTTGTTAAAATAAACTTTATAAAAAGTGACTTGTCAAAGAACAATGACATGTTAGACTACTTTCGAAAACTTCCCTTAAAAAAAATCATGAAAGTCGATAGTGAGAATGGGGTTCAGGTAAATGTTCTAGTATATAGATGCCCTGCACCACTTTTAGAAAACCAATAATGTCACTTTTCTTCCTTGGAAATAACCATTTTAGGCTGTGAACCCACTACTTTCCACTCTCCTGTAAACTAAGGGAAATAATAGAAAATGGTGGATAATAATTATTTATTAGAAAAAGAAGTGACAACGCAATGGAAAGTTCCACAGTTCCTACTAGAACAAGAAGTGACAATGCAGGAAAGCAAAGTACATACCGCAGGAAGAACCCTGTGGTGAAAGAAAAGAAGAGCTGTGTGAAGAAAAACCAAAGAAGGAAACTTGGTAGCGTGTTTGATTGGGGTAAAAAAGTCACGGGTTAAAATCTTGCCAAGATCTACCTATGAAACATCGAAACAAGTTGTAGGGGAAGAAAACATCCACCAAACGCCACTGACAATGTGACCGCAACAAGATATCGCTAGATCCTCCTACCTACTAACACTGTCTCTCCTTTTATGGGTTTTTACTGTTAATATGTCTTTAATGAATACCCACCCTAAAAAGCCACCAATAGCTACCCTAAGAAGATCATAGCCGCCTATGAAGATCTTAGCCGCCCTAAGAAGATCATAGCCGCCCTATGAAGATCTTAGCCACCCTAAGAAGATCATAGCCGCCCTATGAAGATCATAGCCACCCTATGATTTTGATGTGTGAAATGATGAAGGGGTTTGAAGGTTTTGCCTATAAATAGGCACCATATTGCATGAGATTGGTAGTAGCAAGGAAGTGAGAAGAGAGTTGTCAAATTGTAGTGTTCTCTCCTTTCTCTTGTCATTCATCTTCTTTTGTGAGTTTGGGTTTCATTGGGCTTGGGTGAGTGAGATTTGAGTTGTAATCTCTTGTATTCTCCCCTCTTTTGATTAGTGGATTCCTCTTGCTGTCTTCTCCGTGGACGTAGGTCACACTGACCGAACCACGTTAAATACTGGTGTGCTGTTCTCTCTGTTTCTATCTTTTATATTGCTATCTGTCTCTCTATACTTGCCATCTCTTGTATTTGAAGCCCACTGCTCCAACAAACTGGTATCAGAGCTAGTGTTATCTTCTTGTGGGTTTCCTGATGGCTTCGGCAAAGTACAAAGTAGAGAAATTCGACGGGAGAAATAGCTTCAGTTTGTGGAGAGTCAAAATGCGGGCTCTCTTGGTGCAACAAGGCTTGTTGAAAGTCTTATCCGGTAAGGACAAGTTGCCGGAATCCATGTCCGAGGATGAAAAAGAAGAACTCGAGATGAAGGCGCATAGTGCCATACAACTTTGTCTAGCTGACGAAGTTTTGCGGGAGGTTGCCGATGAAGATACTGCCGCTGGTTTGTGGCTCAAATTAGAGAGCTTGTATATGACAAAGTCCCTGACCAACAAGCTCTACTTGAAGCAGCGCCTCTTCACTCTTCGCATGAAGGAAGGTACGCCAATTAAAGACCACTTAGATGAGCTCAATAAAATTTTCATGGATTTAAAAAATATTGATGTTAGAATAGATGAAGAAGATCAGGCTCTCATCTTATTGTGCTCATTACCTCCTTCCTTTGAAAATTTTGTTAATAGTATGCTCTATGGTAGAGATACACTCTCTTTAGAAGATGTCAAATCAGCTTTACATTCTAAGGAGTTAAGACAAAAGGTGTCAGTTGTAGGAAGTGAGAATCAAGCTGAAGGCTTGTTCGTCCGTGGTCGTACGGAGAAGGGTCGAGAAAAATCTCGAGGAAAATTCAGATCTAAATCTAGGCTAAGAAAAAATGTTGAGTGTCACTATTGTCATAAGTTTGGACACTATAAAAAAGATTGTTTTAAGCTCAAAGAAAAAGAAGATGTAAGGAGTAAATCTCAAGATGAGAAATCTTCAGTTGTTAGTGTTGCAGAAGAATCCTCCACATCACATGAGGTTCTTTCAGTTACTGTCCTTGATGCCCGTTCACGAGATGAGTGGGTTCTTGATTCAGGTTGTTCTTATCACATATGTCCTCACAGGGACTGGTTTGTGACTTACCAACCAATTGATGGTGGTAATGTCCTAATGGGAAATAACATGCTCTGCAAGACAATTGGTATTGGGTCAATCAAGATTAGAATGCATGACGGTATTGTTAGGACATTGAGTAATGTTCGGCATGTGCCGGATTTGAAGAAAAATTTAATTTCTTTGGGCACCCTTGACTCCAACGGCTATAAGTTTTCAGCTGAAGGTGGAGTTTTGAGAGTTAGCAAAGGCTCTCTTGTTGTGATGAAAGGAAAGAAGATGGATACCCTTTATATCCTTCAAGGTAGCACGGTGACAGGTGATGTCGCTGTGTCAATGTTAGAAGACCCAGACTTAGATACCACTCGTTTGTGGCATATGCGGTTAGGGCATATGAGTGAGAGAGGACTACACATGTTGAGTAAGCAAGGTTTGCTTTGTGGCCAGAAAATAGGAAAACTTGACTTTTGTGAACATTGTGTTTTTGGCAAGCAGCACAGAGTTTCTTTTGGTACAGGTGTTCACATGACTAAAAATACCTTAGACTACATCCATTCAGATGTTTGGGGTCCCTCTCAGGTTCCATCAAAAAGCGGAGCTAGTTATCTTCTAACTTTAATTGATGATTATTCCAGAAAAGTTTGGGTGTATCCTCTCAAGTATAAGAGCGATGTGTGTGCTACCTTCAAGCAGTGGAAGGCTATGATCGAAAAGCAAACAGGAAAGAAGGTGAAGCGCCTCAGGACCGATAATGGAATGGAGTTCTGTTCATGGAGTTTGATCAATTCTGCAAAAATGAAGGAATTGTGCGGCATCGTACAGTTCGATACACACCACAACAGAATGGAGTTGCAGAAAGGATGAACAGGACACTGTTGGAGAGAGCTCGGTGCATGCTCTCTAATGCCGGTTTGTCAAAATGTTTTTGGGCCGAGGCAGTAAACACAGCTTGCTATTTGGTAAATCGGTCTCCCTCTACAGCTATTGATTTTAAGACTCCTGAAGAGGTATGGTCTGGTACCCCTACTAATTACTCTCATTTACGAGTATTTGGTTGCCCTGCTTATTTTCATGTAAATGATGGTAAGCTTGAACCTAGGGCAAAGAAAGCTATATTTCTTGGTTATGCTACTGGGGTGAAAGGATACAGGTTGTGGCTTCCTGATCCTAAGTCACCTAAATTTATTATTAGTAGGGATGTTACTTTTGATGAAAATTACATGCTTCAACCGAGAAAGGAGTCTGTTGTTGATATTACAGGTTCAGGAGAGAAAGCAAGCAAGCAGGTGGAGCTTGAGAGCAAAGTTACAGAAGGAGTGCAGGAGAGCACTCGCGTTGAACCAGTCAATGATGCTCAAGGTTCAACTTCAGGTGATACACTGCAAGAACAACAGTACAGTATTGCCACCGGGAGAGCAAGAAGGCAGATCCGTCCACCTAAGCGATACGCCTATGCAGATATGGTCGCTTATGCTCTAAGTGTGGCAGAATCTATTGAGATTCCAGAGCCTTCTACCTACAATGAGGCTATCAGTTCTGATGAAGTTGCAGAATGGACTGTTGCTATGACTGAAGAGATGGAATCTCTTCACAAGAACCAAACATGAGAGTTAGTGAAGCCGTTGAGGGGACAGAAAATTATTGGCTGCAAATGGGTCTTAAGAAGAAAGAAGGAATTCCTGGTGCTGAGTCTGTAAGATACAAAGCACGCTTGGTAGCCAAAGGCTACAGTCAAACAGAGGGGGTCGACTTCAATGAAGTATTCTCTCCAGTTGTGAAGCACACCTCTATCCGTGTGTTGCTAGCCATGGTTGCTTGGTTCGATCTAGAGCTCGAGCAACTTGATGTGAAAACAGCTTTTCTTCATGGCGAGCTTGAAGAGCAAATCTTTATGCATCAACCAGAAGGATTTGTTATTGAAGGCAAAGAAGACTATGTGTGCAGGTTAAAGAAATCTCTTTATGGTTTGAAGCAGTCACCTAGGCAATGGTATTTGAGGTTTGATACTTTCATGATTGAGCATGGCTACTCTAGGAGTAAATATGATAGTTGTGTTTATCATCGGAAGCTTAATGATGGTTCTTTTGTATATTTGCTTTTATATGTTGATGACATGTTGATTGCAGCTAAAGACATGTCTGAAGTTGATAAGTTGAAAGCTCTACTCAAACAAGAGTTTGAGATGAAAGATTTGGGAGCAGCGAAGAAGATTTTAGGAATGGAAATTCACAGGAACAGGCAAGAAGGAAAATTGTTCCTATCTCAGAAGAAATACATCGAGAAGGTGTTAGAGAGATTGGCATGCTTGATGCCAAACCTGTGAAAACTCCACTTGCCTCATTTTCGACTTTCAGCAGATTTGTCTCCTCAAAGTGATGAAGAAGAGATGTACATGTCTCATGTTCCCTATGCCAGTGCAGTTGGAAGCATTATGTATGCTATGGTGTGCACTCGACCGGACATTTCACATGCAGTTAGTGTCGTAAGTCGATATATGGACAGGCCAGGCAAAGGCCATTGGCAGGCAGTGAAATGGATTTTGAGATATTTAAAAGGATCTACTAATATTGGTCTGTGTTTTGCCAGGGGAACTAATTCTGATTGTAAAATTGCAGGATATTCAGATTCAGATTTTGCGGGCGATTTAGATAGAAGATCTCTGACAGGTTATGCTTTCACTCTTTCAGGTAGTGCCATTAGTTGGAAGGCGACTTTACAGTCGACAGTTGCTTTGTCTACTACGGAGGCAGAGTATATGGTAGTTACAGAGGCAGTAAAAGAAGCTATTTGGTTAAGAGGCTTGGTTGAAGATCTCGGCTTACACCAAGGAGTAACTACGGTGTTTTGTGACAGCCAGAGTGTTATACATCTGACGAAGCACCAGATGTATCATGAGAGAACCAAACACATTGATGTCAGGTATCACTTTATTCGAGAAATTGAAGTCATCAAAGTTAAGAAAATTGGTACTGCAGATAATCCAGCAGATATGATGACAAAGCCCGTACCTTCGCACAAGTTCGAGTATTGTCTCGAATTGCTTGGTGTTCAAAGTGGCGAAGGTTGAGCCCGTCGAGGCTAGAGAAGACAGTAAGAATCCAAAGGACGCTTGATACAGTTCAAGTTAAGGTGGAGAGATTTTTTCTATTCATTTAAGACAAGGTGGAGATTTGTTAATATGTCTTTAATGAATACCCACTCTAAAAGCCACCAATAGCTACCCTAAGAAGATCATAGCCGCCCTATGAAGATCTTAGCCGCCCTAAGAAGATCATAGCCGCCCTATGAAGATCTTAGCCACCCTAAGAAGATCATAGCCGCCCTATGAAGATCATAGCCACCCTATGATTTTGATGTGTGAAATGATGAAGGGGTTTGAAGGTTTTGCCTATAAATAGGCACCATATTGCATGAGATTGGTAGTAGCAAGGAAGTGAGAAGAGAGTTGTCAAATTTTGTAGTGTTCTCTCGTTTCTCTTGTCATTCATCTTCCTTTTGTGAGTTTGGGTTTCATTGGGCTTGGGTGAGTGAGATTTGAGTTGTAATCTCTTGTATTCTCCCCTCTTTTGATTAGTGGATTCCTCTTGCTGTCTTCTCCGTGGACGTAGGTCACACTGACCGAACCACGTTAAATACTGGTGTGCTGTTCTCTCTGTTTCTATCTTTTATATTGCTATCTGTCTCTCTATACTTGCCATCTCTTGTATTTGAAGCCCACTGCTCCAACATTTACATATATATACCCCCAAATCTTGGTATTTAGAAATTTACGTCCAAATTTGATATTAGAAATTTCCCTCCAAATCTTTGGTATTTAGAAATTTACGTCCAAATTCAAGAGAAAAGACCCTTCTCCTCCTTCATCTTTTGGGATAGGGGTTTAAGCATCAAACCTTTGTGGATCATGATACCATGCAATTCCTTCAATCAGACTTCCAGACAATTAGGAACAAACCTCACCTATTGAAACCTGGTGACCCTATTAGTAATTCCACCCAATGCTGTAGGATCTATTAGGTTTTAACCACCTGCCACTTACATTTTCTTTTCCTCAAGTTTTCTCCTTTGGATCAATAAAATCTGATTAAGAGTTTCTCTAGGTCTCATTGGAGTTAACCAGTATCGCGGCAGATCCCATCTTATCCACCTGGGCTCTCCTGTCTTATAAGCTAGAACAGGCATGATTCAGAAAGAAAATATTCTTGATCACCAGAATAGTCCTATTTCTATGAACGAGTGTGAGGTCTAATGGTGACTAGTTCTACCAAGATGCTTTCATCAGCATAGTCATATTTCTATTATCTTGTGTGAGGTCTAATGGTAACTAGTTATACCCAGATGCTTCAAATTTTAGGTTTTGGTTGTGTTAGACACTTGGTCACTTTTCCACTTAAGGACACATACTCAAAGACTCCAATGACTCTTTAAGTAATAAAATTATGCAGTATCATAATTCTATTCTTGGTTGATCACTTCTTGCTATTGGTTATTCATATGCATTGAATATATGTGGATCTATATCTACGACTTTTGACTCTCTCTATCAGTATTTTTTGGAATGCTCCTGTGTCCAACACTTTAGGACCCTCGGACATTTGACACGGGGTCCCCGGGGTCCCGTGTCTGTGAACCTGATGGTAACTACATGGACCAAATAAACTGCAAAACTGGTGAAGTAAAGCAGTTTTACTGAAGACTGCACATAGAAAGGATGCAAACCTGTTTTGTGATACTTTCCTTCTAAATGCAAGCTTTATTCCTGAACTTCTACTTTCCCGTCAGGTTTACCAGCACTTTGACATGAAGCATGAGACTGCCTCACTTCTCGAGTCCCGATCCATGCATCATGTTCACCAGTGGCTCTCCCGACGCTACAGGGAGCGCCAGACAGAAGACCTGCTTGAGGCTATGCGCTACATTCTTGAAGCTGCCAAAGTCTACTCCACTATAGATGCTGGTCACAAGTCATACCGTTCTTGTGCCCGTGCCTCTCTTCTCTCCCTCCAAATCCGGATTCCGGACCTCATCTGGCTTGAGCTCACAGAAAACTAACGCTCGCCGAGCATTAGTTGAGCAGTCCCGTTTCCAAGAGGCCCTCATTGTGGCAGAAGCCTATGATCTGAACCAGCCGACTGAGTGGGCTCCAGTTTTGTGGAACCTGATGCTGAAGCCTGACCTCATCGAAGAGTTTGTGGCAGAATTTGTGACAGTGCTGCCGTTGCAGCCATCGATGCTTCTTGAGCTGGCAAGATTTTATAGAGCTGAAGTTGCTGCTCGGGGAGACCAATCGCATTTCTCCGTGTGGCTTTCACCGGGAGGGTTGCCTGCTGAGGGGTGAAGCATTTAGGAAGGTCATTCAGGACCCTATTGAAGAGGACAAGGGACTTGAGAGTGAGACTGCAGTTGGCAACAATTGCTACTGGGTTCGGAGAGGTGATTGATTCGTGCATGACGGTATTGGATAAAGTTCCAGAGAGCGCGGGTCCTCTCATCTTGAGGAGAGGTCACGGCGGAGCTTACCTTCCTCTTATGTGAGAATTATCACTATTTTCCATTCTTTCATTTTCTCTCCTGATGGCTGTTGAAGTTCGGTAGAAATGCATTGGCTGGCAGATTCTACGAAGAAGTTAAAGGCTTTTAGGACTCAAAAGGAGTGTAAAGTTTGAGGTCTATGAAGTTTTGTTTTGCCATTATCGAGTTTTTTTTTTCTTTTGTAATATCTTCATGCCTTTATAGTTGTGGGCGGAGGTGAGTTTGAGTAACTTCATTTTGGCCTGAGCTATTTTCCGAAGGGACCATGTCTTTCGCCAGCAGGCTTCCTTCTTTGGTCAAAGAAATATTTGTATGCTGTATTCTTTTGGTGTTGTATCATATGCTCTTCATTTTTGTCATGTATAAGGAGGTATCTATGTCTTGGTCGTTTGAAATACTACTTTCAGGAGGTTATGCTTTTGTCCCAAATTAAGAAATTAGAGGATGATAGCTATGTCTCGTATCAAATGATTAGCCTTTGGATCAGTTTTCTTAAATTTCAAAAAACATTATGGGTATGTACGTTAAAAAACCATTGTTCCCAAGTTGCAACAGATGACTATTAGAAAGTTTCAATAATCTATCTGCATGGTTTCACCGAAAATGTAGAGATTTATCTAACCCATTCCTTGTGGGAAAAGAATTTAACCCAACCTCATACAAAATTATGAGCTCGTTAGCCTGTTCTATTCGGAGAAATTAAAGCCACAAAATTCAAGCCATGTCGAGCATGTTCTGCACATAAAGAGCTGCAACTAGAAAATCCATTCGATGCCCTTGCACCATGCAAAGCTTATGTTGTTCTAATAGTCATGTTGGCTGAAACAATCTGCGAAATGTGCTTCAGAATCTCTCTTCCCTGTTCATTTCTCTTTGGACGATTCGGATTTCAAGCTCTTCCCACAGTGCTGCTGGGAAAGATGTTGCTCTGTCTTCTCCAGAACGCCAAAGAAAATTGAACCGCCGATGCCTTTCCATGGCACCCTTGGCCCGATTCCCTGCGACACGCGGTATCCTGAAAAACCAATGCTCAATAGATTTCATCTTCAGACATCCAATGGAATACAACATCAGAATGAGTGGAAAAAGCAATGGCTGGTGGAGGTTATATGACTCAAATTATAGTACCTTGCTATATATGTTGCAAACATCTCTGCAGGTTTTGTTCCACAAAGGCAGTCTCATAGTCATGATTTGTCGACTGTAACAATGGTGTCAAACTACTGAGGGGCTAATAGGTCAAGAAGGCATCATGGAAGGAAAAACGAAAACATTTGATTGATTTGTGCTTCCCTAACCCAAACAAGAATCAGTGGAAAAACTTCTCGAGGGAGCACTTACATGAGGCCTTACAGTCGGTCGACCGTCAACCCCCACGAATGCCTAACAGAGACCATAGACGTTACAGTTGGTCGACCTCCCTGTCGAACGACCTCTTCTGTCGGTCGACTGCTCTTCCTTGCCGGTCGATTATTCCGCATATATCTATTGTATCTAACCCTGGTTAGGATTTTATTTCGGATTCGATCTGGACTCTAATTGATTTTCTGTTTGTTTATTTTGAATTTAAGATTTCATAGATAGATTAGGACTCTTTGTAAGCCTAAAAATAAGCCCATGTATCCTTCATATTTAGTATTACTTTTTTAATCAATAAACTTTGAGTTTTTCTCATATCGCTCGTGGATTCGAGTTGTTCTTTTGGCTCGTGGATTCGAGTTGTTTGCATATAGATTCGAGTTGGACCCCTACCTGAGGTCCTTCAGGGTTTGTTGGCGCTAGAACGAGATCTAACCGGCATTATTGCTTCCTCCTCTGCGTCAAGTGGCATCAGAGCTTCGGCAAACGTTCCAACGATGGTCGAAAACGACGACGAACAACCAAGCTTCTCCGCAAAAATAAGGGAGAGTTAGAGGCTTTACAGTCAGTCGATCGTCGACCCCCACCGAATGCCTAACAGAGACCATAGACGTTACAGTCGGTCGACCTCCCTGTCGACCAACCTCTTCTGTCGGTCGACTGCTCCTCCTTACCGGTCGATCATTCCACATATATCTATTGTATCTAAACCTGGTTAGGATTTTATTTCGGATCCGATTTGGACTCTAATTGATTTTCTGTTTCTTTATTTTGAATTTAGGATTTCATAGATAGATTATGACTCTTTGTAAGCCTAAAAATAAGCCCTTGTATCCTTTATATTTAGTATTACTTTTTAATCAAAAAAGTTTAGAGTTTTTCCTCATATCGCTCGTGGATTCGAGTTGGTCTTTTGGCTCGTGGATTCGAGTTGCTTGCTTATGGAATCGAGTATGACCCCTACCTGAAGGCCCTTCAGGGTTTGTTGGCGCTTAGAACGAGATCTAATCGGCATCGTTCACTTCCTCCTCTGCGTTAAGTGGCATCAGAGCTTCGAAAAACATTCCGATGATGGTCGAAAACGATGACGAACAACCAAGATTCTCCACAAAAGTAAGGGAGAGTTAGCGCTCTTGAAACAACCATGGACAGTATGGTCCAAATAATCAAGTCTCTCAAGATCGATGATCGAGGCCTAGTCGATGGCACGTACTGAAGCAGGCTGGATTGTTCATCAAACAATCTTCCTCCACCACCTCCACTTCTATCAGGTAATCCTCATCCACAACCTCCACCACAACAATTTCTCCTTCAATGACCACCACCACGACAACAACCACGATAACCATCACTCTCCCCAAGACGTTCTCTAAGAAATCTTCCATACGAAGATCTTTCTGACAAGGAGGAATTCAACAACACCTATCAAGAAGACTTCGAAAATGAGGTCTACGATGGAAGAATAGCACATGTGCGACGCCCTAGGCGAATGGCCAATCCAAATCCTAATAAGAGAGGCAGATTCCTTTTCCTGGTCATGATAGGAGAAGAGAAGACCCAAGTCCTAATGAGTATAGGATGAAGATCGAGATTCCTTCTTTCAGTGATAGAACCTTGATATCGAGTCCTTCTTAGATTGGGTTTGTGAGGTAGAGAAGTTCCTCGACATGGCTTACGACCCCAAGGAAAAGCATATCAACTTCGCAGCGTACAAGCTTAAAAGAGGAGTAGTTGCATGGTGGGATCAGTTGCAAGTCACAAGGAGGCACCAAGGCAAACAACCCGGCTGATATGGAGACGCATGAAGCAACTCCTACAAGGTAGATTCATTCCAGTAGATTCATTCCACCTGATTATCAACAGATTCTCTATAATCAATTTGAGCAATGCATGTAAGGTATGAAGACTGTGTTGACATACACAAAAGAGTTCTATCGCCTCTCGTCGCAATGTAACTTCTCTGACGGAGAAGCAGCAGACTGCAAAGTACATCAAAGGGTTAAAGTACCCCATTCAGAAACATATGGCCCTTCACGACGTGATGAGGCTCATAACAAGGCCATGAAGATTGAAAGGTTGCAGGGCAGAGCCTTACTTTTCAAGAGTGCAGTAGAGAGGACACCCGGCAGTATAAGAACTCAACAAGGTTTCATATCGGGCGAATGGTCTCCTAACCGTAAGTCAATTGACGCCCCTTCAGCAAACCCAGCAACAAGAGTCGCCCCCACTGCCAAGGGCAAGGAAAACCCATGCGCCAAGCCTGACATTGGCAAGTGCCACAGGTGTGGTGAAATTGAACACAAGTCCAATAAGTGCCCGAAGAGAAGACAAGTCATCATTGCAGACTTGAGAGAGAAGACGAGGTGGAGATCGTAACTGAGCCAGAAGACTCCGATTTTATCGAAGAATATAGAGAGTCGACCACCTGCGTGGTCCAGCAGTTGCTATGCAACCAAAATAACCCCGACACTACACAACAACGTTAAATTTTCTACTCGAGGTGTTCGGTCAAGAGAAAGGTGTGCAATCTCATCATCGACAATGTCAGTTGCGAGAACATCGTCCCTAGCACATTGGTGGACTATTTGAAGTTAGAAACGGCCCTCACACCTATACCATTGGGTGGATTAAAAAAAACCCCTGCATCAAGGTAACAAATCTTTACCATGTTCCTATTTCAATTGGCAAGTTTTATCAAGATTTCACTACTTGTGATATCGTCGATATGGATGCATGTCACATATATTCTGAGAGACCATGGCAACAAGACGTCAATGCTACCCATCGAGGCAAGAGAACATATGTATGTTCACTTGGGAGGGCAAAGAATTGCCATGAAGCCTATTCCACCTGTACCGAAGCTGACTAAAGAATAGAAGCCAAAGTTCATCTCTATATGCAACCAAGGTGAATTCTTGATAGAATCCAAGAAGACAAAGCAACGATTTACTTTGGTGGTCAAAAAAGAATTGGTCCATCAACTGAAGTTCCTGAGAAGATGAAGCCGATGTTAAAGGAGTTTGAAAGAGTAGTTCATGACAAGATCCCGGATGAGTTACCACCCATGAGAGATATTCAACACCGCATTGATCTGATTCCTGAAGCGAGTTTTTCCAACATTCTACACTATCGAATGAATCCAAAGGAGAGTGAAATTTTAAGGTTGAAGGCCGAAGAACTGATTCACAAGGGGCATATTAGAGAAAGTAAGAGTCTTGTGCGTTGTACTGGCCCTTTTAACGCCAAAGAAACATGAAAGTTGGCGTATGTATGTAGACAATCGAGCATCAACAAGATCACTATCCAACATCGATTTTCAATACCTCGTCTTGATGATATGTTGAATCGATTAGGAGGATGTGCGTGTTTTCAAAGATCAATTTGAGGAGCGGCTATCACGAAATCCGCATTAGGCCGGGAGATGAGTGAAAGACGACATTTAAGACTCGGGATGGGCTATATAAATGGATGGTCATGCCCTTTAGGCTATCTATTGCACCAAGCACTTTTATGAGGTTGATGAATCAAGTGCTGAAAGCGTTCTTGAGCAAATTCATGGTTGTTTACTTTGATGACATTCTCATCTATAATGCTAGTGAGGTCGAGCATCTACAACATCCGCGGGACGTGTTCACAGTTCTTCAAGCAAATGGATTGTATATCAACCTAAAGAAGTGTAGCTTCATAACTATGAGCCTGATATTCTTGGGGTTTGTTGTCAGTTCATAAGAGATCCATGTAGACGAGGAGAAAATCAGGACAATCCGAGATTGGTTCACAGCCAAGAGTGCTACCGACGTAAAAAGCTTTCATGCCCTAACTACTTTCTACTGGTGATTCATTCGCAACTTCAGTAACTTGATAGCACCTATGATAAATTGTTTGAAGAAGAATTGCCCTTTTGTTTGGACTGACAAAACTGGAAAAGCTTTTCCACTCATAAAGGATAAGCTTACTAATGCCCCTATCTTAACTTTTTCAAATTTCGAGGAAGTGTTTGAGTAGAGTATAATGCTTGTGGAGTGGGCATTGGAGCAGTACTCTCACAAGAAAAGAGACCTATTGCCTTTCCAGTGAAAAGCTTAATGAGGCATGAAAAAAATGGTCTACCTATGAGCAAGAATTTTATGCGGTGTACCGTTCATTGAAGACATGGAAAAGCTATCATATAGGGAGTGATTTTGTACTATTTTGGATCATCAATCCCTCCAACACTTCAAGAATCTAGTTGTTGCATTCTTCTTGAGATGGGTTAAGTATTGTGCTTGGACTCGGTGTTAGAGAGTCGATGATATTGCGCTTGGACTCTCATGACCTAATCTCTGAGATTGAAGTCCTCAGAGTGGCGCTGATCGAAAGGATCTCCATGGCGTCGAAGTCTTCAGAGAGGTGGTGTTCCCAGAGGATATATGGAATCCATGTTCTTAGAGCATCTGACTGCGTTCGACCTGAGAGAGTGAGAGTTACCCGTTGTCAGATTTGCCCCTTGGGTGATGCTTTTCAATGTCTTTGCAGCGCTTTTGGTTGTCAGGCCGAGAGTCCGATGTGGGTTATTAGAGTTTGTCATTAAGAGCGCTTCTATTTTTTAGGATAGCCCTGGTTGTAATGGTCCCAATTTCTAATATCTTCAATTACCATAAACATCCTTATTACTCAACAAATTATCATATTCATCTCTAACTTCTCGAAAATTTTGGCAGCATCTCCTTTGTATTCATTACTTGTTCCAAATACAAGATATATCAATATTAGCCTACACGGCTTATCTCAATCCAGGTATCACCCACGCAACATAATAATATTTCGGTTTGACATCGCCTACTTATCCATGTATAACATCCCAACAATCATAATATAATAAGCTCGAGAATACACCTCTCGGCTTCCTTAATTCAATATGGAAACTATTTATAACTCCAACTCAAAATAACCATAAATAAACTCATATCTTCATACAATTCATGAATCAGACTAACCATCTCACAAGACTGACACTCGATACAAGTACACATCAAATAAATAAACAACAAGAACTAAATTACATCCTCAATACATTCATTTTTTAGCAAAATTCTAAACAAAATGCCCAAACCTGAAGCTGGTCCTCCGCCATTCCATGACCTGAAAACATGAAACTGGGAGAAAGTGAGCTCGACAGCTCAGGAGTAGAGTTAAAAGAAAAATAAGGAATAGTGAACATAATCGATAATAAGTATGATTTTTCAAGTAATAAGACAAATCTGAATGAACAAGAGAAGCAGAAAAATTGACATCTCATGATATAACAATCAAGACAATTGTATCCATAATCCTCAGGAACAGTATGATTATTTTGGTCATTGATTCTCAATTACTTTTTTAAGTTTTCATTCTATATATAATAGGATTTATGAGTTGTATAGAATAATTTTATTTAGTTATTTAGCTTATTATCGAATTCATCTTATGTATACACAACATGTATTACACTATCTTGTATTCCCCACAAATCACAATAACTAAATTATAAAAGTAATTTATACATCCAGCTAACATATGCATCACAAAACATACTTGTATATCTATAATCATATCACACTTCGCATATCACAATATCACTTCGCACTTCACAACATTCACATGTCATATTCAATGAGATACACATTACACACTATTCATATGCATAAACAATTCACATGTGAAGTATAGAATTCTCCATCTTCCCTCTCCTACCAGCTCTTGCCTGGCCCCTTCCTCCATTATATATATATATATATATATATATATATATATATATATATATATATATATATATATAACGATATTATTATTATATATAACGATATTATTATTATATATATAAAACAATAATACCGTTATATATATAACAATAATACCGTTATATATATAGAGAGAGAGAGACTTGTGTCCTTCCAAAAGGATTTGAGACCGAATCCTTCCCACTTAAATTTAATCCTCCGACATTCGAATACAAGATCCACTCCATTGAAGTTGATCTATATTATTTTATGTATTTATAAACCAAAATTCAAGTTTTTTGAATACTTTTTTCCCATCCATCAAGCGGCGCAAAATGGACGACCGAAAGTAGTGAGTTAGTTAGATCTGTCTTTAGACATACAAATTCTCGATCCGGTCATTTCATTATAATCTAAACATTTAAAAATTCCTACAAACCAATTTTTTTTAGGTTTCAAATGATTTACACTGTTAAACTAACCAACTCACTATTTAGGACGTACGTTTTTCCCCTAATTGATGGATAGGAAAAAAGTATTCAAAATACTTGAATTTTGGTTTATAGATACTTGAAATAATATAGATCAACTTCAACAGAGCAGATCTTGTATTCGAATTTTAAAGGGTTGAATTTGAGTGGAAAGGATTCGGCCTCGAATCCTTTTGTAAGGACACAAGTCTATATATATATATATATATATATATATATATATATATATATATATATATATATATATATATATATATATATATATATATAACAATAACACCATCTTCCCTCTCCTACAGGCTTCCGCCCTCCACATATGCATACACACACATATATAAAACAGTAACACCGTCTTCCCCCCCTACAAGCTCCCGCTCTGCCCCTTCCTCTAATGTGCATGAATGCAAAGACATATTTATACTTACACGCAAATAACAACGATGTATCAATGATATGAATATCAATTAAATATTATAGTTTGCTTTCCAACTTAGTAATTCTATTATCAAGGAGATACATATGGTTCACTGTAAATGAAAGTATATATAAGTTATAAGTTAACTATATATGAGCTACTCACCTCATTTATATAGATTGGGTTCTCATTCATGTTACTAGTATCCAACCTTCTTAATCATACTACTTATATATGTGTATACACATTGTCAATATAGCACGTACATTCAAGTTCATACAAGTCTCGATGCACACCCATCATGGGGATCAATTCATTTAAAAGACATGATACTTAATCATTTGCTTGAGGGGTGATTATGTTATCGACATGGAAATCCCTATTTTTCTAATTTAACATTCAAGTACAATTTTAGTTATACTCTGATACACTTTTCGATCTTTAATCATATCACTGGTATAACATATAATACAAACTATATATGCAAATTACGAATTTATCGATAAATGTCAAATCATAAGATCTTAAGTTCTAGTTACCTGTTAGCTTGTGAGTTATTCATTAATAATAAATAAGGATCTATGACAACATATAAAGTTCGTTAAACATAATCGGCATTTTGCTTTACATTGGATCGATCGAATATTGGTTGTTAACGGTGGCAATTAACCGTACACAATTCTATTTCAAATTCCAGTCTTATAGAAATTGATTATACTCGACATATCAATTTACTCACATTTGACTATTAAGTACTCAATTACTGATTATTTCTTCTTGATGTTAAATTACTACTTACTCAAGTAATTGTCGTATCACATAGATTTCTCTAATTAACTATTGATCGATCAACAATCATAACTTATTAACTATTTCTTTTCTTGGTTTATTGATTTATTATCCGGGGAAACTCTCGAAATATATATATATATATATATATATATATATATATATATATATATATATAGTTTACCAATATTGTATCTTAATTATTTGACTTTCTCATTTGAGTTTATTAGTGTATTCAAGATTTACTTCTCTAGTCTAGGGTTCATGAATGACTCGTTGATAGAGTCAAGGTTTCTTAAACCTATATATATATATATATATATATATATATATATATATATATATATATATATATATATATATATATATATATATAGTTTACCAATATTGTATCTTAATTATTAGACTTTCTCATTTGAGTTTATTAGTGTATTCAAGATTTACTTCTCTAGTCTAGGGTTCATGAATGACTCGTTGATAGAGTCAAGGTTTCTTAAACCTACTCTTAGCTTTGTCCTACATAAATCATCCCATGTAAGTTGTATTCATTGAAATCCATTCTTTGAAGTGTGTGACCAGAAATCATTGTATTCCAAGAGATACTATTTCTTTTCGGAAATCCTTTCAATTAATAATAATGTCGGACTTGGATGGTTAGGGCACTTAGAGGACATTTTTCCGCAGATAAATAAACTTGGAACACTACAAATCCTTTTAGCCTTTGAATTTGTACATCTCAGAACATAATGTTGATTCTACAAGTGCATATAACAAGAATCTGGATGGTGTTTTGCAAAATATAGTTTCCGTTTATTTCATATAGAATAATGTCTGAAACTTCCGTATCAGTATCAGGCGTAAGTTTGGTATCAAAATCAGAAACATTGAAGTCGTGTTGGCAAAATCTATGTTGTCTCCACATAAATATCGGCGGAACCTATCGATATTCAACGATATTTCAAAACTTGGTTCTAGAGTTAAACTATAAGCTACCTTTCTGAATCTTGATGTGTATATACCAGTAAACAAAAACCGTTAAAGTAAGCGTGCTTAGCAAGTTAGAGACATGAATTTAACCTCTTCCCTGGATTCATTAAGCTATAGGGTTGGGGGACATTACTCCATCACATTAACATGAAAAGTGGGTCTTCTCCAAGGTATTCATCACAAAAAAAATTTAGTAGTAAATTTGGACTTAATTATCACTAGTACGCATAAAGTTGAGAACAAAGAACCACATGCAGAAAAATTTAAATTCATTTTTAGAATGTAAGTGAAAATTTATAGAGGGGATCCTAATCATCAGATACTTAAACATTTGGTGTCAGGTCAAACAACTCAAATCACAAAACTGCGCACAACATTGTGAACTAATTCATGACATTATGCGATGTTACCGATATTCCAAAATACTAGAAAAAAACATATGACGTGTGTGGGCCCAAGATGTGTTCTCATGATCCAAATAACTCTAACCACGTGATTTCATTTTCCTTTGCAAACGACGGATTGCATTACAAATTGGCTAAGTATTAGAGAGAATGCAAAGTTATTAGTAACATCCACTAACATTCGAGAAAAGAATTAGACTATCAATTCATTTGGAAATTTTATTTTATTTGATAATCAAATGTAGACATTGGGCCATGACAACTGACAAGTATTAGTAATTTAGAGAGTCTACAACTCCTGCCAGATGAAATTTGTGTGTGAGATCAGAAATTTGGGGATAGAAACAGTAGGTGTGCATTGTTAAACATTGTTCTCTGAGTGCAGCCATAGATATCCAACACCAAAGTCAAGTACAGGTCAAACCCTCAAGCTTAAATAAATATATGTGTGTGTGTGTAAACTGTAACTATCATCTGTACAGACTATCAAATGAAATTTGCAATCTATCATAATCTTAGCATTCCACTCAAGATATTCCAATTCAGTTCTTCCCAAAACCTTTCAAGAAGGATAGCAATTTAATTTCTTCTGAAATCTCAATCACCAAACTTCCCACGTCCAAGCCCAAGGATACAGCTTAAAGGTATACTCTGAGGATTTGTTTTATTATACACAGGTAAAGAAAACAGTTAGGCTTTCAATCTTGTTTTCTTAAACTAATCTATACCCCTAAAATTTCAAATGAACATTTGAAAGAAACCCAAGTTGTTCCAGATAGCTAGCATACAAGTAATATGGAACTGATACTACAAGCTGGCTATTTTACTAAATTGCATCAATGACTAACAATTTACATTAATTAATACAATTTAATGGATTCAAATAATCATTAAAGAATAGAAATCTCATAAATTACAGAAAAGACTCACTTATCCTTGATACTTGCATATGCAAACCAAATCCACAGCAACTTATAAAAATTCTAGCTTACTTAATGCTGATACAATATGGTATACAAGCATTTACAGTTGATTTAATGATATAGTAATCCAAACTGAGATGAAGTAGAACCTAGACTGATCAAATTGCAAGCCAGACTTGGCTCAGGTAGAACCTAACGTTCGGATGAATACCCATGCCTCCAATGTTAAAAGGAATTCGAAACAACTTGATTGGAATTCATGAGATTTTTCCAATAAATATTTGAAATAAATAGAGTGAGGAAAGGATCCCTCAGCTCAAGCTTCTCCTCTCTTGCCTGCGCCCTTGCCGAGCTCGCTGCCGCACCGTTGCGCTCCCACCTGGCGCTGCCGCATCAGGCTGCAGCTGTTGCTGTCGCCACACATCCGAGGAGAGGAGATTAGATCGGGGAGATTTGCTGCCGATCATCTTCAAGGAGAGAGAGATTAGGGGAAAGAATGAAGAGAGAGGGGGTTGGTGAGAATGAGGGCTGTTATTATATTTTTTTTTCCCCATTTCTCCTCATTTTATATGTGTGGGAATTTATATCAATTTGCCGCATCACCTCTCTCGTTCCTGAGTTACCCAAACTCTTGCCACCCCCACTTGCCCGCTAGCTAGCTTAGGATTTTAATATTCATGTATTTAGTGGGATAATATACATGATAAAAATACAACTACATGATGATGTGTATGTGCGTGAGTGTGTGTATATATAAACACCAGTGATTTTATAGACAAAATTAATATTCATCCAATTTTATTCCACTTCCAACTTTTTCCCAAAATTTTCAAAATCCACTTCACACTAATTAATAAGTATCATCTCTAATTATTCTGTTTAATCACACAAATCCCAAAATTAGGATATTAAATCAGAATTTAATAATACGGATGTTACACCGGTGTGGGCTGAACTGTAGAAGTGAGTGCCCGACATAGGACGTAAGTTAGGCTGTCAAGAGCGTTTTCCTATTTCAGGAGAGCATCTGTTGCAAACTGTGTTTGAGTTTGACCGCGTTAGGAATACTTTCGTCATTTTGGGGAATGTTCCATTGTAGGTCGAGGTTGATCGTAGCAGCGTCTCCGTCTCTCATGTAAGTCGAGGTTGACCGTAGAAGCGTCTCTATCTCGCAAGAGAGCGTTCATTGCAGGTCGAGGTTGACTGTAGAAGCGTCTTCATCTTTTAGGAGAGCGTCCATTGGTGAGAAAGTTGAATATTGGATGCTCTTCACCAGCATGTCATCGACGTATATCTCCATGGTATGCCTAATCTAATCTTTGAACGCACGGTCGACCATCCACTGGAAGGTGACTCCGGCATTATTCAGTCCGAAGGGCATGACCTTGTAGCAGAAGATTCCTCGACTAGCTATGAAAGCAGTCTTGTTCTCGTCGGGCGGGTACATCTTAATCTGGTTGTAGCCTAAATAGGCATCTATGAAACTGAGTAGCTCGTGCCCCGCCGTCGCCTCGAGGAGTTGGTGTAAGTCACCTAGAGGGGGATGAATAGGTGATGTGCTAATCAAATGCAGAATTAAAAGTAATTCTAGCTAACTAGCAAGTATCAATCTCAACACAAGAAACAACAGCGCAAGGTATAAATTGCAATATGAAATTGAACAATAAAAACATGCAAGATATATAAACACAAGTGAAAGGAGGGAGAGAGAGAGAGAGAGAGAGAGAGAGATATAAGTAATTACAAACACTAGAGAATTATTTTGAGATTCGAGTCACTTGCTCTACGTCCCCAGCTTCATCACAATGAATGATTTCTACTAGAATAGATCCCACAAGATCATTCGGTGCCGTAACACCTACAGGTTCCCTTAAGAACTCGCTTGGACCAGCAAGTTTCTCACTTGTTCCCGCAAGAACAACAATACACACGAACCTGCAAGCTCGTCGATGCCGCAACCTCCAACTCCATAAGTATAAGAAAAGAAACCTTGTGATCAACACTCTTGACCACAAACAAATACTCTCACAAACGATAATCCTATAGGATAGATTTAGCAATGAAAGGCTCAAACTTGTGTGAGAAAACTAGATAGATTTGAGAGTGAAAAGCTCAAAAAAAATCTTTTGAAAGCTCAAGAAAAGCACTCTTGAAAACTCTCTTTTGATATATAATTGAAGCTCTAAAAATTTGCTGGGAAAACTCTGTTGAAGATGTAAAAAACTCAAAAAACCCATATATATAGGCCAAAGAAAACTAGTCGTTGGGATCCAAACACAGGCCAGATGGCCGTTGGGGTTGTCGGTCGACCGGTCGGTCAATCGAGAAAACCCGAGAGCACAACAGAGTTGTCGGTTGACCGGTCAGTCGACCGAGCTCTTTTGTCAGTCGACCGAGCTCCAACTCTCAAGAGCTATGGACGTTGGTGTACGTCGGTCGACCAGGCGGTCGACCGGCAGTAGTCTAGAAACCCAATTTTGAGATTTTTTTTTAAAGAACTTTTGAAACCCAATTAAGTTCTAATAAATCTCAAATAAATTTCACAAAAATAAGTTCATGTAAATACAATGAAGTACAAATATATGTGATAAAAAAATCAACACATATTACAAACATGTGAATGAAAAACACTTAGAGGGGGGTGAATAGGTGTAAATGCTAATCTAGAAACTAAATGCGGAAGCTTAAACAAATTTTGCAATCACACTTAATACAACCAACAAGTGTAGCCGAATTCCCCGTGAAGGGCTCTGGACTAACTCCTCTTGATTCCCCTAGATATGGGTTGAGGTGCAATATGAAGCTCTTGTGGTTAAGTACGAGTGAGGCACACACAAACAAGCCAAGCATATAAGGATGATAAGCAATATGAAATAATGCAAGGCAACACAAGCAATATGAATGATATGAATGAAGAAAGATGCTTTGCACAAATAAAAGAGAGAGGGTTAGAGAGACAATGGATCAAACGCAAACACAAGGATATGTTTCGAGATTCGAGCCCTTAGCTCTACGTCCCCGCCTTCACCGAGAAGGATTTCTAATCCACTATCTTGTCCACCGAGGACTCCCACCGAGGGAACCTCCACCGAGGAGGATTTTTACAACAAGGGAGTACCGAACTCCTCTCTCAAACACCGCCTCACAACCGAGGGGTAGGCCCGTAGCCAAACAACAACCAACACCTCTACCAAAGAGGGTTTACAAACCAAACTCCACCTCTCACTAGAGGGAGCAAACTACAATCTCAACCTCTACCAAAGAGGGAGCAAACAACCAATCACCCGATCAACCTCTACCAAAGAGGGATGCAACAAAAGTAAGGGTGTTTACAACAAGTGGTTTCTTTCAACCACAAATAATCTCTCTTTCCTCTTTTCCACAAAACAAGATCCTAATAGAATAGGATAGATGATAGCTCAAGTGTGGAAAACTAAGTGTTTTGATCAAAGAAATACTCTTGGGAAAATACCAAATAGATATTGAAATGAAGAACAATAAACCAATTTCCCAAAAACCTATTTCCTTTGAAAATAATAAAACACTTAAAACAAATAAAATGAATCTTTTTACTCTTTAAACTCTTTTGAAAAACTTCTTTTTAAAACCAGAGAGTAGGGAAAAATTAGCTCAGAAAATCTTAGTAAAAACCCCAAGAAATGGGGTATTTATAGCCCAAACAGAAAACTAGCCGTTAGGCTGATCTGACAGCCTGACAGGCCTGCGGTCGACCGCCAACGGTCATAAATATGACCGTTGGGGCATCCGGTCGACCGCCCGATCGACCACCCAGATACAGAGAGCAAAGCTCTCTGGTCCGGTCGACCGGCCGGTCGACCGGCCCATTGCCTGGCCAGACGTGCACAGCCTTGTGCACGTCGGTCGACTGACGGGTCGACCGGCTCTGGCATACGGTCGACCGGTCCGGTCGACCGCCAAAGCCTGGCAGCCAATTTCTGGGTCAGAAAAACTTGTTAAAAATATTTCTAATAAATCCAATAAATCTTGTAAAAATCCCCAAAAATAGTTTTATCATTTTGCATTGATATATAAACTTGTGATAAACATTTCAACTCAAATATCAAGCATATGAAACCATTTTTGTGTTTTATCATTTTTACCAAAACCAAAACTTGTATTTTGTCAAACTTGAATTTTTCAACACATGAATAGGAAAGTCAAAATAAGTTTGTTTAAAAGTTAAGCATGCATGTATAGAATGAATCTACTATACATAAACCAATAAACTTGTTTTGATAATCTATTCATGAAAACAAATATCGGTTAAACTAAAAATCGAAAAACCATAAAACGTGTGTGTTGTGCACTTGAGCATATCAACTATACTAAGATTTACAAATGGATCTAAACACACTAAATTAAAACTAGGATACCTAAGTCTTCTTGACGATCTTCATCTTCAAGTCGACTCGGTCCAAACCGTGATCCATGAGCAAGGCTATGTATGATCTTAATGCTCGGGCACTGGAATCACAAAGAAAAGCTTCTAAACTCCTTGTTGAAGCTAATCACCAACTAATATCTTGCTAAATGATCTGAAACTTAAAATCACAAGATTATTAGTAAACATAACTACATGAGTTAATCATCATCAAAACTAGAGAGGAAGGCCTCCGGGCCAACAATCTCCCCCTTTTTAATGATGACAAAACTCATGGAGTTATATATGCATGGATTAAAGTTAAGCTTCAAAGAAGCTCCCCCTTAACTCATGCATAAAAATAAACAATAAATAAATGCAATGAATGTTCCTAAACATGATACCAATTGAAGGTATGTAAACAAACATGAAACACAAATCTTTATATTATTGTAGTTATGCATGAACATGGTGATTCCAAAACATGCATACTCAAAATATGTATGCATCAACATGCATAAAACACAAAATCTTGATAGGGGTATTCCCCTTTTTGTCAAATGTAAAACACATAAAACTCAAATTATTCTCCCACTTTTTGTCAATCATCAATAAAGGGGTAAACAATCAAACAAAACAAAATCTTCTCCCCTTTTTAATACAAAGAAACAATCATCAATAAAGGGGTAAAAGCAAAAACTAAATCAATAAATTTTTCTCCCTCTTTTTGTTCGAAATAATGAATCAACAAAAGGGTTAATAAAAATAATGTTCTCCCCCTTTTTTTAAAACAAAAACAAAACCAAATAGGGGTGACAATCAATTAAGGCACCAATTGAAAATATGTCAAAGTAGCATCTTGATACCAATTGAAAGTAAACATAGATCAATAAATAAATGGTATATGCGATATACATTCATGAAGAGGAAGATGTGAAGCTTCCCTACATAGATACATTACATGAAGAAGGGATGACAAGCCCTAATTCACATAACGTACATTATGCAATGTATAAGAGGAGATGTGAAGCTCCCCCTACACACGTGTACCACATAAAGAAGAGATGTCAAGCTCCTCAATACAAGATACACTCAACATGAATCTATATGTAGAAGAGATGTTAAGCTCTCCTTGCATTTAGGCAATACAAATCAAAACTTTTGTATTTATCTTTAAACAATTTTTTTTTATTTTTGATATCAATTTTGAAAACAACGATCAAACTTATTGATACCAATTTTAAAACACATTCAAATAAACATCTTGATATCAAAAGAGAGTATTTTTCTTTTTAAGTATATGATATCAAGTGAAATGACTATTTTCTATCATAAAGTAAGGGAATAAAATACCAATTGAAATATGAAAATCGAATTTTCTCCCCTTTTATGAAAAACCAACTAAAACAATGCGTAGGCTTGAAATAAGATACCAATTGAAAATTGAATCAATTGAAACAAAGTTAAAACTCAAGCCTTAGCATAAACAAAATTTTGTGCTTAAAGATATAAGGATATAGTAAGCACAAATAAAACATATATATGAGTATACAAAAATGTCAAAATTGATACCAATTGAAAGAATCCAATGATACCAATTGAAACAACAATAATATCAAAGTATAACTCATATAACCTATCCTCCCAATCATGTTCAAGTTTAAAATGATTTTCAATATAAAGCATACATGAGCATGATCGCCCATCCATCCGCCCGTGGAAGGTAGGAGTTTTCAAAAATAGGTTTAAAAATTGAAGTATGTTTGAAAAACTCTACCATAACGAAGAATATCGTAACTAGTTATATGAAAAATTTGTAAAACTAGTACGAAATCCTTCAAGTAAGGAATAAAACAAAATAATTTTTCATGAAAAATATGAAATCCACATGATAATCAACACTCTAAGCCAATTAAGCATAAATATGACTCATGAAAACAAACACATGAGTAAATAATAAATGTGAGTGTTCAAATAAAATGTGAAGAACATAATCATGAAAGATGGATAATAAGCTCAATATTCCTTGAAACATGAAAACATGAGAATCATCAAAACTATTTAATCTTCAAGGTATATGTATGTCCTATACAAACTAAAGTATACATACATATCCAAACACAACGAGTCCACAAAGATATATGCATGAAGGCACATGGCTTAAAGGATGTATATGTATAAACAATAGTTTGGACAAGATAGACATATACATGAAGTTAAACAAGAATTCATAAAACAAATTCAAAAATGGGAATACAAGTTTAAAATACATGGATCATCAAAACTAGACTATACTAGCACATCTAATGGGTTCAAATAAGCATTCAAGCACAAACATATATAGATTTATTTGTGGCCCACTATATGTACAAGTATAAATCCTAGTCTTAATGAAAACTAACATTTAAACATGTAATCAAAACATGAAGCATCAAAAACAAGATAAAAATCATCATGATAAAGCTAAACATAATTTCTATGTAAATTCACATGTTATTAGATTCATGATGTACATGATAACTAAACTATGGTGAAAACACAAAATAATAGTCCATATTAAACATGGGTGTCTCAAATACTATACATGTATGTCAATGGTCTAATAAACATGGTATTTACATGATAATCACTAAACAATAAAACATGCTATAAACAATGAAATGGAAGGCATGTAAACAATAATAAGGAGTTAGGAATCGTTACCAAAACCTAGAAGGCAACTCCTTGTCTCCAAAACATGGTGGTCCTCTCCACCAAACATCCCTTGAAAGTGATGCATCCAAATGGTCATCATGAAGTTCGGAATGCATCCACTCCAAGGTACCGCTACTCTCACGTCATGTGAGAGCCCACACCTACATCATAAACACGAGGGGTGGTCTTTGGTACCCACAACTTTTTGGGTCCATGGGGGTTAGTACCTTCTCTAACCCAAACAAAATTATTTGCTAAATTTGAAACATATATTCTATCATAACAAAATTTAGTAAGGTGACCCTTACGTCCACAATGTGTATAAGTATACACATGAGCATACATAGTGTGATGGTGTCCGTGAGGAGCATGTGTATGCCGTAGAGGGTGTGCATGCAAAGATGGAACTTGTTTCTTTCGAAACAAAGTTTCCAAACGTGAATGACTAGAAACACATTGGCTCAAAGTGGAGCCCAAACAATCCATATTCTTCTTCAACAAATTTATATCATTTTTAATTATAGAAGAAGTGGAGCATGCAATAGGTAAACAAGGTGAAACTACCCTAGCATGGCAAACATGTGCATCTAAATCATTTTTCAAAGATTTATTTTTCTTTTAACAAATTTCTAATTCTTTTGTAATGAAATCAATTTCCTTTTTCAAGGAATCATTATTTTTTACAACAAAATCAATTTTGAAGTTAAAACTTTATTTTTATTCAAAACATCATTACAATTATTTTTAGACTTTAAAAACTCATTTTCTTTAAGTGCAAGATCTAGTTGATATCTTAATGAATCCCTTTCATTATAAATCTCAACCTTCTCTTGCAAAACATTATTAAGTCTAGAATGCAAACTCTTATTTTCATTAACAATTCCTAGACTTTTCTTTTTCAAAACATTATATTTTTCTATTAGTTTTTCACAAACAATAGAAAGTTCTTCATTCAAAGCATGGGGATCAATATTCTCATCACATGAAGAACTAGCATCATTATTACAATCTAAGTGGGGTTCCGAATGTACCTCAAGGGAGTCATTCCCTTGGACCGTATAGCATCGTTGTGGCTCAGATTCTCCACTAGATTCCTCCAGTTGGATAGGTAATTGAAACTTGGAGGTGGTTGTGGTTGTCAACTTGTTCCACACTGCAAAGGCGGAATCAAGGTTAGAAACATGCATAAGATATTCTTTTGAAAGTGTGCTTCTAATGGCCTCAAGGGCTTGTGCATTGGCCCCTATATGCTTGCTATCACTAAGGTAGGATTCCTTGGTAATGGCAAGGTGAACATTATATCCTAGGGTTTGTAAATAAAAGGACATCCTAATCTTCCAAATAATAATGTTGGAAGGGTCAAACATAGGTGGGGTCATGAAGTCTATGGGTCTAAACTAAATGTGTGCAATCAAGCAAATGCAAATGATAGACTAGCAAATAAGGATCTCACTCCTAGGATGTTAAGCTTAAGTATCAGGAGCGTAGGCTCTGATACCAATTGAAAAACACCTAGAGGAGGGGTGAATAGGTGTAAATGCTAATCTAGAAACTAAATGTGGAAGCTTAAACAAATTTTGCAATCACACTTAATACAACCAACAAGTGTAGCCGAATTCCCCGTGAAGGGCTCTGAACTGACTACTCTTGATTCCCCTATATATGGGTTGAGTTGCTATATGAAGCTCTTGTGGTTAAGTACAAGTGAGGCACACACAAACAAGCCAAGCATATAAGGATGATAAGCAATATGAAATAATGCAAGGCAACACAAGCAATATGAATGATATGAATGAAGAAAGATGCTTTGCACAAATAAAAGAGAGAGGGTTAGAGAGACAATGGATCAAACGCAAACACAAGGATATATTTCGAGGTTCGAGCCCCTAGCTCTACGTCCCCACCTTCACCGAGAAGGATTTCTAATTCACTATCTTGTCCACCGAGGACTCCCACCGAGGGAACCTCCACCGAGGAGGATTTTTATAACAAGGGAGTACCGAACTCCTCTCTCAAACACCACCTCACAACCGAGGGGTAGGCCCGTAGCCAAACAACAACCAACACCTCTACCGAAGAGGGTTTACAAACCAAACTCCACCTCTCACTAGAGGGAGCAAACCACAATCTCAACCTCTACCAAAGAGGGAGCAAACCAATCACCCGATCAATCTCTACCAAAGAGGGATGCAACAAAAGTAAGGGTCTTTACAACAAGTGGTTTCTTTCAACCACAAACAATCTCTCTTTCCTCTTTTTCACAAAACAAGATCCTAATAGAATAGGATAGATGATAGCTTAAGTGTGAAAAACTAAGTGTTTTGATCAAAGAAATACTCTTGGGAAAATACCAAATAGATATTGAAATGAAGAACAATAAACCAATTTCCCAAAAACCTATTTCCTTTGAAAATAACAAAACACTTAAAACAAACAAAATAAATCTTTTTGCTCTTTAAACTCTTTTGAAAAACTTCTTTTTAAAATTAGAGAGTAGGGAAAAATTAGCTCAGAAAATCTTAGTAAAAGCCCCGAAGAAATGGGGTATTTATAGCCCAAACAGAAAACTAGCCGTTAGGCTGATCTGGCAGCCTGACAGGCCTGCGGGCGACCGGCCGGTCGACCGCCCGGTCGACCGCCCAGATACAGAGAGCAAAGCTCTCTGGTCCGGTCGACCGTCCGGTCGACCGGCCGGTCGACCGACCCATTGCCTGGCCAGACGTGCACAGCCTTGTGCACGTCGGTCGACTGACGGGTCGACCGGCTCTGGCATACGGTCGACCGGACCGGTCGACCGCCAAAGCCTGGCAGCCAATTTCTGGGTCAGAAAAACTTGTTAAAAATATTTCTGATAAATCCAATAAATCTTGTAAAAATTCCCAAAAATAGTTTTATCATTTTGCATTTATATATAAACTTGTGATAAACATTTCAACTCAAATATCAAGCATATGAAACCATTTTTGTGTTTTATCATTTTTACCAAAACCAAAACTTGTATTTTGTCAAACTTGGATTTTTCAACACATGAATAGGAAAGTCAAAATAAGTTTGTTTAAAAGTTAAGCATGCATGTATAGAATGAATCTACTATACATAAACCAATAAACTTATTTTGATCAATCTATTCATGAAAACAAATATCGGTTAAACTAAAAACCAAAAAACCATAAAACGTGTGTGTTGTGCACTTGAGCATATCAACTATACTAAGCTTTACAAATGGATCTAAACACACTAAATTAAAATTAGGATACCTAAGTCTTCTTGACGATCTTCATTTTTAAGTCGACTCGGTCCAAACCGTGATCCATGAGCAAGGCTATGTATGATCTTGATGCTCGGGCACTGGAATCACAAAGAAAAGCTTCTAAACTCCTTATTGAAGCTAATCACCAACTAATATCTTGCTAAATGATCTGAAACTTAAAATCACAAGATTATTAGTAAATATAACTACATGAGTTAATCATCATCAAAACTAGAGAGGAAGGCCTCCGGGCCAACAGTGAACTTAGTTTTGAGATATAGAAATTCAATCTAGAAATCAAAATCGTATTTTCCGAAAACCAAAATTTTAAATGAAAACTAATTTTTTTTCAAAAACTCCATAAATAAAAAAACAAGTTGTTCAAACATATTTGAAGCTCAATAGTGTATGGATACACAAACAAAATGATATGATCATATTTTTGATGAAATATGTTTTATAAACCAAAACATGAGACGTAAACCGGTTAAACCGAAACCAAACTTTTGTGTGTGTGTGTGTTTAAGCTTGAGCAATCAAAACTAATCTATTCTTTACATAAATTCTAAACTTACAAACCCTTGACCCCAATTTTCATCTTGAATAAATCTTCTTCGCAATGTTGACTTGATCCAAATTCGATCCATATAGAGCTATACTTCTACTTGAGTACTTGATGCAATCTTTAAGCTTGAGCTCTTTGATCAACACGTGCTAGTTTCAAAACTTGACCTTAATTTTTTGTTGAAGCTAAACACTAACTAAGATCTTGATTGAATATCTAAAACTTAAATATCACAAGATTATTAGTATTATAACTATATGAGTTAATCATCATCAAAACTAGAGTGATAGGCTTTTTGGCCAACACATTGAGGTTAGTGAAGTCGTTACACACTCTCCACTTGTCGTTCTTCTTCTTTACGAGGACTAGATTAACGAGCCAGTCTGAGTAAAACATCTCTCGATTGAAACCAGCTCGAAGAAGTCGATCGACCTCATCACTGAGAGCTTGGATCCTCTCCTTATTCATCTTTCTCGGCTTCTGCTTCACCAGTCTGACCTCAGGATTGATGGTGAGTCGGTGGCAGATAATGGCGGGGTTAATACCAGGCATGTCAGTGGGAGCCTACGCTAACACATCCAGGTTATTAGAGAGGAATTGCTTGAATAAGACCTTCTCGTCGGGGGGAAACCTTGCCCCAATCTAGAGAGCTAGTTTAAGGTGCAAGGAGTTGACATGAAATAATTCAGCTTCTTCCTCCGACTTGTCCGGATTTCCCAACTCGTCGGCAGAGTCGAGGTGTTGGCATTTGTCATCCTGTGATTGCTATTGATCAGCAATCCGCTTTTGCTTTTTTCTCGCAGGGGAGTCATCGTCGGTGGATGCTTGGGCGACCTTCGGCACCTAGTCTGACTTCTTCTTGGCAATTACACTGATGGTGCGGGATGTTCTCATATCTCCGCAGTTCCCGTTGGAGTTGGATACTGCAGTGGTAGCTCAATGGGTTGATCTTGATCATGTGGATCCAAGGCCTCCCGAGGATAGCATTGTGAGGGGACTCCACATCGATCACGTGGAATTCCATGATGACGTTGTACAGGTCCGCCCACACCGGGAGTGAGATCGTGCTGGTGAACAAGTCTCGTTACCATCAAGCCTGTATAGGTAGGACCGGGTTTGTGGGTTGATCATGGCCCAGGCCATCTCCAATATGTCCTCCATTATGTCTAGAACGCCCCGTACAAGATGTTGACGTTGTTGCCGGTATCGATTAGGATCTTGGACACCCGACAGTTCCCGATGTGCATGGTGATGACCAAGGCATCATTGTGCGGGGAAGAGGACGGTGTGGGTGTCTGTCTCGGAGAAGGTGAGTGGCCTACGCGGGGTCGAGGGTGAGCCAGTCAGGACCATTCGACGGCCATGTTGACATAAATGGTCCTCTCCTTCGCGGTGGTGCTGATTAGCACGATTTTACCACATTTATGTACTCTTATTTATCTATTTTTATATATAAATAATGCTACTAGAGTATGATTTAGTGTCTTTACAGAGAATGTCCTCGATCGACAAGGAACTTAGAAGATGTAAAGAAAATAGCTTGATCTGTGCAAAAAAAGTTCAATAATGAATATCCAATTATACTTTTTGAACATGCGGTGGTATTTTAATGATAAGTTTTGCTACAAAACTGCAAACGAGGCCATCTCAGAGTCTACAGAAAGAGAATTCAGAGAGTTACAAGTTCATATTAATGTTCTTTTCTGATTCGGCCATTTGACAGTTCAAAATTGTCAAAAAAAGTCTGCATCTGATCTGAACTGGGCTATATGTGAATTCAAAAGTTAAAAGGGTATCATGTAAACTTTTTGCTAGCTGTGGGTTTTCCCAATTATTTAATTGTAATGGGATTGATTCTAAAAAGTGCCGGCCCATAAATTGCTAGCACCTAGGGTTCGTCCGGGGTCTTTCTCGAAGGTGCTGTTTTGTTTTTTGTTTTTTTTGTTAATTTGTATCATGGGGCAATCGTACTTCAATTTTGTAGTGCTATTTTGCGCACTATGTTTTTTTCTTATCTAAGTCATTCCATCGGCTGGGGTGGGTGAGTTTCCTCAGAAGGGCACGGTGATAGCTGTGACGAAAAATGTGGCGAACAAATTTTTTTCCCTCAATTTTAGGATTTGATTTTACTTTTATTATTATCTTTATTCTTAAATTGTTTGTCAGGCAAATGGCAAGTATTTATTAGTGGGTATCATTTTATTAACATGTATTCAAGTTTTGCTTCTCTCCATCCATCGCGGCTGTGAGGTGTGAAAGGGGAGTTTTTGGCTTTTGGCATTTTAATCAATTTTTCGAGCCTCCTTGCGAGCGCTCTGCGCCTCGAGGATCGTGCAACAGGTCGGCGCGCGAGGGGCGCACGAGCATGTGGGTGTGGGCCCAGGTTCACGCGCATGAGATGGTGGTGCACTAACTGGTAAGGTAAAATGTTGATTTATATTAATTAGTTTAATAAATAGTTTAGTTAATTAAGTTTCTAATGTATTTGGTTAGTTTAGTTGATTTAATATTTTTAATTAATTTGTTTATTTAATTATGATTTATTTATTAGAGTACTTTGTTACTGATTTAGTCATGCATAGTTAGATTTTTTTTTTTTCCCAAACATTTAGGGGAGATGAATCTAAGTCATAATCTCAAGTAGACAAATTTAGCTCTCCTAATTTGGACTGGCTGCACACCAATTTACCTACCACTTTTAGAAGATTAATTTCTAAAACAACTAGGTATTTGACATGTTATGTGTCTGAGGCTAATGATTCATGCTTAGAGTTTTATTGCTCTTTTTTGCAAAAATTAAGTTGTCAAATTTATTTACCTTTGATGGATCATGTAATTGGACAATACCTGTGGTTAGATCTAATGTTCAGACTTAATTTGTCTGTTAGAAGTAGAAATTTGGTGAGTAACAACAGACCAGAATAGAGATCAAAATTAACCGCTTGAAGGTAGTCTAGGGGATTCGATCATACTTGCTGACTTTTCTAGATTGCTATTAAGTTTAAACAAACCATCAAAACTCCAAAACTCTTAATCAATTCGCCTAAAAGTGTCGAAACCGTAAGAACTGTAGGTCACCTAGAGGGGAGGTGAATAGGTGACTTGCTAATCTAATGCCAAATAATACGGAATTAAAAACTATTTGCAAACTAAAATTACACACAATGTATAACCAAAGAGTGAAGCCGAATTTCCCGTGAAGGGATTTGGACTATCTCCTCAAGATTCCTCTACATTAAGAATTGAGGTGCTATTATAGCTCTCTTGGTGTAATACTTGTGTGAGCACAACCAATATCAAGCATGTGATGAATAAGTAAGGAATAAGAACATGCAAGATATCACACAATCCCAAACAAATATATCAATTAAGCACAAGTAAATATAAGCATATAAAGATGTAAATGATATAAGCATACATGATATAAACACAAGTGAGAGAGATAAGCAATCGCAAATATGGGAGAATTGTTTCGAGATTCGAGCCACTTGCTCTATGTCCCCTCCTTCACTGCAATGAAGGATGTCCACTATAACGATCCCGTAAGATCACTCGGTGCTGCAACACCTACAACGAGCTACCTTAAGAACTCTTGCCCGCAAGTCCCTCACTTGTTTCCACAAGAACAATACACGCGAACCCGCAAGCTCACCGAGGCCGCAACCTCTGCACCACCTCAAATATAAAGGGTAAAAAATTTTGTGATCACTTCTCTTGATCACAAAAACAAACTCTCTCACATACAAAGATCCCTAGAGTATATATATTGCGATGGAAAGCTCAAGCTTGTGTGAGAAAAACTAGATAGAACTGTGGTGAAAAAACTCAAGAGAATGCTTTTGAAAACTTAAAATAAACACTCTTGAAAAACTCTCTTTTATATATAGAAATGAAGCTTTCAAACTTGTAGAGAAACTCTGTAAAAGAACTCTTGAAAACACTTATAAAAATCTTACCCAAAACTAGTCAAAAGATCCCATTTTATAGGTTGCAAAAAACTAGTCGTTGGGGGTCAGAAACGACCTATCGGTTGACCGACCAACAATTATAAAAACAACCATTGGGGTTACAGGTCAACCGTCCCCAGGCCACAGAGAGGAAGCCTCTCTGTCGGTCGACTGACACCCAACCGAGAGCTGGGTGAGCTAGTCAGTGGACCGCTCGGTCGACCGAGCCAAGGGTATTAGGTGCGTGTACGTTTCTGTGCACGTCGGTCTACCGCGCGGTCGACCGACAGCCGCCCAAATCCAAATTGTTAAGGGTTAAAATTTTAACTTTGAAAATCCATAAAAATTTTATTTAGATCCCATAAATTTCACAAAAATAGGTTCATTGAAATAATTTAAAGTACAAATATATGTGATAAAAAAATTAACACATATTACAAACAATTTAAACTATTTTTGAGGTAAAGAATTTAAGACTTTAACAAAAAAAAAAACGTATTTTTCAAAAATCAACTTCTAAATGAAAAACTGATTTTTTTAAAAAACTTGTTCAAATACAAAAACAAAATATTTAAGCACTTTTGAAGTATAGTGTATATGGATAAAATCTAATACACAAAGAAGATGAAATATACTTGTTTTTGACAATAAGCTTAAAATAAGTTTTGATAAATGCAAAACTTAAACACATGATATAAACTCATCAAAATAAATTTCTAAACAATATGAAGCAACAATGTGTATGGATGAAATTCTATACACATATAAATCATGTAAACTTGTTTTGATGAAATCTATTCATGAAATCAAAAAGATGTATTCTTTGAAACTCAACCGGTTAAATCGAAACCAAAACTAAAAATTTGACATGAAAGTCATGAAATATTTTGTGTGTGTATGAACTTGAGCAATCCACAACTAATCTATCATTTATATTTTATCTAAAACAAAAATCTTAAACTTACAAACTCAGACTCAAATCTTCTTGAAAATCTTCTCTTGAAAATCTTCTTCTCCATTTTGACTTGATCTAAACTTGATCCATGAGTTAGACTCCTCTTTGAGTACTTGATGCGATCTTGAAGCGCGAGCTCTTAAATCAACACGTGCTAGTTTCAAAACTTGACTTCGAATCTTTTGTTGAAGCTAAACACCGACTAAGATCTTGATAAATATCTGAAACTTAATAAATATAAGATCATTAGTAATATAACTACATGAGTTAATCATCATCAAAACTAGAGTGATAGTCCTTTGGGCTAACAAGAACCACCTGTCCCTATGGATCGACCCTCAAGTGTTACATCGAAAGGTCGTGCACTTGTGGTTTATTAAAACAGGAGAGCAAAATCTCGTAATCAGGTGCCCTCTATCGGGAGGCGCCAAGATGGCGTTTGCCTTCCGATAGTGGATAAGGACTTGTTCCTAACCCTCCGCTCATGAAGTCTTGGGAGCATCTGTCTGCACCTTGGCCTCTGAGGACTTCGCGGGGTGGAGGATGAACTCTTTCATAAATCTCAGATTTACTAGCTCTTGGAGCTATTTCAAGAGGTACTAGCAGTCGGTGAACCATCCTATCATGAAAGGAGCAATATTCTTCGGCTCCTGGTCCCTTCGGATTAGGTGGGAGTGACCTTAGGCGCCTCACTCATTCTTGATCTTTGATTGCAATGAAGACGTGTTCTACGGAGACTTTGAACGGGGTGAACTCCTTTTTTTGTCGTTGGTCTTTACTTAGTTGTGAGGGGGCATCTTATTGATAGCACTGGAAGCCTGATTTTGGCTCTACTTGAAACACAGCAGGTTGTGGCTTCGGCTTTTCCCCTTGTTGCCCTTTTTGGTGGAGCGGTTGGCTACACTCCAGGGTGCGTCTTTAATATGAATATACTTCTAGACTCAGAAGAGAATGTATCTCATCTTGGCGACTTCGTGCTTCACCAGGTACTTGTAAAAAAAGTGGGTAATCTGCAACCAACTGATGAATGCTGCGACTGCAACATTTTTATTGCAGTTATATACCTGAGCCATCTGGCTCTAAAAATAACTGACGTAATGCTTCAGACTCTCTCCGGGCTTCATTTTGATGGTGAGGAGGTGATTTTTGTTCTTCTTGAACTCGCGTCGGGAAACGACTTGGTTGTAGAAAGCTTGCCTCACCTCCTCGAGTCTCGAAGTGTATGGTTCAGAAGACAGTAAATCAGTCGGAGGTAACCCCTTAAGGCTGGAGGTGTAACACTTGCCTTAACTAATCACCTTTTTCCTAACATTTAAATACTTTAGGGAGGTGACGTGAAAGTAAGTATTCATATATAATACTTATACTATACATTATACTATACATATTAGTATGTATATATATGAATGTATGTATATGAAATGAAATACACCCACATGCATGTTGACTTTGCTACTATACCCCCACCATACTTGTGGGTACTAGTACCTTATGAAGGGGGGAGAGATGGAACTTTGCATATACGTGTAAGATATAGGTGTGGAGAGATGGTGTTAGCGGGGGCACTTGTCATGATATTATTGAAGAGATTAGAGTACAAATAGGGGGGATAAAGAGAAGAACCTCATTTGGCAACACACACTCTCTCTTCATTCTAACTTCATAAAACCCTTCCTTCTCCTCCTCCTACATCCGGCTAAGGTCCAGCAACAGCAACATCCATTTATTTCCTCCATTTCTTCACACACACTCTCTCTCATTTTCCCTCTCATTCCCTCACAAAACTTTCCTCACTTCCTTTATACAAGAAAAAGACTTCCTTTACATGTTTTATCTCCTCCAAAGACCTAATAAAACAAGGTAAAGTGGTGATCTAACATCATCATAAAAAAAAAATTCTTGAAGACAAGGTTGATCTAGGATAACGAGTTAGGAGGGTGATATTGGTTGAACGGTAAGCAAAACCTTAAAATTTCTACCCCTCTTATGCTCTTTTAACTAAGTATGCTCTTTTAACTAAGAACTAATTATGATGTTATTGTGAACTTGTAGACTCCATTATAGCATGAGACCAAACTTGATAAGGAGATACTCTCTTCAAGGGTGAGTAGAACATTCGAACCCTAGTAACATAGTAGGTAGGGTAAAGATTGAAATAAAGGAAAATTTCTAAGTTATAAATGAACATGAAGTTGAAGGATAATTCATGTGTATGATTTATAGATTTTATGTGTACATATTCTTATGACAATCATGTTGTAGCTATGTTCATGTATGTTTAACATTGTGTATAATTGTGTGTATACATGGTAGTCCACCACATGCCTTTCTAGAGAAATAGTTTTATGGATAAATATGATACTCGATGCTACGCATATATTTATGGCTACGCATATATTAAGATGACATGATATATTGATTATCTTGAAAAGACTTGCATATTGATAATTTAGCTAGTGGTTACCCATACATGTTAATGACTTCCATAATACTGGTATGTTGTAAAGTAAAAATTATGAAATTATTATGTTGTTGTTGTTCTGTGAGTCCTTACATGTTGTTATTACATGAAGGACGTGATTATTGCAGATTTGGAGGAAGGGACCGTGTTGAACCGGAGATGACCGGAGGGGAGAATATACGGTAATGTATAGGAGGAAGGGACCGGGTTGAACCGGTGGTGATCGAAGGGGAAAATTATTGCGTTGAATAACGTATAGGAGGAAGAGATCGGGTTTAAGCGGAGGAGACCGAAGGGGAACCCAATGTTATGTTTAACAAGTATGTTAATGTGGTTAAGATAGAAATTTCATGTTGAAATTATATAAAAATCTTAAAACTAGACTCTGTAATAGTCGACTTATCCGGGCAGCTTCAACAGGGTTAGTCGACTATCCCCCGGGGTAAGTCGACTATAGATGGGAAAAGTGGATAGACAAGTCGCTGAAAACTACCCTTAGTAGACCATATATAATAGATTAGTCGACTAACCACAGTTACAGGCAATAAACAGAGAGTGAACATCTTCTTTTAGTCATGATTAGTCGATTATAGTTAGCTTGTAAGTCGACTAGTATATAGGTTAGTCGACTACACCAGATATGGAAATCGACTAAAATTTATTATAAGTAACAAACAGAGAGCACATATCTTTTTTATTTAGACTTTAGTCGACTATAGTTGTCTTGTAAGTCGACTAGTATCAAGTGTAGTCGACTATACCAAATAGGGTAGTCGATTAGGTAAGTCACAGGTAGTCAACAGAGAGTTATTATCTTTTTGAACAGACCCCAGTCAACTATAACTTCAATATAAGTCGACTTAAAGTAGTATTAGTCGACTACAGGTATAGGCAAGTCGACTATCAGGACCTGTTACTGTGTTTTGGTCAGGATTTCAGCAAATACCAAAAAATGTGCAAAAATAGTATCAATTATAATCGTTAACATGATGATAAAATTTCAAATAAATCTACATAATTGACATGCATATAAATACTGTTTTACTCACTGAGCTGTCGAGCTCACTCTGTTTTATTATCACCTTCAGGTTTGGACAAAGGTAAGGGACCCGCTTAATGGCAACATATGCGGGATAGGTGTCAACGGAGACATTTTCACCCTTTTAGTATGTTCTTGTGATATGTATATTGTTTTAAAAAACTATGCAAAACTTCTATTTGGATGTTTGCCATGAACTTGTAAATATTGAAATGTTTGGTGCTAGACTCAAATCCTGTATTATATTTTATGGAATAGTAATGTATTAGATTATGTTTTCTACTAAGTTGTCGAATCAATATTTCGGAAATATGCTAAATCATATTAAGATCATATATGCATATAAAGTGAAAAATGATGTAAAGTATAGAGCAGGCTGATGTTAGCCGAATTGGAGTATTGTATCTTGATGGGTCCTACGCTTGGATTAAGGATAATCTGTGATGATTATAATCTGAATGGAAGTTTATAAGACTGGGACCGTTACAGGAGGGGAACACCCAGCTCATGAGGAGGAGTGGACTTCCATCTTATCCTTATAGTGCCAAAAATGTTAGATAGGGTCGGTCGTTTCGGAGTAGAGGTCGAAGCTCAGCATCACGAACTTCCTCAAGAAACGGTGAGTCATGATTTCCTCTGAGAGTGGAGAGCTGAAAATATTCAGGGTACGTGAATCCACATTGTGATGGCGCTACTAGTTCGTCCTTTCGATGTGCTCTGGAATCAAACTAGTGATGTCCTCTATGCGAGGAATCTTCGAGGTCTTGTGTGGTTTAGAGAACTCAGAGTGTTCGCCGTCGCTGGGAATGTAAGACTAGTCACGCTTTCGACTAGTTTCTACACGGGTAGAGTTACTAGGGCAAGGTGATGACTGGTCATTCCAAGATCCTCCAGTCTTGCGGTCATGAGAAGACTGGGACCTTCGTAGGATCTTGAGCTGGGCGAGGAGACGGTTCTGGACATGGCTTGACACGTCCCTCTCCAACACGACCTTCTCGCGCTCACGGGCCGCCCGCTGGGCCATCCAACTGCTTCTAGAGACCGGCGAACATTTAGAGGAGTTGGCCCTCAGGAGAAAATTGGGCCTCATGTCCGTTGACTCCCATCATTAGTGAAGCGGTTGAGGATGACTGGGCTTCCCCAATGTCTTCCATGAGGACTTCGGGGTGGGGAAGAGGAGGGTTGGCACCCCATTCCTCCAGTGGCAATCAATTTGCCTTTTGAGGAGGCGATGTCAATGGCTTGAGAGAAACTTTTCCCTCGTAGGTCCATCTCCATGAGACGAGGCTTTTTAAAGAAAGGGTGGAAAAAGGAGAAGAGACTTTGAGTGTGGACTCAAAAAGATCTCAATGAAAGCCCCAAATGTTGTGTGAAAATCGTTAAGGACTTCCTACGTGAATCAAATTGCAAAGCGTGTACGGAACAATGAATCACAACAAACACAAGAAATTTAATGTGGAAACTCGAAAGGAAAAAAAAAACATAGAGAAGAGAGATGTTTTACTTTAATTCAAAGGAATTACAAGCAGAAATCCAAAAGGCTCTGTGTGATTACAGGTGCGATAGGGTATTCATTTTTTTCCGAACCCCTCTCTCGTTGGAGAGGGTGAAATATTATACAAGAGAAATCACTTTGGATAAGTATTTAAACTGGGTACCGTGATCACAACGTCTTGATTTGTTGCTTATAATCGATTGGTCTGTTCACTGAGATAAGATCAGTCAACAGGAGATAAGATCAGTTGTCAGGAGATAAGATCTGTTGGCCGAGTTTAATCTATGCAGTTGGGATCTGATCTGATAGTTTTCGAGAGTCCCGTTGCTGAACTGTACTGAGGAGTCTTCCAGAAGATCCCAATGTCAGAGGGAAATCGGACTCGTCGGTGGCTTGAGGGATCATTACGGGCTTACTGAGTCGGGCACCTAGGAGCTTGGTTTAGAGTGATGTCAGGCTTGATGAGTCGGGGTTGGTTGATGGAGGCAGTTGAGCCCATTGCTAAGTGGTGGTCGTCTCTCATTGCGCCCTCAGGCTCTTCACGTGTCGTGATCTCCTTCGTGGTCGAGAATTGACCACTACATACATGAATTCCAAACTTAATATGTATGTTAAGTAATATGTGCAAGACTTGTAAGCTAGATAACTAGATCTTGTATATATATGGAGATATATGCATGGTTGTAGATATTATATTAAATTGATGTTGGAGATGGTTAGTTTTTTGGATTAAGGAAGCTGAGGGGGATACTCTTGAGATTTATATATTGTGTTTGTTGATAGCCTAGATTGTGATCTCAAGAATGTGATAAGTAGGCCGATTGTGACTGAAATTGTATATTATGATGACTGACACTGTAGTTGTTACAGAAGAGAGATTATTTCGAAATTTAAAAGAAAATAAGATATTATTATGTGGATCGAAGACTATAAAAAATGAGACCATTACAAGTTTATTTTTTTTTACTTTTATCCCCGTTAAGTAATATGGATCAACTCTAGTGAATGGATTTCTATTTCATTTGCTTAATATCAAATTTTAATGAGAATGATTTGTCTCCAAATCCTTTCAGAAGGAGCCAAGTTCACCTCATGCTACATATTCCGTTTTAGACTAATTGGTTCAAACTTTTCTCTTTGTTAGTTAAGATTAGGTTTTTAAATTTTCTCCCATCTCTAGCGTAAATGCAAAGTATTTACAATGGTATTCAATATTTGATTAGATTCTACTTGGTAAGAACGGCATTGTGAGCCAAGTTAACATCTTTATTACATGGGATACCTCAGTACTCTAGATGGTAATGACCAAGGTGGCTTCACATCAGTTAAAATTGAACTATTTGTAGATGGATATTGTTAAAGTATAAAAATTTGCTCTCCACTCTTGGTGTAATTGTTAAAATATAAAAATCTCTTAGTGCAATATCAGAGGCTTTAATATGACATTAAAGCAAGCCAAATTCTCACCAAACAAACATTTAAAAATAGATTAAAAAGAAAAAAATATACCATGACACAAAAAACTCAAGTTTCCGCTCATAAAAAGGTACTCAACCCTCATAACGACTTTGTAGCTTTGATGCAGTGCGGATAACTTTAAAATGTTATATTATAAAAATATTCTTTCTCGCTCTTAGCAACTCAATACAATTCAGGAGTTTCAATAGAGAAATTTTCAAGTACAAAATTAGCATTTATTAGATAAAACAAATCAAGATATGTATCCCTCCCTTCTTGATTACATTCATTGTCATTAATCTCTCTCTCTCTCTCTCTCTCTCTCTCTCTCTCATATGTAAAAAAAAAAGAAATAAAAAATGTTATAACAAATCTAGACATAATATTTACATCCTTATCTCAAAAAAAAAAAAAAGTATGAAATAATTAAAATAATAAAATTAATTAGAGATCCCTCTTTTGAAAAAGGATTTTAAAATAAAAGAAAGGACATTTATTAGGGAGAAAAAATGTAATACGTATCTCAAAAAAAATAAAAAAAAATTTCGTTCTAGATTAGAATTTTGTATAATGACTTAATAAAAAAAATATAGTAAATTTTTTTTACTAAATTTTATTTTACATCAATTCTATCTTTAACCTCATGCACATAACACGCACCCAAAATCTAATAATGAAAAACAATGATGCTATCCAATCATTTACTTCAAAATATCCATACATTATATCAAAGGAGTTTCGAACCCACAAATCTCTCACAAGTAAATAAAGAGCTCCGCTTTTGTAATTTGTATTGAGCATAACATTGTGCTTATTTTTCATTTCTCCCTTTTTCAAATTATAGTATTTATAACAATAACAGTAGCTTATACTTGCGTGAGCTGATATGAGTAGATTCATGAAATCTTTTGCTTTCATTTCCTCTATGAGAATTATTTTTGCTCACCGCGTTTGCTCTCGGTGAGCCGTTGGCCTATCATCATCCGGCAGCTCACCGCGCTCGCGGTGAGAAAAACACGGTGAGCAAATTTTTTTCCTTTGTGCTCTCTTCGTCCAGAATTAATAGTTCACTTTGAAAAAAAAAAATTTGTCCCATATTATTTGTCCATTTTAAATTTAATATCACTTTTATCATTTCAAATATAAGATATAGAATAATATTCTTACTTTTTCTCTTTATAACAAAATTATGTTTGTTCCCTTTAACTAATTGTAGGGATAAAAATGAAACTTTTTTAATACCCAAATTTTTAATTAAATTTTTTTAAAATTTGTGTCCGATCAAAATCCGCCCACAATGTGCCGACTGGGGAGCAGTCATTGTTTACAAGATTCATGGAATCTTCTGATGGGCCTCTTTGAATTTTCCAGCACACTCACAGGATATTCCTTCCATCTGCAGCAGACACAATAAAGGAACCGCCATTTCAGTCCAAATAATACTGTGTTATTAAATTAAATGTGATGGGCCTTAGTGAATAAATTAGCAAAAAATTCAGAAAAACTATTTTCTGTTGAGTAAGAGTACGCAGGAAATCCAAGGCACTTTTAAGGCTAATTGCATGCTTTTTGTATGTCGTTATCATCATATCCTCGATTCTAAACAAACTTTACTTCTAAAATCTTATGATTCTTTGTTGTTGTCGCATCGTTATTTCCAACACATACTTTACGCCGGAAACATCGCGGCATCTGGACACAAACTCTATTCCAAAAAATGTTGTCATAGTATTATTCTCAGCACAAACTTTATTCAAGAGATCTTATGATTCCTTGTAGTTTTTGTGTCATTGTTTTCAACAGAAACCTTGTTCCAAAAGGATCAATATAGCGTCATTAGCGCAAAACTTTATTCCAAAAATATTATTATCACAGTACTATTTTCATCACAAACTTTATTAAAAATAAACAAGTAAAAGATTTCTAGTAAATGTTTCGCTTGATTTCTGCAATTTAATCATTATGCTTAAATTTAATAAACCCTAAAAGTAGCGCTAGCATGTCTTTGATTAGTATATTTTGTGAATCTATGGCACAATTTGACATATTTTTTGAATCGTTTATATATAGCGCAGAGAATATTATCATAAATTTAAGTAGCATAACATGAAAAACTAGTTTTTTACGCATGCATATATGCAAAGAAAATCTAAACAATTTTTTTACATAGTAAGATAAATCTCTAGTCCAAGACTAATGGTACATTTGAACTCTAACGTGTGTTATGTAGAGGGATTGGTAAGGGTGAGATTTTTTATTTTTTTTTAATTTTGTTTTCATTTTCTCTTATTGGACTAAAACAAATCATGTTATATATCCCTTTCGAGAAAAAGTTATAAGACTATCTCTAAGGAGCCAAAAAATTCGGCTCCCTTCAACAAATTAAGGAACATTGGGGTGGTTTGTACTCCAAGGGGTCAGAGTTCTCCCTCCTCCCAGCTCAAATCCATACAAATGTCTCTTAACTTGAGGTGGTCAAAATGTCCCTCAGCAGCCACTTTTAACATTTGAACCCCACCATTTTAACTTTTTATTTTTTCTTAATAGATTTTAGTAAATTTAATTAATGTATAGAGTAGCATATAAATTAATTTAATTAATATTTGATATATTATTAAATATTGGTTTAATACATGAAAATTTTAATTATTAAAATTTAATAATTAATTAATACTAATTTAATATTTTAATAATTAATTAATACATAAGATATTTAATTAAATTTACTTATTACAATTTATTAAATAAATGAAAATCTAATTCAACACATACAAAATTAAAATAAAAGATAGAGGAGACATTTAAGGGAGTACTATCATTGGAGACCAATAAACCTTTAATGATCCATTAGCCTCCTCCACCTCTTAAATAAGAGATTTCACCCCTTTAAGATTTTCAAGAAACTTCTTAGAGATGCTCTATAATTTAGTTTATAACCGGTAACCTTTCATAAATAGATCCCAATTTTTTTTCATTACTAACACAATTTTAGTGGTCATCTATATACTATCATTCAACCATCATATTCTTTTCATCGAACTTCAACAGAGATTGTAATTAATTTTCTATAACTAAACATAAAATTTCTCTCTAAGGCGTAGTTCTTAAACTGTATTAGATTTATGTGGTAGGGTATATATGCAAAAATCCCACGTGGGTCCAGTCTGCGGGTGCACGAAACAGGTGCCGTAATATATTCGAAGAATAAACGACCCGCGGCCGGCCATATAAAACGGCGGCAATGACAGAATAAAAGAACCAGAAAACCCCGCCAGTGCTCTCGTTTCGCCAGCTGCACCGCGTGTTGAGCCCACAGATCTGACGGTCAGCATCGATCTTGATCGACACGTGGTTGGATAGAAAACGTCCATTTATTGGTGACGCTTCTTCATCTCTCTTCGGAACCATTTTATATTGTTCTTTGGTCTCTCTCTCTGTATTTCTTGAACTTTTCCCCTCTTTTTTCTAGAAATTCTTTTGTTGATTTTTTTGAATTCTCAAATCATTAATTGTTGAAAATCGTTAAATTCTTTGTTTTTGAGGTTCGAGCAAAAATCAGTGGAGAAATTAGGGATTTTGTTTAAATACTCAAGGGGATCTAGCAGATTTTTTATTGCATGCGATAATTCTATATTTTTTAGGGGAAAAAAACTATAAAAGTTCGTTTTTCTTTTACCGGAGAAACTAGATTAAACAAGGGATTTCCGCCCTTGGTTTTTAGCGCTTCTCTGACGAAGATGGTGGCGGTGGAGCTCGGCGAATCGATCGATGGCCAGGCGCGAATCCCGAAGGAGGCGAAGAAGATCTTGCATGCACTGGCATCGGACTGGAGCGACGTGGCCGATTCCAGAGCCCTCGAAGTGATTCCGTTGAAGGGAGCGATGACGAACGAGGTGTATCAGATCAAGTGGCCTACTGAGGGGAGATCGCGAAAGGTTTTGGTTCGGATCTATGGTGAAGGGGTTGACGTCTTCTTCGATCGCGACGTTGAGATCCGAACGTTCGAGTGCATGTCGAAGCACGGGCAGGGACCGCGATTGCTTGGAAGATTCCCGACTGGGCGAGTGGAAGAATTCATCAGAGCTAGGGTATGTGCAAGATTCATATTTTACTCTTATTTATGTTTTTATTTACACATTTCAGTGGGTGGTAAATATGGGAAAGAAATAAGAAAAAAAACGTAAGCAAAATTTAACATTTGGCATTAGTATTTCTACAAACCTATGAATTACAAAAATTGCAAGATGGTAATTATATTGTTTGATTTTGTACTGGTATTGGATTGTATGATTATCGTATAATTCTTCCAAGTTGCCAAATTGCTCTGTTGATCTGTAGCTTTTGCCCCCCTCTCAAAACATGATTCACAATATCATTTTACATCTTTCAGATTACTGAAATTATTTATATTGATCTGTAGGCTGACATAAATGTATTGAATTAAATTGCATTATTAGCAGTAGTGTTGCTCAGTTTTGTGCGCGCGCGCGCGCGTGTTGCCCTGTTTTGTGTGTGTTTCGGTAAAAGTTTCTTGGCCAAGCCAATGGGTCATGCTGCTAATTTCTTCTGTATCTTCCCTGGGGGAAATTGAAAGTATTGAAGAATTGATGGTTTGAAGTTGGGTTTTATTTATTTATTTATTCTACTGTATTTTTAACAAGGTCAACTCTAAAAAGCATTTTCTTTTAAGAAATAGCCAGTGGTCCCCTCATGGAATCTTTGAACTTTCTTTACATACTCATATATTATCAACCATGTGTAGTTGGTCATGCTTAGAAAATATTTCTGTTCACTTCTTTAACCACTTGATGTATATGTGTTGAGTTGGATTGCATGAGATGCTATCTGGCAAAGTTTGAAAGCATCATCAGCATATTTGGAGGCTTCCTATTAGTTTCTTCTGCATAGTCTATTTGAGAAGATTGGGATCAATGCTTGTGGGGTTTGATGCTTTATGCTGTCCCTGGATTCTCAAACCTAGATGGGAAGTAGGTTGATGTAATAAAAATCTACTTTATCTAGATTGGAAAAGATGTTATAAGGGCCTTATTGTATCTTAAAAAAAAAATGTTCTTAGGTAAGTGGATGTCAGCCTATTTGGAGGCTTCCAATTAGTTTCTTCTGTAATGTCTGTTTGAAAGGTTCGAGAACTTCTGTGCTTGTGGGGTTATTAGATGTTTTATTGCTTTTCCTGACTTGATAAACCTAGTTTCTAGTGCTAAAAGGTGAGATTAGGAGTGTATAAGGTTACTTTTTCTGAAGTGGAAAAGGGCTCATCAGAACCTTATGGTCTCATCTTTTTTAAAAAAAAAAAAAATGCTTTCAGATAGTGCTGTGTTAAAATATTGCAAAGTAGAAATATCTAAGAACTAAAAAAAAATATAAGATGGGTAGTGCTTATCGTCTTCTCCTACTAAAACTAAAAGAGAACATATCATGAGATCATCTAAAATGAACATTTGATACAATTCGTTTCAGAGAAGATTTTAGATATTTAAAACCTGTTAAAGTTTTTGAGGGATTTTTTTGCCAATGCGTCGAAATTTATTGGTATAATGGACTAAAAGTTATAGTTCTATACTATTGTTACTACAGTATACTATATACACTATAATTGTCTTTCTAGCCTAACTCTTGCTCTTACTATCAGCTATGCTTGCTGGTTACTTATTTTCTTCTGGCTGTAAGAATCTTTTGAATGAAACTCTATGAGTGGATTATGTGGGGTGACATTTCCTAAGATTTGTATGTTTAGAATCTAGTGTGCATATCAGTTTGTTATGTTGTTAATCTCTCCTTTAAAAAAACCCCATAAAAGTATGAATTAGTATGACTGAGGGAGAAGGAAGAAGTGGAAAGATATAGGCGAATTGTTCTACTTTAGGATCCATTGTAAACTGGGCTTCTTTGTTGTATGGACTTTGATTTACTGATGATGGTGATGTTTCTGAGACCCTTTCTGATGGTATGCTTTATGTTGCAGTCTTTGTATTCTATGGATCTATCTGTAGCTGAGTATCTCAAATAAGAGCTTATACTGGTCACTGCTGCTATAAATAACAGAATATAGCAAATGGACCTGTGCAAAACAAAAACTCCCTAGTGTTGAAATGTTTCTTATGCATTTTTCTGAATATGAGGTTATTACTTTTAGCGACGTACGTTTGTACATAATAATGACATCAATTTGTTTGAACTTTCTTAACATCTTTTGTTATTAATTAAGGTTGTAATATATTCATAAAAGAGAAGTAATAGTTCCTAGATGGCTTGAACACGGAAATCAAAGATGTCTAATGACAATGGAACTTGTACAAAATTATGGTAGCAAATACTATCAAGTGTCATTAGAAAATAATTGCAATAAAGTCCCAAATACTTTGAGAAAACGTAGCAACTTATAGCTTAGTATTATGATTGCCTTATTTTGTGTATGCAATATGTAGATTAAGAGAGTTAGCATAGTAAGCTGGTGTGACATTAATGAGTTCTACTGAAGCATAAAGTATTTTATGAATGACTTTGTGGTTGTGTCTAACCTTTTTTGCCTGGAATTTAAGAATAACACGTTGATTCTCTAAAGAAGAAATGGTGACTCTTATTACCGTCATAATACATTTAAAAAATTTCTGATCTTGTCTTTGCTGTTTTCTAACTTCAGACTCTATCAGCAGCTGACCTACGGGACCCAGAAATATCTACTCTCATTGCATTAAAACTGAGGGAGTTTCATGACCTTGATGTTCCTGGCTCAAATCATGTGCTCTTGTGGGAAAGATTAAGGTAAAATTTGTAACTCTTACAAAATCTCATATTTTCCACATGTAGTAGCCATGCTGGTAATGGTTTAGTAATCTTATTATTTCTCTTTCCTTCAGAAATTGGCTGAAAGCAGCCCAGAGTTTGTGCTCTTCTGAAGAAGCTGAGGAATTTCGCTTGGACACAATTGGGGAAGAGATCAACTCTTTGGAAAATTATTGTCAGGGGAAGGTCAGAGGATAGGATTTTGCCATAATGATCTTCAATATGGCAACATAATGATTGATGAGGAGACCAAACAAATCACAATAATAGTGAGTTTATTCCTACGTTTATACTTTTATAAGGCCTACTCGGTCTGCTCTCCAATCACAATAAATGAATTACTTACTCTCTGTGCGAAGATGTGTAGGTATTTTGTCTATGTAGAATGAACACTAGTCACATTTTCACTCACATTTTCACTCACATTTTCACCCAATTGTTGCATCAGTGACCATGCTTTTTGTTTATAGCTTTGTTGGCATACATACAAAGTCTACCATTTTTCAGCAGTGAAATTGTATGTATAAACGTACATATGGATGCATACACATTCATATTGCGTCCTCCAGTTGTACCATTTTCCTCAGTTTAAATAAACATATAAACTATATTTGCTTCTGCATGCAAACACTGATTGTTTTTCTTTCATCTCTATGAGTTCTACTTTCTCTACAATCTGCATGATGTGTTAATAATAATATAGTAAGAACCGTTTTTGTTGTATGTGCTTTCTTCTACTTGTTTCTTTCAACTTTCTCTTTTTACGGGAAGCATGCATCTTGAATTTGACTATTGTACAAACAATATCTATATTTTAATGTTCCCATTTTCTCTTTTTAGGACTATGAGTATGCAAGTTTCAACCCTGTTGCCTATGATCTTGCTAATCACTTCTGTGAGATGGCCGCTGATTACCATACAGAAACACCTCATATTCTGGATTTCAGTAAATACCCAGGTTGGTGATTATTTCTGCTTGGAGTGCCGTCAACATATTTGATGCTCTATTCAACAGTATGACCCTTGATCTGGACTGTTTCGTAGTTGTACTGGGGCTGACCTGTTTTTAACTCGTAACAGACCTCGAGGAGCGCAAAAGATTTGTTCAGATCTATCTCAGTTCTTCTGGTTCAGGTAAGCCTTATGGAAAAGTAATAAACATGTCTAGTAACTTTAGCTAATTTGATACATATATTAAAATTTCAAATTGATTAATGAATTGTTTAAAGATATAAAACATTTATAAGTGCGTCAAAGCTTCAAATTGGAGATAGCTGAAAAATAGGCCAATTGAGACTAAATTTTTAATTTTCTGATCTTGGTATTATAAGTGAAACCTCTCATGCATGCTCCACAGAGTTGTCGTAAGTCACCCGGCAATCTAGCTGTCTCAAAGTGTACAACTCTGTTAATCATATGCATTGCAAGGGAACACTGAAAAGCACTGAAGTTTGGGGTATTTAGATTCTTGGCCATGATGATTCACTACATTGAGCATTTGATTATGCTGGGATAAATTCCTACTGAACTTGAACTTAATAATGCGGTAGAATAAAAGTTCTATCCTTTCAGAATTCCAGTGCAGTTTCTTACTCTGGCCCCATCAGTGTATTCTTCTGCAATATCTATAAGTGAGTTTTTGCAGGTAGGTATGTCTTTCCAAGTCTTTCCTTATCAATGGAGGTGTGGCAATGAAGCTCAAACGACTCCATGGAAGCTAAGGCGACAATACAATCCATCAATCTTGTTTGTTCTGTGTACTTTTTATTTGGACAGATGTTCACATCCTGGTTGGGGGGCTACCTATGAGGGAAGGAGGGTATACATACTCGGTATATGCATACAGAAACAAATAAACAAATAAATATAACTTAATATTAAGTGACACCCTGTTCAAATTTGAAACCACTCAGTATTTCAGAATCTAATTAGTTTAGCTGTTATAGTGCAATGCCCTTTCATTTATGACATTCAATCTGTTTTATAGGCATTCAGTGTTAATAAGATTTGTCATCACACTACGGATATCACTAGCCAACAAGTGCTAAATGTGCGCACTTGAATCTGCCTCCGTTTGTGTTCATGCCTAGATTTTGCTACGGATGCATAAAACATGATGTGTTGACTTAAATTTCAGTTGTTTCCAAATTGCATTTCTTTTCAAACTTCTCAAATCGTCATGCTCACATCTAAATCCTTTTTCTTGTTTAGGCGAGGAACCACAAGATGCGGAAGTTGAAAACTTGCTCCAATATATTGAGAAGTATACGCTTGCAAGTCACCTCGTCTGGGGCCTTTGGGGAATAATTTCAGTAAGCTCCGTTTTATCCATGTCTAATGTTCTGTTAGCCACTCGGCAACCTGCCAGAACTTAAAGAGTTTTGGTGCCGACATTAACTTCGTGATTTTATATTTTCTTTTGTCACAGGAGCATGTAAATGACATCGACTTTGATTATATGGAGTATGCAAGGCAACGGTTCCAGCAATACTGGATGAGGAAGCCTGTAATACTGGGAACTGGGTCTGACTCTCTGGGCTGAATGCTTTAAGCATCTGCTTTGGTTGTAAGTTTCTGTTGAGCTCGCAGTAAAAACTATACAATTGTCGGTATTGTATAATAGCGCTCAGGATGGTTTGATGAAAAGCGGAGTTTGCGCTTCTATGTCTAGCTATGTTGTTTCATTTGAGGTCACCTTTGTGATATGCGTTGCAAAGGAAATCTACAGATCGGTTGGTTACTGTGAAATTGGGACAGCCCAAATTGAACCCAGCTAGATCAGTCGATTTTGAAAGCCCAGTTCATGTATATAAACAAGTAGATTTGAAAGCCATCATTTTATGGCTAAATGCAATTGCCCTTGACTAGATGATGGAGAAGAAAACTGTGATGTATCTCGTAGCAAGGCAGCCAATATATATATATATATATATATATATATATATATATATATATATATATATATATATATAATATATATATATATATATATGGGCTTACTGTACCTCAGCCTGCGGGCTGAGAGAGTTTCTCAGCCTGCGGGACGTGGCTGAATATAGGCCACACATCGGTCGCAGAGTGTGGGCGCCAAAAAAAATCAAAAAATCCCGCCTAAACAATCGTGAATCAAAATGACAAAAATACCCCTTTTAAATGACGACTGCGACTTCTAGCATTCAAAAGTAAAAAAACATTCCATGGTCGCAGACTTAATACAGAATAAAGAATACAAGACAAAAAATGCTATCGCATAGCAATGCGACCTCCTTCGGTATTGCGACCAAATTCGCAATCTTCTTTCTCATGCCTTATGTAAAAGAAGTAATTAATATTATATCTACCGTGATACAACACCAGTCTAGAAAAAAAGAGATGCACTAATGTTAATCTCGAGAAAGAAAAGATGTGCACCATACGTAATCTAAAGATATAGCCAAACAATTCTATAAAAAGTTAATTTGTACTTCGGATTCTCCAGCAATAAATCTTCAATTAAATATTTAATTTTTTTACCACTTCCTACCATACTCAACCCTCACCTGTAACAATTATTATTACTATTCATGTTCTTCCACAATATTGACCTTTATATAATGCTTGTAACTAATATATTACCTCATACCTAAAAAATTATAATTTTGCTCTTCCTTTTCAATTTGATTTCAAAAACTTTCAAAAAAAAATTCATTCTTGAATCATGTCTTCCCCATCTTCTTCCTCTGAACACTCAGAATTCAACTTCAATCAATCCCCCACCGGTCCTTTGTCTTTAGGATATTCTAGTGAATCTGATACCAGTCTGGACTTCACTCCTTTTGACTATCTCACTACATCAAATAATGTATTAACTGATCCTCCTATTCATGATGATAATGAATTTTTCATGTGGGTTAGTGAAGAAGACATTATTCCTCTGCCACTTGACGGAGACATGCTTGATGAAAGCATGTCCTCTGATGCTGTAGGCTCGCTTCCTAGCAACGGGTCAGACGAAGAGCTTGATAGAGACGATCCATTCTGGGAGTTCATCGGTGAAACAAAAAAACCTCAAAAACAGCAAGATGATGAGGAAATAAGTGATGAAGAGGAAGAGCAGAAGAATGAAGACGATGAATCTGCTTATGATGGTGATAATGACGAGGATTAGGATTTCCTGATCTTCTGATATTCAATTATATTTTGTCTTCTTTTAAAAGCTTTTAATTCTATTTTTTTTTGTAAGGTCTCTTTCTCACTATATTAACTTATAAGCTCTTTTAATTACATATCCAAACTGCGACTGCTGCTCTTAAACACTGCGACCATAGTCGCAATCCTACTACGGATGCAATTTATGGACGCAGTTAATCATTTATCAGTTCCCAATGCGACTTTAAAACTGTACTGTTTTGGAGTTCAAAGTAATTTAAAGTTATAGTGTATTAACTTTTAAACTGTTTTGGATAATTGAACAGTCACTTAGGAAGTATACAATTTTGGGAAAAGATAGAAAATATATTTGAGAGATATTCACATGGTCCGACAGCTTAAACCTTTTGGAATTCCGGGATTAAATACATATAAAGGGTCATGAGCAAAGGATTAAAAACATACTAAGTTATTTTTTACTCAAACTCGTTACTCTAACTGTTCCGAAAATACATTCAAAAAATGTCTTCACCATCACCACCGTCTTCACCGGAAAGAAGCCAATCATCAAATGATGATTTTATGTTTAGTTCTGAAACAATGTCTCGCTATGGGTCAGAATCTGAGCTTGATACAGACGACCCTTTCTGGGAGTTCATTGATGAACCAAAACACAAACATGAAGAGGAAGAAAGTGACGATGAGACTGTACCTGAAGAGGAGGAAGAGACAGAAGACGAAAGCGATACAGAAGACGAAAGTATGACTCTTGACGACGAATCTGATTACTATGGTGATGACGACGATTAGAAGTTAAAAAATTGTATTTTATTTTTCTTTTAAATATATATAAATCTGTTTTCTAAAGTTATTTGTGTGAATTACATTTTTTACTACTATGTATTGGTTGAAATACTGCGACCATGGACGCAGACTTAATAAATACAATGCGACCAAGGTCGCAGTTGCTGGTCTTTAATCTTAATCAACAACAACACTGCTACCTTGGTCGCAGTTTCTGACCGTAGTCTTTATAATATAAACTGCGACCTTGATCGCAGTTGTTGGTGTTTAGTCTTAATAAAATACACAGCGAACTTGGTCGCAGTTGCTGATCTTTACTCTTAATCAACAACATCACTGCGACCTTGGTCGCAGTTGGTGGTATTTATAAATAATCAACAACACTGCGACTTTGGTCGCAGTTGATGAACGCAGTCTTAAAAAAATAATCTGCAACCTTGGTCACAGTTTTTTGGTCGCAATGTCGACCCTGGTCGCAGTTGTTTCTGTTTGCACTGTAGTCTTATGCGACCTTGGTCGCAGTGTGGTCTCTGGTCCAAGTTGTTTTGTTTGCAATGCATGACTGCGACCAAAGGTCGTAGTTTATAAAAAAACAAATATGCTTTTTATTTATTTTCACGCATTTATCTCCAGGCATGTGAAAATGATAAAAAAACGATCTCTTATACAATAAGATTGAGTGTTACAATATAGCAGTAGAAAGAAAACTAAACATCAAAAAGAGCCATTGTTGACTAAGAGCAGTGTTGTTATTGAGGTCTTTTTATTTATGTCCAGGCATTTATCTCCAGGCATGTGAAAATGATACAAAACGCTCTCTTATACAATAAGATTGAGTGTTACAATATAGCAGTACAAAGAAGACTAAACATCAAAAGAACCAAGAAGACTAAACATCAAAAGAGCCCTTGTTGAATAAGAGCAGTGGGTTATTGACGTCCCCGTGTATTAAAAAACTGTGGACGTCGAGGACCATGACTTCTTCCCTTGTGGACGAATATCGATCAAGTTCACCGGCCAAAATATTCTCCCAAAGGCCCAACGAACCTGAAAAAGGACAATCAAGCTCTGGGTCTTCTTCGTGCATAGGGTCATCTTCATCCATGGAGGCAGGCCCCTGTTAGAGACTCTGAAGAAGGCGGAAATTCTCAGAGCAATTGCTCTCAAATGAACACAGTCTAATTATGGGCTGTTAAAGGGAGAGGGTGAGCCCTATTTATGGGCAGCCCATAATAACAGCTTCGGGAAACAGCGAATGGTGCGGGTTCATCAACGTAGACTTGACGTTAAAAAGATCTCATAAAATCTTTATGACAGGTCGCGTCTCACGGAGTGAGTCCAAGTCGCATCAGACAACAGACAACTTTTCATTTTTCATTTAGATTCAAAAAAATGACTTAATCCAAAACAACACTTAATAAAACAAGAACACGGCGACCTTGGTCGCTATGCATGTTAATCTAAAGGAAAACACTTACTTAACGTACTGCGACCAAGGTCGCAGTCCATGTAAAGCAACCTAAGATTGCAGTTGCTGGCCATTTTTATCAACAACAACACTGCGACCTTGGTCGCATTTAACCATGTACACTGCGACCATCTTTATCCTTAACAACACTGTGACCTTGGTCGCAGTTAATAATTATATTACTTCACCCTTATAAATTTTTAAAATGAAAGGTTGCGACATTGGTTGCAGTTGCTGGACGCAGACTTAATAAATACACTGCGACCTTGGTCGCAGTTGCTGGACTTTAGTCTTACTCAACAACAACACTGCTACCTTGGTCGCAGTTTCTGACCGTAGTCTTAATAAAATAAACTGCGACCTTCATCGCAGTTGTTGCTGTTTAGTCTTAATAAAATACACAGCGACCTTGGTCGCAGTTGCTGGTCTTTACTCTTAATCAACAACATCACTGCGACCTTGGTCGCAGTTGCTGGTCTTTACTCTTAATCAACAACATCACTGCGACCTTGGTCGCAGTTGGTGGTCTTTATAAATAATCAACAACAACACTGCGACTTTGGTCGCAGTTGATGGCCGCAGTCTTAAAAAAATAATCTCCAATCTTGGTCGCTATTGCTGGTTTTTAGTCTTAATCAACAACAACACTGCGACGATGTGACACGTCACCGCAACAGTTGCTTAGTCGCAGTCTTTGGTCGCAGTGTCGACCCTGGTCACAGTAGTTACTGTTTGCAATGTATCTTATGCGACCTTGGTCGCAGTGTCATCTATGATCATAGTTGTTTTGTTTGCAATGCATGGCTGCGAAAAAGTTCGTAGTTTATTAAAAAAACAAATATGCTTTTTATTTATGTCCAGGCATTTATCTCCAGGCATGTGCAAATGATACAAAACGATCTCTTATACAATAAGATTGAGTGTTACAAATACAGCAGTACAAAAGAAGACTAAAACATCAAAAAAATCCCTTGTTGACTAAGAGCAATCTTCTTCTTGAGGTCTGGTGGCAGCAGAATCAATAAGATTGAGTGTTACAAAGAAGACTAAAAATCAAAGTAGCCAAGAAGACTAAACATCAAAAAATCCCTTGTTGACTAAGAGCAATCTTCTTCTTGAGGTCTGGTGGCAGCAGAATCAATAAGATTGAGTGTTACAAAGAAGACTAAACATCAAAGTATCCAAGAAGACAAAACATCAAAAGAGCCAAGAAGAGCCCTTGTTGACTACTAAGAGCAATCTTCTCCTGGAGGTCTGGTGGCAGCAAAATCTTTCGTTTATGAACATCTCTTCACCAGAAGGTTATCCAGTGAGCATGGAGTTTCCTCGATGTGACTTCTGGGGTAAGAGAGGGAGAGTGAGACCTCACAAGGTATGCTACCCACCACTATATCCACCACATCCCCCGCCGCCATACCCACTCTGACCATCCGTTACCAGCAAGCTTGACTGGTGCATCAAGTCAGAGCAGATCTCGGTGAGGATTAAGTCCTCGTCAGGGATCATGACTTCTTCCCTTGTGAACGACGAGGACCATGACTTCTTCCCTTGTGGACGATGAGGTCTATGACTTCTTCCCTTGTGGACGAACATCGATCAAGTTCGTCAATAGGGTCATCTTCATCCATGGAGGCAGGCCCCTGTTAGAGACTCTGAAGAAGACGGAAATTCTCAGAGCAATTGCTCTCGAAAGAAAACAGTCTAATTATGGACTGTTAAAGGGAGAGCGTGAGCCCTATTTATAGGCAGCCCATAATAACCATAATTAATGGTTCATTAATCAGAATCGTCTGCATTAATGGTCTCCAACCGCCAGCGCCGGTTTGGCATTAAAAGACATTAACGCCTAAACCCAATGAAGAACCGACGCGTAGACAACCGCTTCGGGAAACAACGAATGGTGCGGGGTTCGTCAACATAGACTTGACGTTAAAAGATCTCATAAAATCTTTATGACAGGTCGCGTCTCACGGACTGACTCCAAGTATCATCAGACAACAGACAACTTTTCATTTTTCATTTAGATTCAAAAAATGACTTAATCTAAAAAACAACACTTACTTAACGTACTGCGACCAAAGTCGCAGTCTACGTAATGCAACCCTAGATTGCAGTTGCTGGCCATCTTTATCAATAACAACACTGCGACCTTGGTCGCAATTAACCATGTACACTGCGACAAAAGACTTTGGCTAAGGTCGCAGTTTAAATGTACAATGCGACCAAAGACTCTGACTACATTATATTCAAAAAAAAATAATTACTTAACGTACTGCGACCAAAGTCGCAGTCCATGTAATGCAACTCTAGATTGCAGTTGCTGGCCATCTTTATCAATAACAACACTGCGACCTTGGTCGCATTTCACCATGTACACTGCGACCAAAGACTTTGACTAAGGTCGCAGTTTAAATGTACAATGCGACCAAAGACTCTGACTACATCATATACAAAAAAATTAAACTATAAAGTAGAATTTTATCGCAGGCTGAAAACATTGATCTGAAAAGATTTTATATTTTCAAAAAAAATTTATCCCAGGCTGAAAAGGAGAAACTACATCTTTCAAAAAAGAGGTAAAGAAATAAGGCGAAAAGTAATTTATATCCTATAAAGAGCGGCAAAATAAAAGGGGGGAAAATAATAATAAACAATAAGGAAAAGTTATCATAAGGGGTATTTGGTAATTTAACTTCTCCCTAAAAGCGGGCCGCAAGTCAGTGAGGTGACAAATCGAGCCACGTCACCGCAGGCTGAGAGAGTACTCTCAGCCCGCGGGCTGATATACATTTTTCTCTCTCTCTCTCTATATATATATATATAATATATATATATATATATATAATAATAATAATAATAATAATTTCCCATTGAGTTCTCATGGCCATGGATATATTTAGGTGTTGGAGAGATCTAACCTCAGGCTACATGACCTTTAGTTGTTGCATGATCATGCGTTGTGCGAGGACCATAAGAACGATGGCTGATGGTTCGGGCTTTTTATGGTAGCCGAGATGTGAAATGTGTTCGTGTGTATGTACGGAGCTCAACAACAAAGCAAATGAAGCACGTCTTACCACCAAAGGCGATCAATTTAGATTACAAGTTATCAGCTTGAAATAGTAGCTCGTGTTTATTGTAAATAAGTTGTATACATTCAACAGGTTTTGATAGATAAATTGATTGAATAATACAATTGTTCTATGATGGAATGTCCCACATGTAAATATTTAGATTGACAGGTACAAGGTAACAAATAGTTCACTCAACTTACTTTATGTGTCCAACAAAGAGAGATAAAATAACATAGAATTATAATGTATGGAACTAGTATTATCTAAAGAAGAAATACCTATAACTTCTGATTAAACTACAGTTAAATCTGAAGGTGTTCCAATGATAGTAATTCTGCTTCACCTTCGACTTCAAAGAGATTTTCTGGATATTGCTCTTGAACTATTTACAGGAAGGACTGGTGCGGGAGCAAATGGAAAACATGCGAAGCTGGCGGAGCGTAGATGAAATCAAGATGGTTATCCAAATACACACTCTCAAATAATTCGCCGTCATACTCCAAGAAGGATGTAGATAACTCGACGTCGGACATGAAGTGTCACTGTTTGGTGTAGTGAAGTTGTGGTCAATGGACTTGCGGCTGGAGGAGTGTACGCTGCTGTTTCTACTGTTGTTGTTGCTGCAACAGATTCTGCCTGCTGACGCCTGCTGCTGCTGCCTGTTGCTGCTGCTGCTACTGCTGTGCTGCTGGTATGGCTGTAGTGAAGGGGTTGTAGGAGATAGAGAAGAGACTAAAGAGAGGGAAGAGGTGGGGGAGAGGAGAAGAAAGAACTAGACATGCAAAAGAGGGTAATTTTCATGTTTCTTCATTAATCCATCAGCACTAAATCTGAAAATACATATAGGTTACAACCCACACAACTTCCCACTACAAGCAAAAACTACCCACTATTTCATGTTGTGTCCTACTAAGTAAAACAAATACAAAAAGAATACAAGCAAATACAGCAGAAATACAAGTAAAATACAGTAAAAATACATCTAAAATATAAATACTAAAACTATATGTCGGAGTTCATCAAACTGGTGCGCCACCTACACTAAGAGACATGCCCGTATCGTGCACATGCCCTGGTATCCTCATTAATTCCCCCAGGATGGGGAAAACTCGACCCCGTCGAGTGGATATCTCTGCTACTCTCGTACTGCTCTAGTGCGTTGGGGTTTACGCGCTGCACTCCTCTCGATCCAACCAAGTATTGTCGAATTCAGACTTACTTTTCCAATGGACTAAATACCGCCTAGTTTCACCATCAGTAGTAGATATAATCTCATTCTCTATTATTTTATCAATTTGTTTTGATGCATAGGAAGGGAGATTTGAAAGTGGAGGTAAGGAAGGTCCCTCAGAAATCAGTTTAGGGTAGGCTCATCAAGCAAAGGGTAACTCAGATTGAAATCCGGACCTTTGTATGCTAACAGATCTTCAACATTAAATATGTGACTAATACCAAAACCTTCAGGAAGGTTTAGAACATATGCATTATCATTTATTCTTTTTATCACTTCGAAAGGTCCTACTCCACGTGCATGCAACTTTTTCACATTTACCGGAGGAAATCGTTCGGAATGAATCCGAACCATCACATAGTCTCCAACTTCAAACCTTTTAACTTTTCGATGAAGATCAGCTCAGACTTTGTAGGCTACATTACTCTCATTTATTTTGTTGCTGATTTCCTTGTGTAGGTCGTGAAGGTATGATGTAATGCAGATGCAGACTTAGATGTTTTAGCATATTGACTTATAGGAATGAGATCTATTGGTTGTCTAGGTTTAAACTCATACACTACTTATGCTGGACTCATGCCTATTGTCCTATTGATGGAATTGTTATATACAAATTCGGCAGTAGACAATTTAAATCTCAATCTCTAAGATCACCAACTAAAGTTCACAGTAGAGTACCTAGGCTTCCATTCACCATCTCAATTTGATCATCAGTTTGGGAGTGGAAGGCAGACGTGTATTGTAGTTTGGTTTTAACTTGGTGCCATAAGGTTTTCCAAAGATAACTCATAAATTTGACATCCCGATCTGACACGATAGTTTTTGAAAGTCCATGCAACCTCACAATTTCATCAAAAATAAGTTTGGCCACACGAGACACATCAAAAAATTTTGAATAAGGAATGAAATGAGCCATTTTGGAGAAACGGTCAGCAACAATAAGTATAGAATCATCCTTTCTCAGGGATTTTGGGAGTCCAAGTACAAAGTCCATGCTAATATCCTCCAAAGGATAGTCTGTAACAGGCAGGGGCTATACTAACTAGTGTTTTATTTTCACTGTTTAGCTAACTGGCATGTGTGACACCTGCCAACAAGCTTAGCAACGTCTCTTTTAAGATTTGGCCAATAAAAACAATGTTCAATAGCCTCAGTAGTTTTGTTATGTCCAAAATGACCGGCGAGACCACCGACATGTAATTCCCAGACCAGAAATTCTCTCACAGATGCTTAAGGATGCACAGCTTGCGAAATCAAAACAGATAACCATCTTGCAGAAGAAAGCCAACATTTCGCGTGTTGTTCCGCACTTCAACAGAATGAATATTTCTTAGAAGTCAGGACATGACTCATACTCAACTTTTATCTTCTCAAATTTAACCACCTGATTGCTCAATACTGTTTAAATTGCCAAACGATGACTGAGAGCATTAGCAGCCTTGTTCTCAACTCTTGTTTTATGGAGAAGAGTATAAGTATAGTCCTAGAGGAATTCTACCCAACGGCCATATCTACTATTAAATTTCTTCTGAGAATTATTGTACTTAAGAGCTTCATGGTCTGAAAAAGTAACAAACTCACGCGGGAGAAGACAGTGGCGTCAATGACGCTGTACTTGAATTACTGCGACGCTGTACTTGAATTACTGCATAAAATTTGTAATCATAAGTAGAGCTTGGCATCATTCAGTTTTTCACTGAAGTAAGCTACTAGGTGACCCTCTTGATTTAAAACTTCATCTATGTCGATTCTCGAGGCGTCACATGTCACTTCAAAGACTTTTGAGAAATCCGATAGACGCAAGACGAGTGTTGTTACCATCTTCTGTTTAATCTCTTGAAAGGCTTTAGTGGCACGCTTCAACTAACTGAATTCGTCACTCTTTAAACAATCAGTTATCGGGGCCATGATCGTGCTGAATCCTTGATAAACCGTCGATGAAATGTGGCAATTTCATGAGAACTCCTAACATCTCTTATGCTTTGGGCCTGTGGCCGCTCTTTTATTGCTTTGATTTTTTCAAGATCAGCGGATACTCCTTCCAAAGAAACTACAAACCCTAAAAAAATAACTTTATTGGTAAGAAAGGCGTATTTCTTTGGGTTTGCATATAATTGCTCATTCTCAACACTCCACACACTTGACGTAAATGGTCTATGTGTTGCTCTTGACTTTTACTGAAGATGAGTATGTCATCAAAGTATACGATCAAAAATTTGTCCATGAAGGGTCGCAATACCTGAGTCATTATTCTCATAAACGTATTATGAGCGTTTGTCAATCCAAATGGCATAACCATATACTCATACAAACCATCTTTCATCTTGCAGGCGGTCTTTCATTCATCACTAGGGTAGATTCAAATCTGGCGATAACCACTCTTCAGATCAATCTTGAAAAATATTTTGGCTCCCGCCATCACATCCAACATGTCATCTAGCCAGGGAATCGAAAAACGGTACTTTATCGTTATCTTATTGATCGCGCGACTATCCACGCACATACGCCAAGTTTCATCTTTCTTTGGTGTCAGCAGAGCAAGCACTGCGCAATTGCTCATGCTTTTCTTTATGAAGCCCTTCTCTGACAATTCGTCATCTTGCCTCTTTAGCTCCGAATGGTCAGTAGAATTCATCTTGTAATGCGGCAAGTTGGGAACACTCGCTCCTGGGACTAAATCAATAATGTGTTGGATATCACGCATTGGTGGTAATTGGTCTGGGAGATCTTCAGGGAAGACATCAGCGAATTCACCAATCACGAGGACAACCTCACAAGGAATCGAGGTGATCAACTCTTTAGGGATTTCTCGGGTAGTGAGAATGACGACGGGCTTCCCTTTTGTCATCTCACGATCGGTGTCCTTTGCACTGATCAGGCTGATTTTTGTTTGCTTTACTGCAACTGATTTCTTCTCAGCAACATTATTCTTGGGTTGCGAAGAAAGCAACTTGACCTTCTTTCCCTCATGTTCAAATAAACACATGTTTGAACGGTCATAAATGTGAGCATCATTATCAAATAGCCAGGGTCTTTCAAGGATAATTTGACCCACATTCATGGTTATCACGTCGCATCATATCTTGTCCTTATAACCAGTGAACTCTATAGGGAGAAGACACTTATGTGTAATATTTAGTGCAGCCTCATTGATCCAAGATACTTTATACGAATGAGGATGGGGTTCAACTTTCAGACCAAGCTTGTTTATAATCACCGAGGAGATAACATTAATGTAACTCCCACTATCACCTTATAGTTTCGTTCTACAATCTTGGTGAATGTGTGAAAAATGTTAGTACGTTTTCATTCATCGCTAACCTTCGTCTATGCCAAGGTACACCTGACTATTGATAATCTAGTGGACTCTAATAATCGAAGAAAGTTTACCGTTGTTTCTTCAATATTCTCATCAAAATCTTCTTCATCTCCATCCATTTGGTGAATGTACTATCACCTTCGGACTTGGGATAACTTTTTCCATCAATGAGGGTGATCTTGTACGGACTAGCACATTTAACTGCTATATGTCTATAATCCTGACATTTATACCATTTGGTTTGAGGATTAGATTTGAGAATACTTCTTTCAATACCCTTACCCTTATTGTTAGTCTAAGGTTGGGAAAAACTGGATGTAGCTTGGCTTTGAAAAGACTGTAAAGGAGGTCGGGGGACACTAGCTATCAGAGCCTAGGTTCACACCTGGTGTGGGTAACCACCTGGGTCCATACTCGGGCTCTTGCCAACAGTACAATGAGAGTCAGATGCAAGCTTATCTGTCTCTGAATTTGGGGATTCCGGCAACGAGTACAAGAATACCATGACCTTGACAATTCATTCCTTGACTCGTTTGTATTCCTTCCTTCCAGTTGACAACCAGAACATCTGATTTCCTTCTCGCTTTCCTTGCATCGTCTTGCTTCCCGTCCGTTAGGATTCGTTCACTACTCTACTTCTCTATCTCAAGTTCCTTCTAGATAGCAGAGTGCGCAGCGGAAGTGTCGTGGACCCGTGACATTTCGGCTTTGGGGTTGAAAATATTGTTCTCACACCTGAATGGCAATTGCGAGGACGCAATTTTTATAAGGTGGGGAGAAATGTAACCCCCTGCTCCCGGTGTACGTATCACCGTATCGGTACGCGATACGACGTACAAAAATTGATTTGACTTCCGTAGTAGTCCGATTGAGCTGGTTTCAGTTTCAAAAACCATTTTCTAATATTTGAGATTTTTCAGGATTTTTCTGGAAATTTTCTGGATTATTTAGGAAAATCTCTGTAGTCGGTGTCGACCGATACCGATAATCTGCTTTACGATTTTTATCTCACAAACGGAGTTAGATTTTGAGAATCCGCTTTCATCGTGTGTCTTAAAATCGTGTTCTCTACGTTGAGATATTTTCGGGGATTTTTCTGAATTTATTGAAAATCCGGCCAAACCGGTGTCGCCCGTATCGGCGAGACACTCCGGGATTTTTAATTTGCAAACCGGATTGAGTTTCGGTAAGCCGTCTTCATTTTCTGTCTCAGGATAATATTCTCTATTTTCTGTAATTTTGGACACGTTCGGAGATGGTCAAAATCGGGCCAATTTAATAATAATTAAATATTTGTTTATTTAATTTCTTTTTCTTTTCTTTTCTTTTCCTTCTTCTCCATTCTTCTCCACTCTTCCTCCACCGACAATCACCCCTTTAAAAACCCAACTCTCCTTCTCCCTTTATTTCTCTCATCTCTCTCTCCCCCCCTCCCTCTCTCTCTCGCAGGTGGTCTGACAGGCGGCCAGGCACGGGCAGCCGGAGGCGGCGCCAAGGGCCGGCCGCTGTAAGGGGGGCCCGTCTCCCTCACTCCCCCTTGTTCTCCCTCACTGGTTGAGAGGGGGGGTCGGTGGCACGCCGGCCCGGTGCAGGCGGCGCGGGAGGCCTGGCGCTGGCGGCGGGAGGCCGGCCAGGCGCCGGCGACGTCGGCGGTGGGGGAAGGGGGCGACAGCCCCACCCACTTTTCCCTCTCTCTCTCTTGCGGGTGGGCCCCCGGCGGCCATGGGCGCCGGGGGTGGCGCCGGCGCCGGCGGGGCAGCGGCGCGGCGGCGGCGGCCGCGTGCGACCGGCAGCAGCAGCCGCAAGGCGGCTGCTGCTGTGGATCCTTTGAGAAGGAAACCCAAACGGGTTTCGGGTTTTGGGTTTAACCCAAACCCGACCCGTTTACATCCAAACCCGACCCGTTAAAGGTAAAATTTTATTTTAACCCCTGTAACATTTTAAATTACTTTTAGGCCCCTGTAAAATTACAAATAGCCCCCTAAATCTTTTTAGTTATTACATAATTAACCCTTTTGTATTATTTTTAGTATTCGGGCGATATCTGGAGCATCCGGACTTCGATTCGGGCGATTCTGGATCCGTTGCGATCGTGAGAAAGAGAGCTACCTCCTCATGACCAGTTTGTAAGTGTTTTTCTTTATAAATTATATTTTATCATGTGTAGTAACATTGATTGATATATCCTGATTCTGGATAAAATACGGTAATTATCAATTACTCACCGGTCATGATCGGACAGTTACTGTAATAGGAATAATATAGAATCTTGTTAGGTATGTCCTGATATAAAATAAAGACAAGGAAGTAATTATCGAACCAATACATACGAGCATAGACAACTCGGACACAGATATCATGATTGTACCGCCACTGACCCACGGACCACTAGGTCACCATATTAGTTACACTGTCACTAGACATGACTACTAGACACCATTAGTACATGCACTGATATCCTCCTTACACGGATACCGTAGTTCACTGGATATGGTATGATACACTGACCACTATTTTCACCACTATCACATATAGTATGACACGGATTCTTGCTACACATATATCTTCCACTAGTACACAGATAGACCAATGCACGGACTACCGCATTTCATATTATGTCATGTCTACATATTACTGTTACACCTGCATGTCATGTTTACATATCACTGTTACACATGTATGTCATGTTTCCATAGCCCTGTTACCAATGCATGTATAGTTTCTCTATTTTTGTCATATGATTCCCCGTTCATATTACATGTATTATTATTCCATGTTCCCGTATTCATGTTATAGATTGATTCCTGTTACAATGATATGGATATTCCCGTTACGGACCTGAGAGCTGTTGATATGCGATATGTGGAATATTGTTCCCGTTATATTGTTCCCGTTTCCCGTTATATTGTTCTATGCTATCAACAGAACTCTGGTCCAGTTATCATGTTACCCGTATCATATACTGTATGTGTTCTTGTTACACTGTATAGTTGACATATCAGATAATAATGATAACTTGGGTATGGGGGAGACTTGACGGTTGATTAGATCATATCGGGTGAATGTCTGGATCCATTGTTCGTCCCACTGCAGGGGACGGGGTAGTGCTGGCTACCATCTGTTACTCATGTTACATGTTACAGCTCTAGCGGGCTGGCCCTGGTCTCAGCAGCCAGGGATCTGATAAGGCCGTTGTCCCGGGTATGTACGGGATACACCCACCCGATAAGAACTCCTCGACCATAGGTTTCCACTTAACATAATAAAACAGTATACACAATAGTGATGTCGGGAACACTTGTTATTTGATCACTCTCTCGTTTGGATAATGGTTCCCGTAGGCCATGTCCGGATGGGTTCGACTGGAGTGCGGGCTCCAGTATGAACTGCCAGTGGTATGGGATACTGGAAGAGAGTGATTGTAATACCAGGTGGTACTGATTGCTACTATTGTATAAATAACATGACTTGCCTGATACATGCTTACTACTTGTTACTATTCCTTACTGATACATGTTTCCTAATGTTTAGTTGTACTTATTACTGTTCCTGATCAATTATCTGCTATCATGTTACGTGTATACATTGATACTATACCTGTTTCCTGTTACACTTTCTGTAGTGACCCTACTACTCATGCACATGTATACTTTGTTACATTACTTGGCACATGTTACACTGTATGTGGTGGCATACTATGCATGTGCTGCATTGCATATATTTTATTGTTGCAGACATATGCCCATCTGCATGTTCACCTCTATCTCGTCACCACTACCATGTTCATGTCTATCACGTCACCATTTATTCTCTAAACTGGACACGACTATAGACATGACCCGATGATAACCGGCTAGGTAGTGATGGTATTAAAAGCTGACATGTTTATGTATTTTCACTGCTTTCATGTTTATATATTTCTATTGATTATTAAATGGTATCACTATTACCACATCATTATATATTAGTATCGTGCTTGTAGTACTATAGTATATATTACTGCCTCCTTCATTTTACCACTCACTAGGTCGCCTTCTGACGACACTGGGTTTGCGTGCCCAGATTGGAGATCCGAGTTACCGTATTCTCAGATAGTACCTTGGAGTCACCTAGGAGATTCCTCATCGGCCCCATTCATAGGTATCCTTGTAATTTATTTCTGTTATCGTATTCATCACTGTTCTTCTTATCTGTTATGATCACTCACCCCTTTTCTGCAGGTATTCTTGTACTTATTTCATGCTGGAACTCATGACTATATGGAGGTATTGTACTGTACTGAGGCTTAACGTACGCATGAGCGTGTTTTCACCTCGCGTATGTACGTCGTCATAACGTCTCCGTATCTTTAGGATCGGGGCGTTACACTAGCTTTATAGTCTTGATTTTTTACGCGATCTGGCTTCATCCAAGTCTTGCACTAGCGTATAAGTTTTCTCTAAAGTGTCGACATTCCTGACAAGAGTTCACTCCTAAGATCTTCTCGCAATTCAACTCTAAATCTAGAAAGGACTTGCATAGGAGTTTTAGTTCATGCTACACCTGATAAGAAACTCATCGAATTTGGTAACGTATTCCTTGGCAGACTTGCTCCCCCGGTAGAATTGGTTCCACTTGTCTAACAATCTCGGGTAATAAGAAGGTGAGAGGTACTTTTATTTCAGCTGGGTTTTCATGTCACGCCAAGTGCCAATAAGATGCTCTTCTCTTAACTCACAAAGAGTTTCAAGGTTAGCCCAATATTGACTTGCTTGCCCAATTCACTTCATGGTGGTAAAGTTGACTTTTCGCTCTTCCAACATTGTGTACCACTTGAAATGACGATCCATTTCCTTTATCCAATCCAAAAATAGTTGTGGTTCCAATGTACCATCAAAAGAAGAGGCATTGATCTTGATATTCCTCACAATATGTTCATCTGGATCGCGCTCATTCCTGAAAGGTTGAAGGTTTCTATGATGGGGAGTGCTCAGAAGGGGTGGAGTAGGTGATCGATCACGATTCCGTTCAAAAACTCAACTAATTGATCATCCACCTCAAGTTGGAGTTTGACTTGATTTTGTTCAACAGGTAGAAGGTGACTCAGAACGTCTTCCAACTTTTGGAGGACTTTAAAATTCAATATAGTCGCCTAGGACTCACTAAAGTAGGTGTTGTTAACTGCTACGAGTTGGCGCATACTAAGGATTGACTATGAAATAAGCTTATTGTCAAATGAAAATGTACGAATGCAATTTTATTCTCTTGTTAATCTAAATAAAATGATGGTTCTACATGCAATGACACATTCTTAAAATCTATTGGATGCAACCTAAACATGCGTGATTAAAAGTTCTAGTCTAGAACTTGGCTCTGATACCAAAATGATGTGAAACATGTTCTTATACATGTACGGAGCTCAGCAACAGAGCAGATGAAGCACGTCTCACTAACAAAGGCAATTGATCTAGACTACAAGTTATTAGCTTGAAATAGTAGCTAATGTTTATTGTAAATAAGTCGTATACATGCAACAGTTTCGAAAGATAAACTGATTGAATAATACAACTGTTCTATGATGGTATGTCCCACATGTAATATTTAGATTGACAAGTACAAGGTAACAAATAGTTCACAACTTACTTTATGTGTCCAGCAAATAGATAGATAAAATAACAGAGAACTACACTGTATGGAACTAGTATTATCTAAAAGAAAGAAATACCTGAAACCTCCATTAACCTACAGTCAAATCTGAAGATATATTCTAAGGATAGTAATTATGCTTCACCTTCGACTTCAAAGAGATCTTCTGAATATTGCTCTTGGACAATTTGCGGGAAGAACTGGTGCAAGAGCAAAGGAAAATATGTGAAGCTGGCAAAGCGTAGATGAAATCAAGATGGTCATTCAAATACACACACTCAAATAATTCGCCATCATACTCCAAAAAGGATGTAGATAACTAGACGTCGAACATGAAGTGTTGCTGTTTGGTGTAGTGAAGTTGTGATCGATGGACTTGCGATAGGAGGAGTGGCCGCTGTTGTTTCTGCTGTTGCTGTTATTTTTACTGTTGCTACAACAAATTTTACTATTGTTGTTGCTGTTGATGCTACCTGTTGCTGCTATCTGTTACTGTTGATGCCTGCTGTTGCTTTTGATGCTGATGCTGCTGCTGCTGCTGGTATGGCTGTAGTGGAGGAGATTGTAGGAGATAAAGAAGAGAGAGAAGAGGTGGGGGAGAGGAGAAGATAGTACTAGGCATGCAAGAGAGAGTAATTTTCAGGTTTCTTCATCAATTCATCAGCACCCAAAACTGAAAATATATATAGGTTACAACCAACACAACTTTTCACTACAAGCAAAAACTACCCACTATCCTATATTGTATCCCACTAAGTAAAACAAATACAAACAGAGTACAAGTAAATACAACAGAAAATACAAGAAAAACACAGTAAAAATACATCTGATATACAAATACTAAAATCATATGTCTGGGCTCATCAAACTGGTGCGCCGCCTACGCTGAAAGACACACCCATATCATGCACAAGCCCTGGTGTCCTCATCAAGTCACCCAGTTGGTTTGTTGCAGGGAATGAAAGGAGAGATGGTTAGTTTGATTTAGTTGCAACATTATATTATTCTGTGACCAAATTAGTTGTCTTGTTGTGGTTTTAGTTGCGACCAAATGGTTGTCTTCTTGTTGTGGTTACTACTGCGATCAAAACTGTTGTCTTCTTATTGTGATTTCAGCTGAGAGCAAATTGGCCGTCGTTTGTTGTAGTTTTAGTTGCGATCTAGTTGGCTGTAACTTGAGTGGTGGTAGCCGAATATTTCAAATAACTTTTATATATTAATAAAAGTCATTTTAATTTATTTAAGCAAAGCACCAGTGGTCTAGTGGTAGAAATGAATCATATCCACAAACCAGCAAGATCGACAGATCACAGCAAAAATCATGAAGGGAGACCGCACAAGGATCGCAAGCCATCGACAATGTCGCCAATGAGGCAGTGCGAGCATGCGGTGCCAGCAAAAGGCAGATGCTTTGGTGCCTCGCTTGATCAAAATAGAATGCACCTGACACCAGTTTTTCCTTTGGTTGCAAGGCCAACCAGACAACTGTATCTGCTCCTTCCTCGTTCGTTCTAAGCTTTCCTGACATTTTTAGTATTTACTTACAAAAGCAG